>CM065481.1:20187837-20200337 GCA_032873175.1 Leptopilina drosophilae
TCAAGTTCATATATATTATCGTGATAGAAGTATGGAACACCTATGACAAGAAATTGTCATAAATACTTATCAGAAGAGAAATGAAAATACAAACTTAAAAATAACATCAAAATCAGAAATTCTAAAATCTTCTAAATTACGATTTTTGGTTTTAAATTTTTAATAGGTGCAGAAAAAATTACTCACAGCGATAAGAATTTAGGTCACCTCAGTGTAATAATGCTTTTGGAGGTAAAAAAAAAAAAAAATAAAATAAAACTCGTGTGATTTATTTATGAATTTGGAAAATAAAAATTTTCCGAAAAATTTTTCTATAGACTCCCGCCTAGCAGGCAAATATTTAGGAGAATTGAAAAATTGTTTTCAAACAGAATTTTTTGTTTGTTTGCTATGCTAGAGGGAAAAAAATGGATGGACCAGGAACAATGACTTGGGAAGAGTTCGTTGAAAATGCCGAAAGCATCATAGAAATATCGAATGCAATTGACGACCATTGGCAATTTGAAGGGGACAAGGTACGTTCGTTAGACGATCGATCGAACACAACACATAGATATATATGTACATATTACTCAATCCTACTAGAAAATACGTTCACATGTCTTCCTTTCAAAACATTTTTCCTGCGTTTAGATTCAATAAAAAAAAAAATTTTACGCAATTACTTATTTCCTACTATCATAATCACAAATTTTTTACTTTTTAGAAATCAAGAGATAAAAATTGAAACTTTGAATGTTTTTTCAAAAACAGAAGAGACAGAAAAGGAAATAAAAATTCAAAAAAAAAAAAATACTAACGGTAGACTAAAAATAGAAACACTGAAAATAGAAGTAAAAATAAAATAGAAATAAATAGTTGAATTAAACTAAAATAAACTAAATTAAGCAATTTGATTTGATGACAGAAAAAAATATTTATTCATAAATAATTTTTAAAAATAAAATAGAAACAAACAGTTGAATTAAACTAAAATAAACTAAATTAAACAATTTGATTTGATGACAGTAAAAATAATATCTATATTCATAAATAAATTTTAAAAATAAAATAGAAACGAACAGTTGAATTAAACTAAAATAAATTAAATTAAACAATTTGATTTGATGACGGAAAAAAATAATATCTATATTCATAAATAAATTTTTGCCAATAAAAATTGCGTCAATTTTTTATATTAAGAATTAAGAAAATTAATAAATTCTGCGGAGAATTTTTATCAGCGGAAAAACAGGTTTTGCTTTTATATATTGGTAACAGAAAATAGAAAAGAAAGAAGAAAATGAACATAATAAGGAAATATTTTTTTTTTATTTTTGCAGAATATTCCTGGACAGGGTTATCTATTGCGACGAGAAAAGACTTTTATTTCAATCGACTTTCCGTGCAATGAATCGTGTTTAAAGGCAGAAGAGGATTTGTCAAATGAGCTTTGTCTCGAATTGAGAGAAGATCCTTTTGAAGCTCCTTCTGCATTCGAGAGGCCTCTAGTTAAGGAACATCATATTCTTTGGTCTATGAGTTACAGTGTACCGGTTCTCTATTTCAATGGATGGAAATCGGGTAAAGTTTCAATTTCTTCTGGATGAGAGAGAAAAAATATTCCCATCTTTTTGATTTTCATTTTTTTCTATTTTCTTTATTTAAATTTATTCTAGGATTATTAATTTTTAATTTTCAATTTTTAGATTTTAATTTTTAGATTTCAATTTTTAATTTTCAATTTTCAATTTTCAATTTTCATTTTTTAATTTTCAATTTTCAATTTTTAGATTTCAATTTTTAGATTTCAATTTTTAATTTTCAATTTTCAATTTTTAATTTTTAATTTTTAATTTTCAATTTTTAATTTTTAATTTTTAATTTTCAATTTTCAATTTTCAATTTTTAAATTTTAATAAAGAAAATAGTTTCCATAGTTTTCTATACAGTTCCCGACTGAGGGAATTATCTAAAGACTGTTAATTCTATTCAACAGAGCGAGCTAGTTTCCCTTTCGTGGCAGTTAGTCGATAAAGCTAATCTCTTTAAAATTCCGTAATCAATAAATGACTTTGTAAAAGAAGATTGAAATATTATTTTAGCATTTTCTTTATTTTTAGAAGAGGCAAGTCGATTAGTAATTGTCAGAGTTGTACAAATTTCTTAATTAATTGATAAAAATTACTAGTTGGATAGTAAAAATTCAGTTATAGTTTTAATTAGTAAGAAATATTGCTAATTAAATTTATTTACTTAAGAAATAGATTTAAATAGATTTAAATATTTTTTATTCAGTTATGGTTACTTTTAGTTGATGTCAAAATAAAAAAAAAATTTTGCTAATTGAATGGTGGTAACAGAACTAATTCAATTAGTCAAATTGGACTATTTTTCTAGTTATTTATTTACTAATGAATAATTATTTTTTACTGGTAATTAAAAATTATTCTTTGGTTTAACATAATTTGTAAAAAATAACTTTTTAAAAATTATAGTCACTTTAAGATTGCCTCAAAATAAGGAAAAATTTTGCTAACTGAATGGTAAGTAATTCAGTTAGTTAAATTTGACTATTTTTATAATTATTTATTTACCAATAAATAGTTATTTTCTACTAGTAATAAAAATTATTTTTTGCGTTAACAATAAATGAAAAATTACTTTTGGCTCAATATACTTATTATTTAATATTTTTAGCTTCGTCAATTTAGTAAAGAATAACTTTTTACTAATTATTATAAATTGTTGAAGCAAAAAGTCAATCAAAATTTTACTAAAATTTAGTTATTTTCCACTTTAAACTATTTAAGTAATTCATGTTTTGCTTAAATTACTAAAAAATAATTTTCACTAATTTTTTTCTACAAAATAATTTTCAATAATTTTTTTCTAAAGAATAATTTTCACTAATTTTTGTCTGCACTAAAAAACGTATATTAAATTTTGTAAAAATATTTTACAATTTGGTGAAAAAGTTCAACAAACCGAAATTTTGATAAAAAAATACAAAATTTTAAAAAAATTTATGTGGAATTTAGTATAATTATATCATATATCAATAATTTTCATTCAATTTTAATGCAACTTTACTAAATTCTACGTACATTTTTTTAAAGTCTAGTATTTTTTATATCAAAATTTCGGTTCGTTGCACTTTTTCTTCAAACTGTAAAATACTTTTACAAAATTTAATATATATTTTCCTTCAGTGTAAAACATAATTTTCACTAATTTTTTTCTAAAAAATAATTTTTCCAATTTTTTCTAAAAAATAATTTTTTACTACTTACTTTTCGCTTCCGAAATTAGTAAATAAAAATCCAGCCAAGATCTACTTTCTACTTTCTAAATGATTAACTACAAAAATAGTCAAAATTCACTAATTGTATTAGTTTCTAAACATTTCTGTAATTTTTACGTAACCTAAAATTGAATTTAATTAATAATTAGTTATTAATAACTATTTAATTAGTAAAATATTACTATTTATATCAGTAATTGACTTTTTGGTATCAAATTAATTATTTTTAAATTTTAATTAGTCACTGACATTATACTTTTGAATTAGTACATTTTTTTGAAAAATTAGTAGAAATTCCTATTTATTTCCAAAACATTACCAATTAAATAGCACAAAAAGTCAGATACTACTTCAAATTAGTAAATATTTTTACTAATTTCAATTTAGAGAATACTAAATTTAATTTAGTAGTAAGTTAGCTAATTATTCTTTGCTTCAGCATTTAGTAGTAAAATTAACTATTCACTAATTGCTCAAGTAAAAAGTAAGCCACGATTTTGATTATTACAATTAGTTATTTATTTTACTAGTAATTAAATTAATTACTTTTCGCTTATTACAATTTTGGAGAAATCATTTATAATTATTATAAATATGAACATGATTTCTCCAAAATTGTAATAAGTCTAAAAAAATAAATTTCGTTTTAATTTAACAATTACTTTTTTTGAAGATAATTGAGTCTTAAAGAAATGATTAAAAATTCTTTTTTAAGAATTAGTGTTTTAAAAATATTGTAATGTAATTTTTCGAAAATATATGAATTTTTTAAATTTTGTTAAATAAATATTTCAGTGCTTCTTATTTATTTTTTAACGAGAAATGAAATTTTTAACTTTCTGAAACCTAATAATTTAAAAAAACTATAACATTATCCCTTTCAAAAATTCAATTATTTTCTACAATTTTGTACTAAACTTCATCTCTGAATCCATTATTTTTAATAATTTTATTTTTTTTTTATTTTTTGAAAGTTCTTTAAGAATTTAATTATTTAAATCCATTTTTTTTATAATTGTATAACTGTAACTGCACTTTTGTTTTAAAGTTAATTTTTTTTTAAATTACAATAAAAAAAATTCTTCAAATCATATTTTAAAAAACATTTTTAGATAATATAGTTTTTCGATTCTAAACAATTGAAAAATTTCCAAATTATTTCAATTTGGTAAAATTTCATCAAAATAATTGAAAGTTGGTGACATTTTTCAAAAACAATTGAAATTTTAAAAAATCTTTTAAAAATAATTGATATTTAGAAAAAGTTTTAAAAAATATTCCAAACTTGGCGAAATAAACAAATTTCTGAAGAACTTTAATTTTAAATATAAAAATAATTTTATCGAAAATTATAATAAATCTAAGAAAACAAATTTTTTGTTTAAATTTTAAATTACTTTGTTCGAAAATAATTTAAACATAAAAATTATGTCAAAACATTTCCAACAATTAATTTTTTTAAAAAAATTTCAAATATAACTTTTCGAAAATATAATAATAATAATAATAATAATAATAATAATAATAATAATAATGGAAATATAATAAAAATAATAATAATAATAATAATAATAATAATATAATAATAATATTATAATAATTATAATAATATAATGGAATTGTTTAAAAAGATTTTTTGTACCATTTAAAAGAAGTCAAATAATTTCTTGATGAATTTTTATTAACAATTTTGAACATGCGATTGTTTTCTCCAAAATTTTGAAAAGATTGCCAAAAACTATTTAATATTTGTTTTATTTTTTGTATTTGAAATTTTCTAAAAATATGTAATTGAAAATATTGAAAATAATTGGTTTTAAAACAATTAAAATGTTAAAATTCTAAGAATTAAATTAAATTTAAAAAATTATTTTTCGCTTAAGTAATATGATAGATTTTTTCCAACTACTTTATTTCTTTGTCAGTTAGTAATTAAAATTATTAATTTTAATACACTGAGGAGAAAATAAATTTTTTTCAAATGAAATTTGAATTTCGCGCCATTTAACTCTCTAAAGTGCCGTCCAGATGGCATGAAAACTCTCTCGCAATCGAGATAATCTGGGCAAAATATAAGTATAGACCATCCCAACTAAATTCTATTGTGTTTAAATTTATTTATTTTTAGTAAATTAATATATTAATAATAATAATAATAATAATAATAATAATAATAAAAATACTAATAATAATAATAATAATAATAATAATAATAATAATAATAATAATAATAATTGAATAATAAAAAATATTTAAGGGAAATTAAAAAGAATGTAATTGTTGTAACTGTTGGGTTCATTTAAAAAATGTTTAAAAAATACAATAAATTAAAAACAATGGTTAAATTTTTCAATGCGTAAAATATTAGAAAATTTTTATCTTAATTAAACGATTAATCACCTATAATTACAAAAATATTTCCTTGAATTAAATAATTTTTTGTTAAATTAATTAATTGGTATTTGCTTCAAATTCAGAAATCATTTTCGCAAAAACAATTAATTAATTGACTTAAATGAAATTTGTTTTATTTGAATAACTACATTTGATTCAAGTAAATATTTATTTGATTTAAGTAAATATTTATTTGATTCAAGTAAATATTTATTTTATTAAAGTAAATATTTATTTGATTCAAGTAAATATTTATTAGATTGAATTAAACACGGTAAACACTTATTTGATCCGAGTAAAAATTTATTTCATTCGAAGCAAACATTTATTTTGACAATATATAGACAACTAATCGATTTTTTGTAAATCAAATAAATAATTTCTATTCTCAGTGTATTGAAAATAAAAGTTCCTTTTTTTTACTTATTTTTGTTCGTTTTGAGAAGAAATAATTTTCCGAGGAAAAAGAGTATTGATGTCTTATTGCACGTGGGGGTTTATGAAAGTCATTGGAATCAGCGACTGATCACCACTAGACCTTAATCTATACGGAAGTGGGGGCCGCTTACAGCGCTGATTGTTCCTTCGATTGCAGACAATGCTAAACTGGGCTAAGATGACATCTGATCAGTGGGAATGAATAAAGATTAAATTAAATATGAAAACCCATTTCTTTTTCCTCTCTTTCTCTTTAATGGGGGAGCAGAGATTATTATAGGGGAGAAAAATCATCTATATCTCATATATCAAAATTATCAGGCGATAATTAAATGAATAATTTTTATAATTTGTAGTTTCTAAAATAGAAAAAAATTTTCTAAAAAATTAAACAGTAAAATATTGTTCACATTTTTTAAATCTGCAAAAATTTGCACTAATTCTTGGTAAAAATTCTACTATTTCATTTAGTAGTTTTATATTTTTTACTAAAGTTTCAGTGGAATTTTTTAATTAATTAATTAATTAATTAAAATTAATTAATTTTTTTAATTTCATTTACTATTTAATTTATTAGTTTTACATTTTTTACTAAAGTTTCAGTGGGATTTTTGGATTTAAATTTAGTTTTAATTTCAATTAGTGGAAGACTTATCAATTATTCAGATTTTAAGAGTAAATATTTCAAATTTTGATTCGAATTTCACATTCCTTTTATATGGTTTTAGTTTTCTTTGTGACTAAATAATTGTAGCTTCATTTTTTTTTTATAATTAAGTTTTAATTCTAATGTTTCATCTTTAGTAGTGAAATTAATTTTTCATCAACAAAAAATAAAAATTTCGTTTCAACTTAACTTTTTCATTTTAGTTGTTAGGAAATAATTGTAAATTTATTTATTTATTTTTTGATAATTAATTTTTCTTTCTAGAAAAAATTAATTTTTCTCTTGTTTTCTTGACAGATTGTCCAGGAATCAATCCAATATCAGTCGAAGTGGTTCAAAAGCTACTTGAAAATGAGAATTTAAATTATTCCGAATTGTCTCAAGCGGTTCATCCAATTCTTGGTACATGTTTTTTGTACCTTCATCCCTGTATGTCTCAAAGTCTTCTAAAAAACACACCAAAAAGGTATAATTATTTTTTGTAAATTTAAAAAAGTGCTTTTCGTGTGATTTGAATTTTACATGAAATTTAATAAAATTTATCAAACTTTTTTCTAAAACAAAAAAACTTCAGATAATATTTTTTTAAAAAGTAATTTTTAGAATTTATACATTTTAATTTTTTGAAATCCAATCATTTTCAATATTTTCAATTACATATTTCAGAAAATTTCAAATCGAAAAAATAAAACAAATATTAAAATGTTATTGGAGTTATTTTCCAAATTTTTGAGAAAACAATCGTATGTTCAAAATTGTTAATAAAAATTCATGAAGAAATTAATTGACTTCTTTTAAATGAAACAAAAATTCTTTCTAAAAAATTCCATTATTTTCGAAAAGTTATATTTGAAAATTTTTTAAAAAACTAATTGTTGGATATGTTTTGACGTAAGTTTTATGTTTAAATTATTTTCGAACAAAGTAAATTAAAATTTAAACAAAAAAATTTATTTTCTTAGATTTAATATAATCGGTGAAATTATTTTTATATTTATAATTAAAGTTCTTCAGAAATTTGTTTATTTCGCCAAGTTTGGAATATTTTTAAAAACGTTTTCTAAATTCCAATTATTTTTAAAAGATTTTTTCAAATTTCAATTGTTTTTGAAAAATGTCACCAAGTTTCAATTATTTTGATGAAATTTTACCAAATTGAAATAATTTGGAAATTTTTCAATTGTTTAAAATCGAAAAACTATATTATCTAAAAATGTTTTTTAAAATATGATTTAAAGAATTTTTTTGATTGTAATTTTAAAAAAAATTTAACTTTAAAACAAAAGTGCAGTTACAGTTATACAATTATAAAAAAAAATTTGGATTTAAATAATTAAATTCTTAAAGAACTTTCGAAAAATTATTAAAAATAATGGATTTAGAGATGAAGTTTAGTACAAAATTGTAGAAAATAATTGAATTTTTGAAAGGGATAATGTTATAGTTTTTTTAAATTATTAAGTTTTAGACGGTTTTAAATTTAATTTCTCGTTAAAAAATAAATAAGAAGCACTGAAATATTTATTTAACAAAATTTAAAAAATTCATATATTTTCGAAAAATAACATTATAATATTTTTAAAATACTAATTCTTAAAAAAGTGTTTTTAATAATTTTTTTAAGACTCAATTATCTTCAAAAAAAGTAATTGTTAAATAAAAACAAAATTTATTATTTTAGACTTATTACAATTTTGGAGAAATCATGTTCATATTTATAATAATTATAAATGATTTCTCCAAAATTGTAATAAGCGAAAAGTAATTAATTTAGTTACTAGTAAAATAAATAACTAATTGTAATAATCAAAATCGTGGCTTGCTTTTTACTTCAGCAATTAGTGAATAGTTAATTTTTCTACTAAATGCTTAAGCAAAGAATAATTAGCTAACTTACTACTAAATTAAATTTAGTAATCTCTAAATTGAAATTAGTAAAAATATTTACTAATTTGAATTAGTATCTGACTTTCTGTGCTATTGAATTGGTAATATTTTGAAAATAAATAGGAATTTCTACTAATTTTGTAAAAAAATGTACTAATTCAAAAGTATAATGTCAGTGACTAATTAAAATTTAAAAATAATTAATTTGATACTAAAAAGTCAATCACTGATATAAATAGTAATATTTTACTAATTAAATAGTTATTAATAACTAATTATTCGTTAAATTCAATTTTAGGTTACATAAAAATTACTGAAATTTTTTGAAACTAATACAATTAGTGAATTTGGACTATTTTTGTAGTTAATCATTTAGAAAGTAGAAAGTAGATCTTGGCTGGATTTTTGTTTACTAATTTCGGAAACGAAAAGTAATTAGTAAAAAATTATTTTTTAGAAAAATTTGGAAAAATTATTATTTAGAAAAAAATTAGTGAACATTATTTTTAGTTAAAAAATATTAGTGAATTTCAATTATTTAAAAAATATTTTATCAAAATTCAATTACTTTTTAAAGGGTTATAGTTATAATTATTATAAATTATTAAATTTCAGAAGGTTTTAAATTGAAATATTTGAAATTTTGTTTCTCGTGAAAATATAAATAAAAAATATTAAAATATTTATTTCACAAAATTAATAAAATTTTGAATAGTTGTATTAAGAAATCAGTGAAAGGGGAAAATCAGAGAAATACAAAAGGAAATTTGATTCATCACAGAGAATTAATTGAATAAATAAACTAAATACATTACTTTTTCGACTTATTTTTTTTTAGTTTTAATCGAGTAAAAGCGAATTTTTTGAGCCTTGAAATCTATCTGAGGTCTCTAATAATTTATAATAATAATTATTTACTAACTAAAAATAATTTGTTGGAAAAAACAAAAAAACAAAATAACTAACTTAAATATAGAAATAAAATAATAAAAGTTCATTTTAAAGAAGATCCTAAAGTTCTGAACGTTCAACTGAACGAAATTTATTTATTTCTTCTAAAAATTAAATTTTTATGACAATTATTTTGCGTCACTTTCCAAAAAATTAATTATACAGAGTTTCTAAACGTAAAATTTTAGTTTTTACATTTTTTTATGATTAGTAATTTATTAAAATATCTTCAATAAAAAATATTTCGTTCATTCGAACGTTCAAAACTTATGGGGATCATTTAAAGTTACAAGTTTTTTATGTAAAATAAAAAATATATGGTAATTGCAAATAATGAAATGAAGAATTCAAAACGTTTTCAGCAACAACAAATTAATTAGTTGGCTGAGTATGGTAGCCACGGCGGCTCTAAATCTTCAAATAAGACCAGAATATTACAAATTGACCTTTCGGGACACCCCAGAAGCAGATGGAAATTCCAAACATGACGATGACGAGGAATCTGATATTCCTGAGATTCAGTAGCAACAAATTGCATCATCATTGTCGCACAAAGGATCTCCAAACTGGAACTAAACACTATATTATTGTAATAATCTAGTGCCTAATACACTGCGACAATGAGTATATTTCCTTTCACTCTAAACAAATGAATATATATGTAATTGTATGAATCATTCGAGAAAAAGGTATTTATATGCTTGCAGTGTATAATATATGTAATTTAATTCAATTTAGTGTAATATTGTATTTTGTAATAAATATCGCAGTGAATGTATTATATTTTCTAATTTTATCATATATACGGGGCGTTCCACACCAAATCGGAAATTATTTTACTTTTGCATCTCAAATACATTCTTAAAAATGAGATTTTATTTTTAAAATTTTAATTTTTTCGAAAATTAAAAAAAATATTTTTTACATTTTTATTAAAAACTACGTGAAAAAACAAAAATTTTCATTGTAAGAACGTCCAACTTGAACAAATTTTTGTCCAAAAAAATAAGCATAAAAAATAAGAAAGCATTAAGCATTAAAAAAAAAATTACGTGAAAAACGTGTTTTATCAAAAACCTATAACTCTTAAACCGCTTGATGAAAAAATTTGAAAAAAATAATGGTAGCTAATTTCAACGAGCACTAAAAGAAAAAAAAATATTTGAAAAATATTTGAGATGCAAAAGTAAAATAATTTCCGATTTGGTGTGGAACGCCCCATACAAATATTCCACTTTATTGCTATTTCCCGAAGGAATTTATGAGTAATTAATATTAATCATGTGTGGGCATTCAGTGGTTTGTTTTAATATTATATATACGTGTCAATTAGTGTTGTCTTTTGGTGATTTTTTTTTATTAATTTGTATTATCTTTTAATGTCAATCACACTAATTAATATTAATAGATTTCATTTCCCCTTGGTTTCAATGAAAGAAAAAGTCAGAAGGCTAACGAAAAAAAAATTATTTAAATTAAATATAGTTTCAAATATTGAGGACTGAAAATAATTTAATTAGAATGACAAATTATGTGATTATTATCAAACATATATTTATTTCTATTTGACTGTAATTTCAATTAAATAGAATTTTTTCAAAAACTAGAATTGGAGAAATTATTATTATATTTTCAAATTCATATTTATATTCGAACTATTAGTTTGAATTTAATTTTTCTTTACAAATTATTTGAATTAGACAATTTCCATTTTAATTAATCTATTTATTTTAATTTCCTATTTTATTTTTATTTAATTCTTTATTATTTCGAATTCAATTCATTTTTATGGAAATCAGAAAATGTTGTAGTCAAATTAATAGTTTTTGTATTTGAACCAAAAAAGTTCAGAGGTCAATTTGAAATAAATATTTTTAAATAATAGACAATAAAAATTAATGCCATTACTATTTTTTGGGTAACTTTTTTTAGATTTTAGTGACTAAGAAATTTTTGATAATTTCCACTAATTTAAATTCGCTAAAACTAGAAATCAAAAGCATATTTTCAAAAATTATAATCAAATTCTTTAAAAAGATTCAGTTATTTAAAAAAAATTCGAAATTCAATTATTTTCAATATTTAGTATTTTCATAAAATTTTACAAAGCAATTCAGATGTTTTTGAAAAAAGCTGATAAAATTCTTTAAAAATTCAATTATTTTCATATATAATAACATTTTTAGAGGAATTCAAGTATTTTAGCATTTTTAAAAAAAATTTAGAAAAATATCTATTACTTAGCAACCTTTGTATACAATTCTTCTCAATAATTCAATTACTTTCACTAATAATAACATTTTTCATGGAAATTAAATTAATTTCAAAATTTCAAATAAAATTCTAAACAAGAATTCAATTATTTTCGTACATTATGAAAGTCAACCATGAATTTCAATTATTTAAAAACTATTTTAAATCAATTAATCGAAAAATTCGATTATTTTCAGGAATAAAATTTTCCACAAGAATTCAATTATTTACAATAAAATTTTCAAAATATTTATTATAGTTTCGAAAAAATTAATTATTTAAAACAATGTTTATAAAATTCTTATGAAGAATTTAGTTATTTACAAAAATATCAAAATTTTTCACGGAAACACAATTATTTTTAAATATTGTATTACAATTTTTCGCTGTAATTCAAAATTCTTCATAACAAATACAATTCTTCTCACAAATTAAATTATGTTTAATACAATTTTACAGGAATTGCTTGTTTAATGTAATTAATCTTAAAAATTTGATTTTAATTTTTCAAAAAAATCAATTATTTAAAAACAAGGTTTTTTAAAATTTTTTAAAGAAATTCAAATTTTTACAAAAATATATTAGAATTTTTACAGGACTTCAATTATTTTTAAATATTTTAATAAA
>CM065481.1:27109976-27467400 GCA_032873175.1 Leptopilina drosophilae
CCTCCATCATGGAGCACTAACTTTTCTGCAAACATAACCTCAAATCTTAAGCAACACGTGTCGATTCCACAAAACCATAAAAAGGATCCAATTAATCTGCATTCTGGAGATTCTCAGGAAGAGGAAAAGGAAAAGCAACCAGGAAAATTGTTCTACGATCTTATTTATCATCAACTACAATAATAAACAGTAACGTTTCGTTTATGCTTACTAGCATCCTTTGCATTTCCTTTAAATAATCTCCCTTGAATTGAATGTACAAAGGTAAAACAAATTTATTTATTTACATATTGTGGTAACAAATATTAAAATAATTTACATACCTTAATATTTGTCTATTATTACAATTAGTTTAATTAAATTTAACTTAAGTTGCAAATTTTAAATTCTATGTAACTTTGTTTTAATATTACAAACCGGAGAGGAAATTTTAATCATTATTCTGTTAATTGAATTCAAATACTCTGTTGAGTTGAAGTTACAATGTCTGATTCTCTCGACTTATCTCCCATTCGTTCCACAGCGGATCCCGGGGACATTCCAGTTTCGTCTTCCTCGGCTTCTTCATTGGATCCCTCAAACGGGAATTTAACATCTATACATAATCTTGGCATCTCCACTCCCGACGAACATCTCTTACAATCTCAGCCGCAGAACAACAAGAGGAGCGTTCAGCATGCCAGCTGGTCCGATAAGTCGAAGAATGACTCCTTCTCGATCTCTCGTAAACGCGTCTGTGAATCAAGGTCTCAACTGAGCCCTAGGGGTGAGTCGACATCTAAAATTCCGTATTCCAAGAATTCTTCCCTTAATAAAACTTTTTCACGTCAATCATCTCCAACAATCCTACCAAAACATCAATAACAATTTAGAATGGCAATCCTCTTCCATTATTTCCAAGTCAAATCTAAGATACTCTCAAACCATGAACCAACCGTACATAGTAATTCTCCAATTTGATTCAAGTCGAGATCCATCCGTAAATATTGGTCGCTATAACCCAATTGCTCTTGCAAAGAAGATCAGAGCGATTACCCCAGGCACCCTAACGATTTCCGCTAATGGCCAGAATAGCACCAAGATAATTTGCGCAATCTATTCCGACGCAAACAAAATTCTGGATCACTATAATAACAACAACCAATCCTACCTTGCATTTCCTCCGATTTCTCTATTCTATAAAAAAGGATTCATCAGGAACATTGACACAAAAATCGCGGTACCGGAATTATTCGAAAATATGGATGCTCTATCGAAACCTACAATCCTGTCTCTTAAAAGACGAGTAAATTCAGGAAACGTACTCACAGACATAGTCGAGATTACCTTCAACTCTTCAACCATTCCACGATTTATTAATTCATTCAATTATCTTTTTTCCGTTACGCCCATGATTCCCCCTCCAAAAAGGTGTCATTATTGCCAACGTTTCCGTCACACGGCTGATCAATGCCGTTCTGCTCACCCTATTTGTGAGTTCTGCTCTCAACACCATATCACTCCTAAATGCACCAATCGACTACTTCAGCCCAAATGCAACAACTGCCGTGACGTTCATATGGCTTCTTCACACGAATGTCCTCGTTATATATACGAATTTGAACTGTCAAAAGTATGTTACATCCAAAACCTGGGCCACTTGGAGGGCTCCGATGTTCTTAATGCTAGAGGTATTCTTCCCCCAAACTCTCCAAGATCAATGAACTCTTCAACATCATCAAAATCTTCTCCATCTCAAGTTCCTAACTCCATGCCCCCCCCCTTCTTCTCTTCCCCCTTTAACAACTCCATCAACATCTACTTCTCAAATCATTCCCCCTCCTCCCTCTAATGTCCAATCTTTTCCAACTTCAACTCCTAAACAATCGGCCAAAGAACTCAACGACTCTCAATCCAAAGATAAAAATTCTAAACAAGAGCATCGAACAACTCTTAATTCAATCGTGGATAACATCCAAACCAAACTCTCTTTCATCGAGAAATCATTCGAAGATTCTATCATCTCATCCGATACAACGATGAATCAAATCGATGACAAGAAGAATGATTGAATTAAGTATTAAATTTTTAACCCTCCTCTGTCCCTTATTTTTGTTTTTATTTTTTCTCATATATTATCTCTTTTTATTACTATTATATTTTAAATCATTTATCTATTTTAAACTATTCGAAATTCTAATCTTTATCTCCCCTTTTACCCAGCTTCGTTTTATCTACCTTTCTATCTAAAGTATTAAAATTTCTAATTAAACATTTCCCTTTTGAAATTATTGAGTACCGTCTGGCACATGGCATATCCAATTCTATAATCAAAATCCATCTTTACACATGGACATGGATTGGGATGTGCAGTCGACCTGTGTGGGACCCTACTCTTTAACTTCCCCTTCCCTTCCCTTTTAAACCTTCATACAATTCAATTTAAACAATGCATAACAATATTACCGTCTTTCTCGCGTGCATGGGATATCATGCATCTCCTTTACCCCTTCAGAGCTGCTATGCTGCTCCATGCCCCGCGTGAACGAACTTTAAATCATTGTTTTATGCTATTGTTTTCCCCCTTTACTGTTCTATCAAAAATACTTTAATCCACAACAGATTGAATTTCCTCTCCGGTATATCCCCCCCCTCATTTTTTTTTCTCTTCTCTCTTCTCCTTTCCTTTCAATTATTAATTGTCTTCTACCCATTTTATTGATTTTTCCCGTCCCATTTTGAGCCTAACTGCGTTGGTGTTTTTGTTTTGTTTTCTTTTTGTAGTGTTTTTGTCTCTTACTTACAAAGGACATGCTCAACCAGTCCCTCCCTCTCTCTCTGGCCTCGCGCTCATTAAATATCTGCTCTTGGAATCCAAGAAGCATTTTGAATAAACGCATAGAACTGGAAACATTGATCATGAATCATAACCCGGATGCTATATGCCTGTCTGAATCTTGGTTGACTCCGGAAACTCCTTCATGGGAGATCAAAGGTTTCACCACTTTTCGCTTTGACAGACATCAAGGTAGGGGTGGAGGTTCAACCATTCTATGCAGAAAAGAGCTCATTACCTCGAGAGTCGACTTTGGTGATTGGTGGAATGGACTTTTTGAATTGTGTTCCGTTGGCATCGAAACTACTAACGGACGTATTGTCATTGTTTCTCTTTACATCCCCCCCAACAATCGAATCGATATGGACATCTGGAACAGATTGTTCATTCAACTTTCCCAATTTTCACATATAATCATCACAGGAGATTTTAACTCTCACTCTCTACTCTGGGGACACTCAACTTTCAATTATAACGGCTCGAATCTGACGGAATCTTTATCTGATTTCGATTTTATCGTCATGAATGACGACACTCCCACCTACTGCAATATCCATTCTGGTTACTCTAGCGTCCTGGACTTGGTCATTGCTTCGTCATCTCTAGTCAATAACTTAGAAGTGAACGTTTTGGATGACACCTTTTCCTCTGACCATTACCCACTAATATCCACACTATCCTTTGGACCAAAGTATTCGATCTCTAACAGCACCAGATTCAACTTGTCCAAATTAAATTGGGAACTTTTTCATTCCAAAATGGATCTTTTTGCTGTTGATATTTTAAACGACATTGATAATGGTTCCGTTCTTCCTGACGTTCAGACATATACCTCACTGATAGGAAAAATCAAGGAGTACATTCTCGATTCCGGCGGTTTCAAGCCGATCAACAGAGGTCGTAAACCCGGAAAATCTAAACCCGTTTGGTGGAACGATGAATGTTCCAACGCAGTTGAAAGGAGATCCACAGCTCGTAAACTATACTTTAGGAACCAAACTCAGGAGGCCCTTACTCAATACCTTCAGGTTGACAATGAGATAAAAAATTTTCTTCGCGATCAGAAGCGCAATTCTTACAAACAATTCTGTTCCACTGTCAACCCTTCTATGGGATTAAAGAAGATATGGAATATCATCAAGGGTTTTCAATCAGCTAACTCTGCCAAATCCACTAATATTTACAACAACCCTAATCTCCCAGAAATTGTCACTCTTCAACAAGAAATTTTAAATACAAACATCCATCCAATCGAAATCCCATATGATCACATTCCAAACGAACAAGATCCTCTAAATGGTCCCTTTTCATGTAATGAATACCATTTTGCTTTGTCTCGTTGTAAAAAGGATACTGCTCCTGGCATGGACTCCATCGGGTACTCCATAATTAAAAAACTCCCCACATCCTGTCAAAATCTCCTATTAAAAATTTTTAATTTCCTTTTCAAAAATAGCATCTTCCCAGAATCATGGAGAGACAATTTGATCTTGTTTATTCCAAAACCTGAAGGCAAAGGATTTCGTCCTATTTCTCTTTCCTCCAACATTTCCAAACTTTTTGAACGACTGATCCACCGCAGACTCGAATATATCGCCGAAAGTAGAGACTGGTTCCCTCCTTTCCAATACGGATCCCGCAAAGCCAGATCCTCTTCAGACTGCGCAGCAGTTGCTTATACGGATATTCTATTAAGCTTTGAAAAAAATGAATCAGTCCTAGCCGTATCTCTTGACATCAAAGGGGCGTATAACTGTGTCCGCCATGACCAGCTCATCCACCATCTGCAAACTCTTAACACTCCCTCTCGTATTCTAAACTTTATCAATTTCATGACTGCATCCCGTAATTTATATTTCTCCTCAAACGATCCCAATCCAAAAAAGACTCACGTAGGTGTTCCGCAGGGTGCTGTTCTGTCTCCCTTCTTATACAACGTGTATACAAGACAAATCATGCAACAATTAAACCCCAACACTAAGGCGACCATCTACGTCGACGACATTTTTCTTTATACATCTAATAAAGACATCAACGAGGGAATTGTAGAATTGAACGCATCTATTGCCAAGATTTCTTCTTGGTTAACTAAACTAGGACTTAACATCTCTACTCCTAAGTGCAATTTTTGCATTTTTTCCAAATCTAAGATTGACAATACGATGCTTTCAATCCAAATTAATAATCATGTAATTCCTTGCGATAATGAAATTAAGTATTTGGGTATAATTTTCGATTCTCAACTCACGTGGAAACCCCATATTTTGTCCATATCAACTAAAGCCATTAAAGCGATCAACACCCTCAAAGCTTTATCTAGAATTACCTGGGGCGCTTCCTCGGAAACTCTCCTCATGGCATTCAAGGGATTAGTCAGGGCATTATTGGAGTGGGGATCTATCTTTTTTTTTGGTGCTGCCAAGTATCTTCTTGACAAATTGGACAAAATTCAATACTCCGCCTTGAGAGTTATCACAGGATGCATGTCTTCCACCCCTATCTATTTCTTGCTTATAGAATCAGGTGAAATTCCTCTCAAAATTAGAAGAATCTATCTAACATCCAGATTCGTTTCCAGAAATTGCTCCTGGTCGCAAAATCCTCTTTTCACTAACCTTAAAACTCTTAAAACTCGAATCTCTAACCAACGAAAACCTCTTAAACTAATTACAAAAACAGGTTTATACAAGTCGTTCATCTCCCTTCAAGACAAATTAAATTCCTGTCTCGTTACCAAAAGACCTCTCTATTTTGATTCAACATGGGAATCAACATTTCTTCCTATCCCCATGAATAACGAAATTGGCTACGAAATAAAAAATTCCAACAATCCATCGGAGAAATTATCCCAATTTCTAAATTCTAATTTTCCAAAACACGTATACATATTTACGGATGGATCTTGCTTTCCCAATATTGGCAGAGCAGGTGCAGGATTTTACATCCCTCAAAATGAATTTCGATTTGGTGTCCCTCTTCCTGGATTTGTGTCTTCAACCACAGCTGAACTATCCGCTGTTTATGTTTCCATTAACTACATAATCTCCAACAATATCCAGAATGTAATTATTTTGTCTGACTCCTTGTCCGCAATAAGTCAAATATCTAACAGATCCTCTCTATCACATAATGACTCGAAACTCCCTTTTAGAATTGCTAACATGATTAGGGATTCTCCTATTGATCTTTCCATTCACCTTGTCTGGATTCCCTCTCATTCCAACATCACTGGGAACTCGGTTGCAGACCAACTTGCCAAAACCGCTGCATCGCTGGACGTTTCTCCAAAGAAATTTGCCTCTGTTGGAGACGCTTTTTCATGGAGCAAAAAATTCATGCTTACACAATCAAGGGACATGTGGCCATACAAAAACCATTCTGCGGCTGCGGATAGAATTTTAACGAAAATCAACTATGACACTAAAAGATCATGGTTCCGTGGCATGGAGATTCCAAGATCAAATTCAAATTTAATTTCGCGTCTTAGAGTCAATCACATCTGCACTTCTGAACATTTTAGACGTATGAACTGGAATTTCCCCAGTGAGTGTGGCTGTGGCACGAATGAAAAATCCCTTGTACATCTTCTAAATGATTGTCCAAGCCTCTCACCAGGCAGACTATCATTTTTTAATTATCTTAGTTCTTTAAAAAATTTTACCCCCCCTCTTGCAAATTTAGATAACTATATTTTTACTCCCTCCAAAAAACTAGCAGATGAACTATATAAATACTTTTATCAAATCAAGGGAAATTTCATTTAGATAACTCCTGTAATTTTTGTGCATGCCTTGATCTTAATATTCGTAACAATCTTTTTTCAAGTTTTGATATTTGCCCTTACTATTTTTGTTTCATCTTTATAATTGACATTCTTCCCTTATCTTAGCCTCTCTTTCTCTTTCAAATCTCTTCCTTGCTAAAAGTAAGCTAATTGCTCATTGGATTCTGTCTAAGAAGACCCACCTCCAAACATATCAGAAATTCCATTTACAACAAATACCATCAGTACACTATATCATTTCAAATCTTAATGATAAATAGTGTCTCCGTTGTACTCTTCCACATAATGATGCCTTTCTTGCAATTTAATGCAAGCAACAAGCATCTTCTGAAGACAAATTGGAGGCTGATATACGGAAGGTGGAAATCTACGACTCTGGCATCGGCTTTTATCTCTTTTTTGCTTTTGTGTCCAACTTTTAAAAAAGCATGCAACATTTACCAGCCTACAATCAATACTCGAAACTCCCGCTATTGGAATTTACCGCTTTTCTCACAACGCATGCCTGGCAGCACCCACGCTTTGCTGCACCACATACGCTTGCTGGTCTGGACAATTCCGCATCTTATTGCTATCTAAAACTAAATCCCCCTACAGTAATCATATATGTGATTTATCTATGGCCATTTGTTTTATCAACAGGCCACTTAAGAAGAAGAAGAAGAAGAAATCGTAGGGAGTCTCAACCGAAGTCTATACTCACAGAGCAGTTGGCTCGTCAGCCGAAAACTGCCGTATGAGCCCGAGTGTCCCCGAAGTGTTTATTGACAAATGATCTCGTGTTTTCGTTAAAGGTTATGTTTTATGTTTACAATGAAGTATTAATCAATCGTAAGTGGAAAAAAATTGGAAATATTTTTATAATAAATTTCATTAAAGGAAGAACGTTGCATATATTTAAATCCATTACTTTTCACAATAAACATAAATAAAGAAATAATCAGTACTTTTACAATCTCTTATTATCACAATTTTGGATAGACTGTTTAGAAAATGTATAAAAATAATTTTGTTTGTGAAAATATAGCACCTTTGATTTTGAGAAATAACAACATTTTTTAATATTTTTAATATTGAAAAAAATTCATCTATATTAATCTTTTTTTAAATCTTAATTTCAAATTTATTTAAAAGAGCAGCAAATTTTTTATGTAGCAAATAATTTTTATTAATTAAATTCTTAACCTTTATTCTAATGACAATTAATATTCAATAAATTATGAAAAATTAAAAGCGGCAGTCCCTAGAAATCGCAGGTAGTCGCGTAGAAATCTCAAGAAGTTTTAAAAATCAATATGAGAATCTTACAACGACTGCTACTAGCGATTTCTGACTTCTCATGTGAACGAGACCTTAAGGGGCCGTTCAAAAAATACGTAACGCGTTTTGGGGGGACGGACGATTTTAAAAAAAAATTTTTAGAACTTTTTTTTTAAATTATACATTTTGATTTGTCAAAATGTATTTCAAGTTAAAAGTAAAAGGATCATTTATGCCCGATTTACTATCATGCAAAATTGAACAATTTTGAAAAATCAGCCGCCATTTTGAATTTTGAAAAACTAGCATCAGATTCGTAATCAGTGACCCCAAAAACCCTCAAGTAACGATTTCGAAGCGAATTAAAATAATTTAGAAAAAATCGTCCGCCATATTGGATCCGCCATTTTGAATTTGGAAAAACTAATATCAGATTCGTAATCAGTGACCCCAAAAACCTCCAAATAATGATTTTGAAGCGAATTAAAATAATTTTTTTAATTGACCACCATTTTGAATTTTGAAAAACTGACTTTAGATTCGTAATTAGCAACCTCAAAAACCCCTGAGTAACGAGTTTGAAGTGAATCCAAGTTATTTTTTAAAATTTTTTTAATTTTTTTAGCCTTATATCTGGTATTTTTAATTTTTGTTTACAACAAATTATTATTCCAATTGCAAAATTTTTAAATTTTTTATGTTTATGAATGTATCAGGATACTAAGTTGTGAAAATAGTTTCTTTCCTATAGATTGATGTTAAAAAAATAAAAAAAACGGAGCGACTTAAGTGGGACACAGGTGTCCGGCTGTGCTTCACAGGGCTAAAATGCTACAAATAACTTTGAACTTTAATAACATTTGCAAATTGTACTCGAATTTCGGAAACCTATTTACAGGTTTCTATTATACCATCATTGGCTACCGAAACATATAAGGGTGGAAAAAATTCACCCACCCAAAATAATTTAGGGCTCCACTTCATGAATTCTTACCCATTAAGGACAATTATTTTATTATTTTCGCATAAAACATATCTAGTTTCTACAAAAAATGCTGGACTCTTTTAATAAAAGCTGTTTAAAGTAAACAGTAATTATTTGTGTCTTCTGGAAAATTTCAAAAAACCGAGTTGAGCCATTTATATAGAGGAATAGGTTCGGTTGTGGGCATAATTTCGTTTTTGACTCATAATTTGTGTCCTTGTAGATATTAAGCAAACATATGTATATGTATTTAAAGCTAGGGACCTTAGCTAACTACTCGTGAAGAAAATAAATTGATTCCGTTGACTAGAAAAATTTTATTAAAAATTCAACAAATTGGTCGTTTTTCTAAAAAAGAAAATTTTGGTTCGGTTGTGGGCACTTTTGACAACCAAACTTGACGATCATTTTAAAACATCATGAAGAAAATTTTGCTTGTGAACATTTTTATGATACTTGGTATTGGATCATAAAATATAACATATTTACTGTGTAAATACTTGTCGAAAAATTAATTTATATATAGTAAAAAGCGCAGTTGTCTAGTCACTTTTGTATTCGCATAGAAAACTACGTTAGGTCATAACATATACGTGATATTTGGCAGATTAGACAAATCTCATTTCTGTCAAAAGTTCTGCGTGGGTGCCTACAACCGAACCTCTTCCCCTATCTTTATAAAGCCATATAAAAAGAATTTTACTTTTGGAAATATTTGAATTTCTGCAATCATTCCTAATGATTCGCGACAGTCACTCTCAAAAATATATTTTACTAGCATGCTATAGTATGGTGCAGTTACTGTAGCACCTGCTTCAAGATTCTTTTGCCTGACTGTCCTGAATACATAGCCAGCCCCATGTACAGACACGCTTACACACAAGTATATTAGTCAGGTTAGAAAGTGCGGCAACGTCGCAATTTTGTAGTGCTGTGTAATCAAGGTATACGAAATATATACAGTGAATGAACTCTAATAAGTTGTGAAATGTTATGGAGATGCATTTTTTGAATAAACAATTTCGGGAAAAAGGGAAATTTGCAAAAGCAAATGTTTCCAAACACCGAAAAAAATATGTGGATGCAATGAATCTCGCTAAAAAAAATCGTGAATTCGGCGTAAACGAAGTGTGCATAGGCCGTCGTGTAGTCGAATTGCAAGAAATTGCTAAAAATTTGAAGTGTTCCAAATGTAAGAAAGTGTTATCTTTGGAAAATGTAACCCATGAAAAAACATTTTTTTCATTTTTCAAATTTTTCGCGCACTTTTCTAATAGCGTCATAGTGCGACGTTGCCACATGTTTTCGTCAACAGTACTTACCATTCAAAATTAATAATTTTTAAAATACTATATCTTTCAAACAAAACGGTAAATGTTGGTTTATCTTTTTGTTATAAATTTCTCAAACATTAATTTATAATATATTAGTTTTTTAAAACAATCTATAGAAAATTTTAGAAGTCATTAGAAGAAATGTGCCGTTTACATGCATTTTTCATAGGTTAACCATGTTAAATAACAAACTTTGAACTTAAATATCTTGTTTTAGAAACGGTCAATTTTTTTAATATTTTGCAAATACATAGATCTTGTTATTAACTATTCAGATTTCAAATTTCATGAAATTCTATAGAAAAGTGGGAACACGAGCGTACTACCTTAATTAAAAATGAAAATTTTTCTAAAACTTGAAATTAAAATTTTTTGAAGTTTATCTATTTATGAAAATTGTAAACGCAAATCTTTTAAAATTGAATTAATTTCGAAATATTGAAGTAAAATTATTCATTAAATAATTTGTAAATAATAATTTTATGATAGTTCTTTAAGAAGGACAAGAATTCAAAATTTCTTATGAATTCTAAAAATTAAATTTTTCCTATGTCTTTTATAAAAATCCCTAAATGAAAATAATAGAAAATAAAAAATAATTAATTAAATATTAAAATATTATTAGAAATTACTGACCGATTTCCGATAAGAGAGCATGAGCAATGTGCCTGTGAGCCGTTCCTTGGTAAACGAGACCGACGCCCATTAAAGCAGCGACTTGCACGTTCTGCTGTACGCTCAATTCAATGCTAGTTGGAGGCAGAAGAGTTTCCACATGAAGTGAGAGTAACTTCGTCATGGAAACATCCATTGTACCCCGATAAGTTGCAGAGAGTCCAAGAAGAAGGCCAACGCTAGTCGCTTCGTGACACTCTACTAAGTATTCATACATACTAACTGGTGCGAGATTTTTCAAGTGTCCATTTAGTCCCAGAGCCATCAGAAATCCGGAATGTTCAACTCCAAATTCACCCTGCTGCTGTTTATTGTAAACTATCCAGGTGGAGTCGATATTCGAAGCGTCCGGATGTATTCGAAGACCCGCTGCTACTCCGTTATGAAAAAGTGGCCAAAGATTCATATTCGGTGGCACTTCGATGTGACTCAGTTCAACTGTTGTTCCACGTGGTGGTGCTTTTCCTAAAAAGAAACATTATTTAGCAACGTACGTATTTTCTTAGGTTTTTGTCTCAATTTAAAAAAAATGTAATAAATTTTTTACCAGTTAAACATAGTCTCGGAATCGGAAGTTGTTCAGTAATGATAGGAGTTGCAGTCCTGAGAGTAAACATTCCTCTGGCAACGGGTAAAGCCATTGTTCTGGTGCTGAGAATAAGTAAATGTCTCTCCTGCTCTTCAATGAAATCATGATCACTGACAACTGGTCTTTGAACGACAGAAATTTTCACTGGCTTTGAAGAATTCAGTAATTTTCTTAATTCCGCTACTCTGTGATCTTTGTTGAACCTCAATTTAAGAATCTGTAAAAAAAGAACAGAATTCGTGCAAATTAATAATTGACATTTAATTTACATTTGATTGACAACAAATACAATCACATGTTACATTATTTTCGCACATAAAATAAACATAATTTACAGTATCGTCAAAGTCCATGCCATCATCTTGGTCGGGATCATCATCTTTTATTGCGTAATTTTTTCCATTTTCTAAATGATCTGTTTGCTTATCAGGCAATGAATGTTTCTCCAAACCTGCCAAATCTTGACGATCAACTAATTCATAGATGTCAGCTGGCCAATTTGAGAGAGGTTCCTCCCTACATCTGTGCATTACATCTTTTAATATAACAGCAACACCCGGTGGCAAAGTTTCTAAATCCTTCTTTCTCATTCCTAAAAACCGACAAATGAAAAACATTTCCGACATAAAAAAATTGTATTCTGTAATTATATTTTATACCCAATTCGTGGTAAAGTAGAAGAATCCTCTCAGCAATCGGTTGTTCAAATCTTTTTGGAACATCTCTGGCAATAAATTCAATATCTTGACTATCAACTCGACTACCAGCTGGTACAATAAGTTTGATATATCGCTCCATATCCAACTGATTAACTCTATTTTCATTTGCAATCAATGCAAACAACTGAATAATATTTTTTGTCTTCGTATTAACATGCTTAAGATATGGAAATGGCGTAACATTATCAAAGTTCATTAAATTATTTAAAGTCTCAAAAATATTCGACGGCTTCATTGACATGTAATTCGGTGGCGTAATCTTCTGCAAATCGACGTCCGTTATTTGCGAAACGAAATTTATTTTACACTGTTTTGGATAATCAAGAAAATAATGATGTAAATAATGATCGAATTTCAAGTCTTTACTCATTTGAGAAAGAAGTTGAGCCAACAGTGGTAGACTTTCAGTCATAAGACAATTTAATTTTATTTCTTCATAAAGTAAATGAAGGGAAAAGAGCACTAGAGGTAGATAAGGAAACAAGGAAGCGTGTGTATTAATTTTTCCATTACTTCCCACGGAATCCATGGCAAAATCATCTTTACTCGATTTTGTGAATTTCGTCAAACCAAGAATATTTGAAACAAAAATTTGTGTACTCTCGTAAACGGACATATCGGCTGTATAAGCCCAATCTTCCAATGAGCCACACTCGTTTGTTTTTTGCTTTTTACTCAGAACACCTGAATTATTCGTCTCCGTAAGATAATTCGTCTCGGTAGTTTGAATCAAGGGCAATTTATCCACTTCATAACCGAGAAGTGTGAATAAAATAACGAGAAATAAATGCCACTCCTGTTTTGGAGAGAAATTTTGAGGTCCGGGAGCATTACGAGCTCCGTACCATTTGACTAATAATTGCATTGCTAGATCACGTTGTAAAACACTTTTTAGTGTTTGTAAACATTTTGTAACTGAAATTGAAGATCGTATAATAAATAAGATTTCTAATTTTTTTTAATTTTATACAGCTATAAATATAAATAAATAAATAAATAAATATATTAAAAATATCCAATGTTACCTAATGGAGATGTACTTGACAATGGAAGAGTGATTCTATAGTAATTTTGATTTCCATATTCCAATGTGAGTTTATTTCCTAGAGAATCCTTTAAAGCTACAAGATTATCATCAATTAACGATGTCTCCAATAAGTTTGAAGGTTGTCCACAAAATCCAACAGGGCTTAATAAATGTAGTCCTTCCTCGAATTTTATATCATGCGAAGAGGCACAACTTGGTGACAATAGAGAACTTCTTCTGGGAAAAGGAGAGACTTGTCTACGTAGAGGCGTAGGTTTCTTAACAAATTGATTGAAACCCGTTAGTGATGGTAAAATACTTGGAATGTGTACTTTTCCGACCAATGTTGTACCAGAATATAAAGTTATTCCATTCGACATGTCCATTATTGCCACCATGTTAAGTTTCTGAAAATATTAGAATAACTTTTTGTTTTATTTTTTCAACTATTCTCAAATAGAGAATACCTTTAAGATTTTATTGGAACAATAAAAAATAGGATTCTCTATTGCTTTAGAAAATATATTTTTAGTTAAAAAATTGTAAAAAAATATCTATTGTAGGCGCAGCCTAACTTTTCAACAAATTTTTTAAAATAAAAATATTATATTTTCTGAAGTAATACAGAATCTCATTTTTTTATTCTAACAATAAAGTCTTAACCATCCATTCGTCGCATGGTAAGAAGTTTCCTCACCCAGTTTCTCTTTTTAATTTAGGGTAAACGCACCAATTGTAGAGCCGGTTCCATTTGTTGATAACAAATTCCATTTTTCGTAATAACCAAAAATATTGCCTATAATATGTAATTTATTTGTGGATATAATATTAATATTTTATTTTTAGCATTCACAACAATCAATAAACATCATTCTAATTATTTTTTGCATTTAAATTGTAATTTCATGTTTAAATCAAAAACAGAATTTGTTGACTCAAGAAATATGTTTACCCTCGACAATTGGTGCTATCGAATTCGTTTTCATTTTAGGAATATAACTTTGACAAGAATTAATTAAAATTTCGTTATTTAATTTAAAAGTGATACGAAATTTGTGAAAATTAAATTTTAAAATTTAATTAACTTAAATATAAAATTAAAAAAAAATTGCCAAAAAAAATTTGTCGAGTTGTTTTTTGAAAAATACTTACTGGTAAATTGATTGCATCTTTGGCAATAATAGTAGTAACCATTCCAAAAATAATTTGCTGTTGTTTATTTGTTTTTTCAAGGCGAACTAAAAAAAGTTGAGATCTATTAGGAACCAAATAACCCAAATAACTTTGTCCAACAAGATCGGTGGTTAAGAACACTTTTGATCCTTTGTCCGCAATCACATCTCTAAACAATCAGAGTAAAGTAAAGTATTGTCATATAATAATTTTTCAAAATTTAAAGTAAAAGGTTGTTCTACAATGGCATTTTCATTGGAAAATGGCTACGAAAAGTAAAAAAAGTCTAGTTTTATCCGCTTTATCAGACGTTTAGTTTTAACAAAACAAATGAAATTCCTACTTAGAAACAGTGTTGCTTTCTGTCCAAACGTGATCAAGACAAATTTCTGGATAAACTGGTTTACTCGGAGTAGTTCCAATATCTTGAAACTGCATACTGTTGTAACTTCCGCAAGGACTATTTTGTGAATGTCCCAAAATATTCGTAAACATTGTTTGATGAAGACGAGTTTGATGAATATTTGTTCCAGGAGGAACTCCCGATAAAGGAGAGAATCCAGAATGAGTTGGAGATTGACATCGAGATATTGTTGCCATTGGACTCTGTGATCTCGAGTGCGAATGCATTTGTTGTTGTTGAGCTGGTGATTGTCCACTACCTGAAGTTGTAGTGTAGGAAGTTGTACGTGATCCAAATGGGCTGTTCGTTAGTCCCATTCCCAAGGCAGATAATGGTGGATTTGGCATACCTGAATTGACATTTAAATATTAAATACACTAAAGATTTTTATATCATGAAATCAAAAAATGAAATTTACCAAAAAGACTTAGAGCCTTGCCGGTGATACTTTTATTCAAGGAAGCGTTGCTGCCAATGTTCTTTGGAGAACTCGTAGAGTAGTTAAATAAACTCGGAGTTGTGTCATTACTTCCACAAATTATTTGACATTCCTCTGGAGTTGCTTTTCGTATTTTATACACAGAATGTAGTCCAGTTTTCGTATCATAAATTACAGCTAGGGATGGTTCGGAACTAGTGAAAACGATTTTTTGTGACGAATCGCACATGTATGATATGCTTCCTGAAAGAAGATAATTAAATAGAAATTAGAAATATTTTTGATAGTTACATTGTTATAGTATCGAATTCAACCATTACCGTGTTTTATCAGTAGAGGACAAATTTCATCTAGAGGATGCATGAGAGAAAATGCGACTGGTAAATGACTGTCAGAGTTTGAAAGAGCTCGACTCATTTCTAAAGACGTATATCTAGAGAAAGAGGAAGTTGATACTTCCGATTTTTCAAGCAAAAGCCCAAATTTTGTTGGCCAAACAGCAGAAACCTGGACAATAGACTTATTATTTAGAAATTTGTACAATTTATTTATTTAATTTCTCAAATACCTGAAATTGTAAACTCGAAACATAATCTTCGCCAGTTTCGGTAAAAACCTTAAGAGTGTAGGTATCCAGAAGGCAAATGCAGTCAATAGTTTTTCCAGCAGAATTATCATCATCATTTAAATCCTTACTTTTTGATAATTGTTCTAGAGTGTAAGTTCTAAAAGAACACCATAAAGCATGTTTAATATCATGCTCGCAAGTATAGGACTTTTGGAGCACTCTCGTCGATTGGTTCCCTTTAGAATGAATTGCCACTTTTCCTGAACAATAAAGTTCTTCCTCTCCATTCACACCATCATCACGAACTATCCAAAATTCTTTCTGCAAAAAAAATTTGCTATTAAATTAATTTCTACTTTAAAACAAATCAAAAAATTAAAATCAACTATCTAGTTTTATTTAGTATAGGGGAGAGTCACAACGGTCGGGCCACTTTTTGACTTGTGCCCAAAACTTCCGCTCTAAGCCGAATTTCACGTTTTCTGACATATTTTTGGAAAGATCTTCTAAAGTAGAATGTTTCTTCTGTACATCAGAAAATGTGTACACAAAAATTGGAAAAGTTATGAACATTTAAAAAAAAAAAAAATGTTACGGTCGGGCCACCGTAGAAAATCAATGCGATATGAAGGAATATTACTAAAAATGACCCGTAAATTACAGAAAAATGCTGAAATGAACTTGAAATTATGGAAAAAAGAAATATAAAATTCGTATAAAAATTAATCTAAAAACGTTCTCAGTACACGAAACGTTTACAATACGTTATCGAAGAAGAAGAAATGACGTAGGCCTGTGCAGTTAACCGGTTATAAAACTGGTTATTGTCATAACCGATTAACCAGTTATGAAAATTTTCAGCAAACGGTTAACTGTTTTTCGGTTATTTCAGAACAACCGGTTATTTTAGAATAATCGGTTATTCTAGAATAATCAGTTATTTTAGAATTACCGGTTATATTGCTATTCCGTAAGATTTATATAACCGGTTACGTATTCTACGTATACGCGCAATCCAGAAGCTGAAAAACTTAAAGTTTTTAATGGCGCTTTTTCTAACCTCAAAAATTAAAAATACTTACATTTTTTTAAAGTTAGACCAAAATAAATTAGTTTTCTATTTTTAAAATATGTTTAATTGATTTTTATCTTTTATTTGAGAATTTAGTACGCGCAGAAGGTAAATTTTTCCTTTATTTTTCATTTTCTATTTTCAAAAAATATATATTTAGTGTGTGGTGCGCAATTAAATTCTATATGCTTCAAGAAGAAACCATTTTTTGAAAAATTACTTTTAAAAAGTGTAAGCTAAGGAGCTATTAAAAATTTTAATTTCAAATTTGAAAATTTTGTTTTTAGTTTTGCAAATTAGATGTTTAAAAACAATTTTTCACAAAAAAATTTCATAATGAATTAATTAATTTAATTAATTAAAAACAACTGCATAAAAGTTTATTCTCCTGTAATTTCTTCTGCAAAAATAAAAATAATGCATGTACTATTTCCAAAGCGTAAAATTCGTGTTATTTCCATATTTAATCCAATAACCGGTATCGGAAAATCGTTTAACTAGTTACTTAAAAATAAACGAAAAACCGGTTATTTTAGAATAACCAAATAACCGGTTATTTCATAATAACCGAATAACCGGTTAATAGGTTAAAACCGGTTAACCTGGTTTATAACCGGTTATTTCAATAACCGGAAACCGGTTACAGAATTCAATAACCGCACAGGCCTAAAATGACGTTCTTCACACATCTCTACGTCAAAAAATGAATTTCCGATGTCAGAACGCACCATAATTGTAAAATAAGGCGTCCCAACCATGAAGTAAGAATAAGGAGACTTCACTCTATGTGAGGAATACAGAAAAAGTGGCCCCATTTTCTATAACGTCATTCGGGAAAATTCGAATAAGCAGAGGTGGCGTTCCTTGCGGGAAAAACCTGAAACTGTCGATTTTCAAATTCAAAATGTTCTTCTGTCACAGTCACATTTATTTTTGTTTATATAGGAGGCCGTGTTTGTGGTTTTTTTGAATATCTGTTATTAATATATAATAATATCAGTGTTAGTGACAAAATATTAACGAGGTATGTACATTTCCTGCATTAAATAATTAATAAAAAGTTAATTTGTCATAATTTAAATGTATTATATTGTAATTACAAATGCTAAATATATAACATTCGTATTATATTTTACATATCATACTTTATAGCAATAAAGTTGTGTGTAAAGTATAAGTCAATTTTATATGGAAAAAAATTTTAACAAATAAATACTGTTTACTTCTTAAAAAAATTTCCGAATTAAAAGTATATTCTGACATTTTATTTGACGACAAGAATGTTTTTCATTTTCAAACAATGGAATAATAATAATAATCAAAGACAAAAGACAAAAGAAAAGAGAAAATTGTCTAAGATAACTGCAGATAATATTGGAAATGAACTATCTGTAAAGAGGAAAAAAAATGGAAATTAGTATAAATTAAATTTTAATGATATTCAAACTTTAAACATGAAGAAATTAGGTATTCAATTTTGTTAATAACAAGGTTTAAAATTGTATGTTATATGAAAAATAACCAACAATGTGATTTAATGCATTTTCTTTATTTCATTGAAAAATAAATTACATAAAATTTTTTTGCTTAAAACATAATAAAAGTTACGTAATAATTTCTCATCTCCTCAAAACTTAATGCTTTATTAAAATTAATTACGTCAGTTTTGTTTAACGTATTTAAACCTACGTTTACCTGTTAAAACAAAAAAATTATAATAGTGTCAATTATTAAGTTTAATTTTTATAAATATTCCCAGATAACAAAATGCTTGCAACACTGCAGGAATTTTGCACTCATATGTGCGCAGAAAATAGCACGTATGCTCTCAAAGCACCATACCGATGCGTCCGCATATGTGGCACAAAAAGCAATCATTTCGTGCGTTTCTGTGAAACGCTAAGCATATGAATAGCTTGAGTGTGCGCATTTGTGCTAATCACGTGCGTGATTCTAATTTGCTCACAGTCTGCACGCACAAGTGCCATTCACGCGAGACGGACATCGTGCGACGCACGTTTGTTTTCTGGGTTGCTTGATATTTTATAATATACTTAATGATAATTATTAAATTTAATTTTTAAACATTATAATTTAAATATTCAGGGGAAAATAAAGGTTAGAAAGATTTTAGAACACATACTTACTTCGTAATTATTTGGATTCATGATGCAGGTAGTCTTTTATTTTAAAACAAAACGATTTTTCACAAACAATTAGTAATAATTTAAATTATTACAAATTATGTAAACAATAAAAAATATTGTTTAAGCTGTCACAATGTGTCACAATTGTTTATATTAGTAGCAGACGAATTTCATAGGTTAACGTCGTGAAAATCGACAGTTTCGTGTTTTTCCCGCAAGGAACGCCACCTCTGCCTATTCGAATTTTCCTGAATGACGTTATAGAAAATGGGGGCGGTCTGACATTAGAGTGAAGTTTCCTTATTCCTTACGTCATGGTCCCAACATGCACGATATAAAGTGATCCGACCGTAAGTTTCGCGTCGTTTTGATTTTTTAGCACACAGACATAAACGCACGATATAAAAACCAAATAACATACTAAAGTATTAAAGCACTCTCTACACTGAAAAAAAAATTTATTTGATTCAAATAACCGATTATTTGTCTATAATCAAATAAATATTTACTTGAATCAAATAATTTTTATTTGAATCAAATAAATTGTATTTGAATCAAATATTTCAGTATTTGAAGCAAATACTAATTAATTGATTCAAATAAAAATTATTTGATTCAAGTAAATATTTATTTGATTATAGACAAATAATCGGTTATTTGAATCAAATAAATTTTTTTTTCAGTGTAATGAATAAATTTCATCATCTTACTTTATTGTTTACATCTTCCTTTACGATTCACGTTTGTACTGCTCGCGTACTTCATTGGAACTTAATGATGATGACTTTAAATTCCATGCACAGGGCATGCGTTGGCTAATACAAGTGTATATCACGCCATTACCAGGTGCTGTGAGTTGTTAAAGTTATGTGTGTTACAGATGTTTACGTAGTTTAAATTCGGAACGTTTATTAGGCGGGAAGATCAAATATAGGAAATTGTTAAATCTTTAAATTTGTAATTTAGCTTCATTTAAGAAGTCGAAAAGATGAGAAAGTATATTTGGTGATGGTTCTGTTAGAAGAATTTCACTAGAAAAGGGTGCTATACATTTAAGGGATTTCGAAAGGCGTGTTATCAATTTTGGGCGTATATTATCAAATCTAGGGCAGTTCCAGAGGACGTGTTCTAAATCCTCATTTAATTGGCGATTACAGGGGCAGATAGGAGATTGTATTATGTTTTTTCTATAGAGACTTTCCTTTAGAGAATGGTGATTGCTTCGCATACGACATATCGTCACAATCCATTCTCTTTTAATGTTTAATGATGCAAACCAAGGTTTTTTACGGAAACAGTAAAATTTTTCAGTATAATGTACTCCAAAAGAGCGACCTCTAGTGAGATAGTATTTATCACTTTTTTTATTAAGGCATTCTTTAAATATAGATGCAAAGTCTGTGTGAGGAAGACCAAAATTTAAAGGTGGAGCATTTACTGATGCAAGTTTTGCAGCTTCATCAGCAATTTCGTTTCCCTCCTAAATGAGCCGGGATCCAAACAAGAGAAATATCGTAATTAAAAATTTTTAAGGTAGATAACCGGTTCCTAATCATATATATGTTGTACGATTTGATGTGGTTAGGATTGGGGTAGAGATGCTTTTTAATACACTTAGAGCATCAGAGAATATTGCAACTTTTCTGTGATTATTTTTAACAATATGATCAAGGGTTAGGAGAATGGCGAGTGCTTCTGCAGTAAATATAGACGCTGCATATTTAATTTTCCAAGATTGTAAAGACTCTTTCGAGGGACAAACTGAAGCACAACCTACACTTCTTTCACTTAATGATTTTGAGCCGTCTGTGTAGAAACATAAGTATTCTTTAAAATCATTGTTTATTATATCTTTAAATAATAAAGGGGGGTTAACAGAATTTTTAACAGTAGGACCAATATTAAGTTCGATTTGCAGAATAAATAGATGGTCGTTTTACGAGAATTCATAATAAGGATGTAGGTGTGCTTTTTGTAAATATTGTATATGTGGAAGTATTGATAGATAGGATGATAGCAGTATGAAGGTATCTAGAGCTCTGTAAGGATTTTTTGGAGAAGCCAATCTTTCTAATTCTTTTAAGTTGTTTGGTAAGGGGTGTCTAAGGCCTGAAAAAGTTTTCATTAAATATCTTTTAGTTAAAAAAAAGAATCTGGGTTTAAAGAGTGGTTCACAAGATTCAGCGAGCACGACGTTAATTGGCGTGCTCATTCTATAGCCTAAAGCTAGTCTAATGGCACTATTTCTTAATTTCTAAATTTTACTAAATAATTTTTCATTTTTAAAACAAAAAATAAGGCAACCATATTCTATGCAACTTCTGATTAATGCTCTGTATATCTCTCTCAAAAATTTAATTATATTTAATGTTTTATTCAATTTTTTTAGAAGGGAGGCAAAATGTTGATCAAAAGAGAGTTTATAATCGAAGATAATTCCTAAAAATTTTGTATGAGTGGATGGATAAATGTTAAATTCAATTATTTTTAATAAAAGATTAGGATCATTAATATCTATTTTTAATTTGTTAAAGAGGATTAATTTAGTTTTCTGCGGGCAAATATGTAATCCTCTGTTGGACAGATACTCCGAGAGAATATTTAAACAATTTTGAAGAACTTCTATACATTTCTTAGCGTCTTTGTTTCTAAAGGATATTGCGATGTCATCAGCGAATTCAATCATTTTACATTCAGGAGGAATGATAGAATGAAGTTTCCGAGTATAAATGGAATATAAGGACGGACTTAGAATGCATCCTTGCGGAAGTCCCACTGTACTGATCCTAGGACCAATAATTTCTCCATTAATATTGAAAAATGTATTTTTGCAGGCTGTTGTATTATATATAAATGTGGTGATGGAAAGAGGAATTCCTATATCTCTAAGGTCTTCAGCCAGAATTTGGGGAATAACACTGGGAAAGGCCCCTTTTAAATCTAAAAATAGAACAGAAGTGACTTCTTTTTTAACAAAACCTGTCCAAATTTCTGTCGTTATAAGGGAAAGATTGTCAGCACAAGATTTACCTTTGCGGAAGCTAAATTGTATTGGAGATAAAAGAAGATTTTTTTCAAAGAACCAACTGAGTCTGTTGTGTATTAATTTTTCCATTAATTTTAGCATGCACGAGGCAAGGGCGATAGGCCGGAATGAGCCTGGGGATGATTTAGGTATGAAAAAGATTAGAAAGTTATTCCAGGAGGGTGGAAATGTACCTGAAGAGATAATTTGGTTGAATATATCCAATAAAATTATTTTTGTTTCTTTGGGGAATCTTTTAATTATTTCATTATTAATTTTGTCTAAGCCGGGAGATGTATTAGTTTTTAGAGATGAAATAGCAATGTCTAATTCGTGGGCATTAAAAGGTGATTCAAAAAAGTTGTTCGTTTGGAAATTATTAGGAAAAGAATCAAAAAAGACTGTTGGAGGACACATTTCTTTTGCCAAATATTGAAGGTTTGAAATAGTTTCCGTATCTGCTGAACAGGATCCTGTTGTAGGTTGGGAAAATCTATTTTTAAAAGCTTTGACTGTTCTCCAAACTCTGGAGACTGGAGTAGTCCTATTTAAATTGTTACAAAATTCATGAAAAGATTCTTTCCTGGCTTTAATGAAAGTACGTTTGGCTATAGCCTCGCATTTTTTATATAGTTCATAATTTTCGTAATTAGATTGTTTTCTAAATTTTGAAGCAGCATCTTTTCTATCTTGGACAACTTTATCACACTCTTTATTCCACCATGGAGCAGCAATAAAAGTTTTTTGATTCGAAACAGATTTGTGTTCTGAATTTTAATGTTGCGGAGTGTTAGGTGTTGCTAAATTTATTGCTTGATCTACGCATTGCACAAAAAGGTTATATTTATCTATAGGTTCTAATCTTTGAGAGTGAAATTTATCAAGATTTGAAGTGAAAGAGTTTTTTAAGTTAGAGTCAAATAGAATCCAGTCAATTTTTTTCAGATTGTATTTATGTGTAGAGAATTTGGAAATGGGAACTTGAATGCCTAAACTTGTAATCACTGGGTAGTGGTCACTTCCTAAAGGATCATCTCTGACTTCTTGTGAACAAATTGTATACAAATTAGAACTAATGAAAGTGAGATCTAAGATGGAAGGATTTTCATTAGGTCTGTTGACAAGGGTTGACTTCTCATTATTTAAGCAAATAATATCAGCGTCAGTCAGGGCTTCGTAGAGAGATTCGCCATTCCTGCAATATCTGTTACTGCCCCAAAGGTAGTGATGTGCATTAAAGTCACCGCCAATAAATGTATGATTTGAATTCACTCTGGATACTGACTCGAAGAAGTTTCTCCATAAGTCTTCTGAAATAATATTGTCATTAGAGGGGACTCTGTAAACAGAGACTATTAACAATTCGCCTAAAGAAGAGTTTATAGAAATAGAGAGTCTCTAAACAATTTTCTATATTGGTTATAGTGGAGATTCTAGTGAAATTAATCCCTTTCTTAATTGCGATGGCAAGACCTCCGCGATTAAGATTGGGTCTATCGGCTCTAATGAAATTGAAATTTGATCCTAAAGAAAAGAAATTATTAGGTTTTAAAAAGGTTTCTGAAAGTAATAGAATGTCGAAATCTTTGGAGAGTGTTAGAATGTCGGGTTTTTTGTTTAAAATACCTCGACAGTTCCATTGTATGATTCTGATATTATTAATATTAGCCATTTTGGGATTTATTGAAGAGATTTAATAGTTTTGTGAAATTTGAAGTTAGATTATTCAGAAGATTATTAACCCTTTGCCGTGCATAAGCTTTCCCCACCTTAGAAAAAATCAGTTTGACAGTGGAATCATGTGGATAATATCAGGGCCGGAAATTATTTTGATTTTGAGGTTATGTTTACATAAGTTATGTAGATTTGGTAAAAGTCTTTAATAATCAAATATACCTATGTTTAAAACGTAATAAATTGCAAATACACTTCCACTTTATACAAAAAAACAGATTTTTAGGTATTAAATATTATTTTTAAATATAATTTATTTTAAAATATAAATGGATTCATTTTTTAATTAGGTACGTTCCTGCAAATTCAGAACACTTACATTCTCACACATAACTAATTTATCAACACAAGCATACCGCCTTTTCTCATTGGTTGTTCCCCCAGAAAAGACTCTAAACGACATTTCGTAACACAAGAACGGCAAAGGGTTAACTTCTTCTTTTTCAGATGAAGTGTTATAATGCATTGTTTCACGGAAATTAGAAAGACTGTGGATTAAGACATCTAATCTTGTTGCTGCATTGTTACTCGGGTCATGAGATTTATTTATTTCGGCCACGAGAACCTCATCTTCTTCCGAGGAGGAAAGAAGAACAGAAGAACTATCTAATAATGTACTTGGGAGAGTGAGGTTATGTTTGTTCAAGATTGCATCTTTTGACTTTGAGTTCTTTTGAGAAGTTTTTTGAGTGTGAATGGAATTGAGTGAGTTCGATTTGCTTTTTAAAAGTTTTTTGTTCTGTGTTCTAGGTGGACGCGAGCCAAATGATTTTGCGAAGGAGTTTTCATTTGTCAAAATTGATTCATTTGGAGTTGTTTGACAGTCTCCAAGGTTTGGAAAATTACTAAAGTTTGGTTTAAGACTTTGTGATTGAGCAGTTTGAGAGGAATTTTTGTGTTTTGTTGGTCGAATCACTTGTTTTGCTTCGTCGAAAGTTAATCGATGTGCAGCTGCGTACATTCTAAAATCTTTTTGAAAATTGTGTTCACTACAATCTTTGGAATTCGGCAGATGTTTTCCATCACAATGAACACATTTGAGATCACAAGAAACATTGTCACCGTGGTATTTTTGTCCGCACTGTATGCATCTTCTGTTGCTCTTGCATTGATTGCTTATGTGTCCGTATCGAAGGCAGTTCCAGCACATTTTAATTGCAGGTACATAAGGTTCTACGTGTAAAGCAGCATTATAAATTGCTACTAAAGGAGGAAGTGAGTTTCCTTTAAATGTTACGACAATTGAGCGAGACGGAACATATTCCGGTTTTTTTTATATTGGAGTTAATGATTTTTCGTGACAGTCTTCGCACGTTTAGAATCGACGATGTACTGTGATGTTGGCCTAGGATCTCTAAGTTATTTTTTAATTCGTTCTCTGAGAATGAAGTTGGAATGTCTTTTATCACTCCTTGGGATGAGATGAAATAGTAAGGAATAAAAGCTTTTAATCCATCGTCGTGGAGGAGTCTGTCATTCATAATGGCATTTGCTGATTTAGCTGAATTGACAATGACTGCCAATTTTCCCCAGCCGGAACTTTTGACTTCAACAATTGATCCTTTGTATCTTTCGTTGAGGAGTTTTGCATATTTCAGACGGTCCAGTTTTTTCGGGGGTGATGTAGTTTTCATTTTGTCAATTATTACTCTACAATTCCCCAAGATTTTCTCATCGTAGCGAGGAGGTGGAGAGGGAGGAGGAGGAGAGGAAGTTTTGTTACCACTGTTGCCATTTTTAGTGTTATTAGAATCGCCATTTTTGTTTTCATCGTTTTCATCAAAGGAATCATCCATTGCAATTTCAATTGGAAGAACATGTTCTTCTGCAGAACCCATTGCTTTCCTTTTTTTTCCACGGATGTTGTCATCCAGATTCGCTTTCTTTTGTATTCTTGAAATAAAATTAATTTCGATATTTAAAAGCTGGTTAGTGCTCAAAGTAAATAATTTTTTTTATAGTGTTAATTGTTGGTGCATAAAAATTACACATTTTAATTATATTTTATACTGAAAACTTTTTAAATATATATTTTAAATTAAATACACAGGTACACAAAAAAAGGAAAAGTCGAAACCCAGAGGTCACACCCCCCTGTCCCCATGTTTTTGAGGTCGCTGAAACCGAATATGACCATGAAAAATTTTTTCATCGTCTATTTTCCCTCTACCACCCCCTTACACCTGCTTGGAGTTTCTGCTTGGTTGGAGTTTCAGTTTAAATAAAAGTCGAGTAGGGTGTCTATTCCTTTTTTTGGGTCATTGAAATCAAAAAAGACTATAGTCTTTTTTGGATGGTAGTCTTGGTATACCAAAAACAATATCGTTCCTCCCTTAACCCCTTACAACCTTCTTAACAAGACTTCACTGCAAAAACTAGCGTCTTCAAAACGTCTAGTTTGGAATAAATGATTAATTCATCTGTCTTTCACGCTAAGTGTCTAAAAATTTGAGACACTTCTTGCGTCTTTCTAATGTAAACAAGTCACTTTCAGTGCTTATAATTTAAGACATATATAATGTAGACGGTGAAAGTGTCTATATTTAAGACATTTTTGCTAATTTAAGATGTTTTCGAAGTAAGACACTTTGAATAAAAGACATTTTGAGTATTCGAGTATCTTCTGTGATATTCTTTTTTGGTTTCAACGACCCAAAAAAAGGGAATTGACACCATACTTGACTTTAATTTAAACTGAAACTCCAACCCCCGAAAGCAGGTGTATATAAGGGAGTGAAAGCGGGAAAATGGGCGATGAAAAAATTTGTCATGCTCATATTAGGTTTCAGCGACCCCAAAAACCTGGGTATAGGGGGGCGTGACCCCTGGGTTTTTACTTTTATTTTTTTTGTGTGCCTATGATATTTAATATAAGGTACTTTCAATATGCTTTACCATATTATTATACGAAGAGTATTTAAAATTTTTCCAGATCAGTTAAGGAACATCTAAAAAAACTGTTTCGAAATATTCTTCCACTTTACCAGTGGAAATACAATTTATAAAGATAAACCTACCTAGTGGACACAAAAATCGCCTTACGCTTTAAAAACGTTCCTGATGTTTTGTGCCGACAGGGTACATATGTGACGCGACACGAGAAAAGGGACCTATTGTTAAAAAAATCCATTTTCAGATTTCGATGCTATTCGATAGATTTATATTGGCTCTTTCACGTAAAAAAATCAGAAGTTAAAAATCTGAAATAGTTTTAGTAATATAAAGCCCGAAAGTTGAACTTATTAGTTTCATCACAAGTCACACCTGTTACTATTCCATCGGCCACCACTAATTTTCAGGATGAGTTTGTACAACACAAACTAACATTCAACTTCTGAATTTAAATGGTTAAAATATTTATCCTTATAGGAAATTTCATTGCGCACCTTTTGTTCTTTACAATTTTTAGTGTATCTATTATCGTTTTCGAAATATAAGGAAAACACTTTTTTTTAAAGAGCGAAATTTTTATTGTTTTTTCACTTCAACTCGCGATTATTCAGTCAGACTTTTTTCCTACGAATGACTAAAAAAGAAAAATGATGTTTGAATTATAAATAAAAAAGTTATTAATTTTTTATTGAGATATTGCAAGATTCGTAAACTAAAATTTTCACTAAGCGGGGAAGTTGAGCAAATTTTGAGCAACAAAATACTTCCAGCGAGAAAGTTGTTCATTAAGGTCTAAATAAGTTTTTCCCGAATGTTACAGTTCAATTAAACAATTAGTTAACAAATGGCGAATGTTAAAAGTCGTCTGCGGCTGAACGCACAGCGCGCGTTTCTCACCCGTATTATGTATTCGCAGAATAAAACTCCAGCTTACTATAATGTGAGATACACGCGCTAGGCGTTCAGCCGCCAACGACTTTTAACATTCGCCATTTGTTAACTAATTGTTTAATTGAACTGTAACTTTCGGGAAAAACTTGTTTAGACCTTAATGAACAACTTTCTCGCTGGAAATAATTTGTTGCTCAAAATTTGCTCAACTTCCCCGCTTAGTGAAAATTTTAGTTTACGAATCTTGCAATATCTCAATAAAAAATTAATAACTTTTTTATTTATAATTAAAATATCATTTTTCTTTTTTAGTCACTCGTAGGATAAAATAGCGTGTATTTTCGTTTTTGTTTCATTAAAAAATATGTAAAATTGACTGAGTAATCGCGAATTGAAGTGAAAAAAACAATAAAAATTTCGCTCTTTAAAAAAAGTTTTTTCCTTATATTTCGAAAACGGTAATAGATACACTAAAAATTATAAAGAACAAAAGATGCGCAATGAAATTTCCTATAAGGATATGTACATGAGATATTTAAATTCGAAAGTTGAATTTTGAGTGTCCAGGGGACTTCGATTTCGGCCGAGAAAAATTTACGTGCCCTTATGGAATCCAGCCGCTCAAATTTTAATAGATTTTCATTCATCTTGGTAAAAAAGTTTTCAAGGTTGCTGAATAAAAATCTAAAATGGAATTTATTAATTTCAAAATTGTGGATCCAATATGGCGGTTAAACATAAAATATTCCCCGCCGATGGTTGTCCACTACCGAACATGCTGGGAGAAGCGGATGCTTATCCTCTCCCGGTCCCGGCTGCTGTTTTGGATGACATTTGTGTGCCGGGGTTGGATGCATATCCCTTGCCGGACATTACTGTCATTCTTGACGGCGTTGGTTTGCCGGGGTGGGATGCCTATCCGCTGCCAGAGTCGAGTGTCATTTTGGATATGTTCGGTAGACCTTGTCGTGGTGGCGGGGCTTTTCACTAAAGGACAACCAACAGGGTGGTTCCCTGATTCTAAAACCAAAAAAAAAAAAAAATGAATATGAATCATAATAATAACGAATTACCCCAAGGAGGAACCCCGAAAGGGGACAATACTCCCGACGGTGTCTCTTCAAACACCGCCGCAGGCCCCACGGATTTTGGGGGGGGGCCAAAACATGAACCAGCTGACAAGCTATGAGGCAAATGTCTCATACCAGTTCCTAGCTATTCCGAGAATTTTTAAAAGCTTGCGCCAAGGATTCAAGCGACAAAAAAACGACCAAGAGCCGCAACATCCAGCTGTGGGAGCTCCACAGCAGACGGAGAGCACTACTGCAGCTCTGGACGGCAAAACGACATGCCCTAATAAGCAGGGTTGCCAGATTGGGCTACTAAGCGCGATTTGGGCTATCTTTTGGGATAATTTCGCGGCGTAAATTTCATTTTCGCTACAGGTAGCGATTTGGCCTACATTTCCTATATCAAATTGCGCTTTTTGCGATTTTTGAACTTTTAGAAAATTTTGTTTTAAAATACACAAAAATCGAATCTCAAATCAAAAATATAATGAGAACTGTCAATTAGCGCCTTGTAGTGGACATAACGGATACTATTCTTGTACCCTGTTTGCGCTGTCGGTATCTGATGCTTTACGTTGATACATATATGTACGGTTAGACCGTTGCGTTTGCTGATATGTGGACGTAAACTATGTTTGCTTGATTTTATGTTTAAAAGTGTTCCGAGCGGCAAGTTTGATCAAACATAAATGTGAAAATGGGTAAATGGGGAAAGTATTTAAAACATTATAATCCGAAGTGGGAAAAAGAATCAGTCCTCAAAAGTAAGTATATTGATAAATTTGTTTCTTAACCTATAAATACCTACAAATAGTTCAGAATATGTTAATTTTGTTCAAACTAATATTTTGTATTTAACAGCCCAATGTTTCTAGAATTTGACACAATATTTAATGAAATTATTTTTAATAATTTAAACAAAAGCGAAATAATATACCTTTAATTTATAGATGAAATTTTTCTTGAAATTCGCGTCAGCGCTAAACATGAAAATGTATGTTACTATTAATTAATATTTGCAGATTGGATTGCTCCTGCAAGTGAAATCGATGTTGCAAATGGAAAACCCGAAGCTTACTGCAAACTTTGCTGTACTCATATTCGAGCCCACCACAGTGACTTAATTGTTCATTCAAATCGTGTAAAACACCAGGATAAAGAAAAAGCGCTAAACAAGAAGGAACAGACAAATTTACACGATTATGGTAATTTATGAGTACATAATAAAATCAAAAAGATTTAATTAAAAATAATCAATGTTATAATTTATAAATAACTATATGGATTATTTCATTTGATAACCGAAATTTTATGCTAATTTTATTATATTTCAGGTGTCATTGTGACTGACCAAATGAAAATCGCGGAACTAAAACTAGCAGTATTTGTGGCATTGCATTGTCCAGTGAAAACAATTGACCACTTGGGAGAACTTTTAAAAGTAATAGGAAAAGACTCATTTCTAAAAAATCTTAGACTCCACCGAACAAAATGTTCCAAGCTGATATCAAATGTTGTTGCTCCTGTTCAGTTAGCAGATCTCATAAAAGATGTAGGGAATTCCCCGTATGCTCTCATCATTGATGAATCCACGGATGTTTCTACAACGAAATTCATGGGACTTTGTATCCGCTATTTCAGCCAAACAACTCAGAAAATGATAACAGACTTCCTGGGCATAGTCAAAGTTGTTAAACGTACTGGCGAGCAATTAGCGACTGATCTCGTAAAGTATCTCGAATCAATTCGCCTTCCCATAAGTCAACTTCATGCTATTGGTACTGATGGTGCGGCCAATATGTGCGGAAACAATAACTCGATGTATTCTCACCTTAAGAAGCTTTTACCAAATTTACAACTTGTTAAATGCATTTGCCACAGTATCGACAAGTGTGCAGAATACGCATTTAAAGCTCTTCCTGAACATCTCACTTACATTCTGAACGAAAGCAACAATTGGTTTTGTCATAGCGCTAAAAGGCAAGAAGAATACGCAGAGATTTTTAAGGTAAGCTTTTTGCATTTTTTTTATTTGTATTCGATTGTTATTTTTATTTAAATTGAAAATTTATATTTTTGATTATTAGGCTGGACATGAAGGAAGGGCTCCTCAGAAACTTCAGTCCTTGTCAAAAACACGTTGGTTAGTTTGGCTTCCAGTTTCATCTATAATTGTAGGCCAGTGGTACGATCTTCGTGATTATTTTTCAAAGGAAGCACAAACGAATACAACAGATCTAAGGTTAACCAATTTGTCGAACCTGTACAACGATGATTCAAACTTACTCTACTTGACTTTTTTAAAAAGTACACTCAAGGATGTAGATAGAATGAATTTAGCGTTTGAACACACTAATGCCGACATAACAAAGCTATATGGTGATCTCCGCAATTTAGTCTATTCCATTTCCAGGCGTGTTGTTAAGGAGAGAGCGATTGCAGAAACCTACAACCCTGGAACTCTCAGATTAGACGAAGTTGAAATGTTGCAGTCTGCATTGAAATCTTCCGACAATTTAATACCTATTGATCAAGTTCAATTCGGAGAAAACTTTTCTCAGCTCTCGAGGACACTGCAAATTTCCCAAAGAACGATGAATGCTGTGCGTTCAAATTGTGGCAATTATTTGCTAATTTTATGCCGTCAACTCCTTGATCGAATGCCTCTCAATATTAAAGTCATAGACAAGATAAAAAACTTTTCTCCAAAATTAGTTTTATCCAGACTAGGTCGACCAACATTTAACCAACTTCCTTTGGACTTGGGTGAGCTTTTCAACTTACTAACTAACTTAAATTATATATTTATATATTGGTTTATTTTTAATAGCAATATATATAGAGACATGGATTCTATTCTTTATTAAATTATAATTTTCTTATAAAAAAAAGCTTTATAAGAAAATAGTGTTCCTCAACTGCACAAAAATTATTTTTTTGAATATTATAATATAATATTAAGAGTTAAATGTGTTTTAATAATTACAAATTTTTTCAGACCCATCTGCAGATCCAGATTTGCTGGAACGACAGTGGCAAGCTTTAGGTGTTTTGACTCTCCCTGACTTGTGCATGCATTCGCCCATGAATCAAGATGTCAATACTATTGACATCGAACATTTTTGGGCCTGTGTTTTAAATACTTCTAATGCTATTGGGGGGTATCCATTTAAAGAGCTTGCTTCGTTCGCTTTGCGGGCTATCACTTTGCCAGTCAGCAACGCTGTTGTGGAGCGTTTATTCAGCTTTATGAATAACATCAAAGACAAAAAAAGGAACAAATTGCAGTTGTCGATGCTGGATTCTTTGTTACGCTTGTGCGTCCATCTAAAAACATTTAATAAATGCTGCACTGATTTTGAAGTGTCAAGGGACATGTTAAATCGGTTCAACAGCAACATTTACGAAAATTTTAATTCAGATGAACTCGAAAATTATGTTGAGAATCAGGATGTGAATGTTGTTCAGGACATGGAGACAGATTTACCAGAAGACGAATATAGAGATTTGATGGATCTATTTCAAAATAACTTTGAACAATGTAAATCTGTTGCTACGTTTTTCTAATTTTTCTAAGTTTCAATTTAAAAATTTTATTTTGAATATTTAAAATATTATATTATTATTTAAAATGTTTTAAAAAAATATATTAAAGTTACTTAACATATAACATTAAAGATTTAATAGAAAATAAAAGTGTCAGTATTAAATTAGCGATATGTGTACTTTTTTAAATATATATGAAAACTCCCGCGCTTTTTGGGCTACTTCAGCGCCGTCTGTGCGCGGTTCGTAGTCCGAAATATCTGGCAACCCTGCTAATAAGGCAAAAAGCGTTAACAAACGCCCCAGGGAAGGTGCAAGCCCAGATGCGAGTCCGCAACGGGCGACTCAAGGCGGGAAGAGAATCAAGCGAAGGGATGCTCCACAGCTTGGTTCTGAGTCGCTAGTTGGAACGAAAGAGGCGCCCTCAAATAGTCCTGGCAAGTCGTATGCTGAGACCGTCTCGAAGGACGGAGCGGACAATGGGGACGGCTTCAAAGTTGTTAAGAAGAAAAAGAAACGGGCTCCAAAAGAGAAGCCCTCAGATGAGAAAAAAGAGTTTCCGAAGCCCCCTTCGAAGCTATGGAGCACGGAAGCCGATAAAATCACGGCAAGAGACCCAAGTTTGTATGAGGGTATCTTGCCGCTGATAAAAGCGAAGGTAAACCCAGAAGATACGGGTACCGTGATCCGGAAAATCAGGAGAACTTTAAAAAAGGAGGTTCTCGTGATAGTGGAGAGATCTTAAAATTTGCAGATGCACTGTCTTCGGCCCTGCATGGCAAGGCTGAGGTCACACCTCTAATAAATAAAAGGTCTCTAGAGATTAAGAACTTGGATGAAGCCACCACAGAGGATGAGGTGACTTCAGCACTGAGAGAAAAACTGGGTAAACCCAACCTGACAATGGAGTGCCGACTTTTGCCGCGGTACAGAGGAACTAAGGTTGCTCTGATACGTCTGACAGAGGCAGAAAGTAACACTCTGCTAAAGTTTGGTAAAATAAAAGTCGGCTGGATAAATGCTCCAATTCGCGATCATGTTGAAGTAGCTAGGTGCCAAAAGTGCCTAGGTTACGGACACAGAACTCTATCCTGCAAAGGCCCCGACAGAAGTAAAAACTGTCGGAGATGCGGCGGAGAGAGACACCTCGCGAAGAGCTGTAACGATAAGCCGAAGTGCCTTACTTGCTTGGACCTGGGGAAGCCGGAAACGGATCACGAGTCCGGTAAGAGAGCCTGTCCGGTTTACAGGGAAGAACTGCAAAAGATTAAAAGGGCAAATCCTTTAAATTTTTGCAGGTCAACCTGCATACAAGTAAGGATGCACAGTTGCTCCTAATGCAAACAGCAAGGGAAAATGAGGTCGATATCCTGTTCTGCAGTGAGCAGTATCAAGGAAGCGACCTCGCCCCTTGGTATCAGGATAAGGCGAAGAGAGCCGCCATAAAGCTGTGCAACCCAGAATTGCGGGTTGACAAGTTTCTGCAGACGAGCAGTGGGTTCGTGTGGATAGAGGTGGCTAATATACGTATGTATAGCTGCTACTTCTCACCCAACGACCCACTGACAAACTTTGAAGCCAATATCGAAGACCTAGAAGCGAGCCTCACAGAATCCAGGCTGGATGTCATCATCACTGGCGATTTTAACGCAAAGTCGCCAGAGTGGGGTGAGACGAGACTCGACAAGAGAGGAATTCGTATTGGAGAAATGATCTCCAGAAACGACTTATTGGCTGTAAACCGAGGAAATACATGGACTTTTAGACGAGGTGCGATAGGATCAATTATAGATTTAACGATCGCATCGTCTAAACTGTTTAGCCGCATAAGCGACTGGCGGGTCTCTGAAGAATATACCGCAAGTGACCACCAGTACATTTAGTTCTCAGTCTCGATGGGAGACACACGAGGAGGAAAAAGACAGGATGTTCCTAGTCGCAAAACCTCCTCGTGGAATATAAAGAGACTCGACAAGGAAAAGTTCGGCCGGTCCCTAAGAGAAGCCCTTTTAATTGAGGACTTAGGCTGGGTGAAGAGGCCGAGTAGTCTGGATGGGGAGGTTCGAGCGGTGAGGAACATGATAGTCACCGCTTGCAATGCGTCTATGCCACGCAAAGGCGCCATTCCCGTAAGAAAATCCTTGCACTGGTGGTCAGAAGAGCTAGCCTCCTTGAGGAAGGAATGCCTCAAAGCAAGAAGGACATATACTCGATCTAAGGGAGATCCCTTGCTGAAAGAGGCTTTCAAGGAGGCGAAAAAGAACCTCAAGAAAGAGATCCGCAATTCGCGACGCCGTAGCTGGAAGGACCTTATCGAGGAAGTCAATAAGGACCCATGGGGTCTGGCTTTTAAAATCGTTACTAAGAGATTAGCGACGAGGCAAAAGACCCCTGGCCTGGACAATCCCGATTGGGTCAGAAAGATAATAGACTCTTTGTTTCCTTCTGCAGAACCATACCTTAGAACGGACTGGAGTTTTTGCAAAGTCGAAGAGGAAGAACTCTTCACACTTAGTGAACTACAAAAAGCAGGCAAAAGATTGAAAACAGGCAAGGCGCCTGGAATCGATGGGATAAGTAACGAGATCCTAAAGTTGGTTATCGACACTTCACCCCAGATTCTGCTTCGATGCTTCAATCTTTGCCTTGAGAGAGGAGAGTTCTTCCGCGACTGGAAGCGACAGAGGTTAGTCCTCCTAAGAAAAGGTAAAAAACCTCTAGATAAGGTTTCATCGTACAGGCCTATATGCCTGCTAGATACGATGGGGAAACTTCTAGAGGATATGGTTCTGCAGAGAATGCAAAGCCACTTGACCGAAGAGAATCGTCTATCCGATCACCAATTTGGTTTCCGTCAAGGCAAGTCTACAGTTGATGCCATCCAGGCAGTAGTAGACATAGCCAAAGCAGGAAAAAACAAATTGGGACCAGATAAAAAGAAGAGCTTCTGCGCGTTGGTAGCTATTGACATACGCAACGCGTTTAATTCCGCAAGATGGAAGGATCTCATCGAGTCGATGAAAAAGAAGAACATGCCGCCCTACTTGTTGCGGATAATGGATAATTATCTAAGCGACAGGTGGGTCATATATGAGGGAGACACCTGCACTCTTAAGGAGGAGATGCAACGTGGGGCTCCTCAAGGCTCGAGGGTGGGTCCATTTATATGGAATGTATCTTACGATGACTTCCTGCGGATGGATCTGCCTGAAGGTGCGGTGATCATCGGCTTTGCGGATGACGCGTTGTTCGTGTGCACTGCCGAAAGCGAGAAGGCTCTTGGGACATTGGTGAACGAATGTCTGCGACGAGCAAAAAGCTGGCTGGATACCAGAGGTCTAGAAATGGCCCTGGAAAAGACCGAGGCACTGCTTGTCACAGGCAGACGTGGTTATGAGCTCCCACGAATCGTGATAGACGGATTCGAGGTCAAGTGGGGTAAGCAAATTGAATATCTTGGTGTGGAGTTGGATGGAAAGTTAAACTTCCACCACCACATGGCTACGGCGTCAAATAAGGCGATCGAGTGTGCGGCTAATCTTTCACGGTTAATGCCAAATGTAGGCGGACCCCGTGAACAAAAAAGAAGACTGGTGGCGAGTGTCGCCCACGCTAAAATGCTCTATGCAGCACCAGCGTGGGCCCCATCCCTGAGGAGTAAAAGATGTTTGACCATCTGTGAAAAGTTACTGTCAGCGCAGAGATCGATAACTACGCGTATCATCTCTGCATATAAGACGGTATCTACGAGTACTGTGCAGGTCCTTGCAAGTGTCCCGCCAGCAGATCTTTTGGCGAGGGAAAGGGAAGAAATGTTTCTCTTTTCTAAAGAAAGAATTTTCCAGGATGAAGAAATAAGACCAAGCAAGGGCCTGATACGCAAAGAAGCGAGGCACAGGTTTATAGAAAGATGGCAAGAAAGATGGAATGGTGAGGAAAAAGGTCGATGGACTTATCGCCTTATCCCGGCACTCGCCACCTGGATAAATAGGAAACACGGTCAGGTTTCCTATTATACGACGCAGGCGCTCACTGGTCACGGGTGTTTTAACTCGTACCTGTGTCGCTTTAAATTACGCGAGGATGAGGTGTGTGCGTACTGCCAGTTCCCCGTTGACAACGCAGAGCACACCCTCTTCTCATGCAGGAAATGGGACTTGGAGAGGCAGGCCATGTTCGAAGGTGTAAGCAGTCAAGTTACACCAGAGAACATGGTATCGCTGATGACCCAGTCAGAAGAAAATTGGCGGCATGTCGAGAACTTTATAATCTCGGTTATGTCGAGAAAGGATCTAGACGGCCGCCAAAAAGCGTAATTTAAACAGCTTTTAATTTGTTTGTTTTTTATTAATTTATTTTGTGATTTATTTGTCCTTTTACAATTTTAATTTATTTTGTTATTTTTATTTTTCCTTATACACTTTTAATTTATTTTGTTTTTTATTTGTCCTTATACACTTCTAATTGATTTTGTATTTTATTTGTCCTTATACAATTTTTACTTTTTGACATTATATATCTGTTAATTTTATATGTTTCTGTTTTAGACCCGTTTAATATTTTATCTATTGACATTCTAAATTATTTTAACATAAATTTTTTTTTTTACTTTTGTTGTGCTGTTAATTCCGCTTTTATATTGAAATAGTTTTGAACTTTTTAACTATTGACGCAGGAGAACCGCAGGTAAAGAACAAAGTCGCAGCAGCGACAGAGTTGGAGCGCCACCCTCGAAGGCTAAAGTCTTACGACAGTTCCGAGGGAGGATAAAGGGCTCCAAAAGAAGGGTTACGGGTTTTAGTGGGTCGGGCTGGCAGTAGGTCGCCAGTATTCTAAATTTATTATAATACTTATTTATTTTACTTTTTTTTTTATTTTCTTCAGTTTTGTTATACCAACCCCACATAACCTTGGAGTGCGGAATCCAAGGTATCTGTAAGCAGATTTCCCAAAAGTCCCTAAGCAAAAAAAAAAAAACATAAAATATTGTTAAAAATTAATCAAAATTTAAATTTTCAAACTGGCGGATCTAATATGGCGGATGAACCTTACACATTTTTAAAAATTGATCAAATTTACTTAAATCTGGCGTACCTGAATTTTATGTAACAATCGTGAAAAACCGTTTTCCTATATTCTAACCATGTAAATGCACTATGCAATACTATGCAGGTCTATCCCTGCAACTAACTAACACGAAGGAGTAGGCCAGTCGTTGGGTGGAAAAAGTGCACAAAAATGCAACCTGAAATGTTTTTGCAGTTTATTGTAGTTTGGAGGCTCCACATAGGAGGCCCACAGTTTGCTTTGTTAATAATTATCGACTTTGTTTATAATTCACCAGGACTATTCTTCTTGCGAAGCTGAATAAATCCCAAAAAAATTCAACTCGATCGGACAAATAGTTTATGCATAATTCCATTTGTTAACTAAAAACATGTAATTTTTCAACGGAATTTCTACACTTTTGGACGTACGAATTTCATTTTTTTATTTTTTAAATTACACTTGAGGAGTCAAACTTTCATCCCACTTTAATGGAAATTCGATATTTTTTATTTAAATGCATAATAATGGATGTTAAAAAAGGGTACGTTTTTTAGACATAAACAAATGGAATAACTCAGCTAATTTTCACTTTATCGATTTGGTCTAAAGGGCATTAAATTTCATTTGTTATCACAAATCTTTTCCAAAAAAAATCCGACTTAGCTTTAAGGGGGGGGGAGTTAGTTTTTTATTTTCAAAAAATTTCTGACTAGTTAATAATTAATATTTTTTAATGAAATTTGCACTACCTACAGTTTAATACATGTATTTTATGAAAACAAATTGATTGTTATATTTTATGCTTTTATTTTTCATTTATATCAAGTAAAAATACATATATAGTTTTTTAACTCTTGGACGGCGGAGTGGGGGAACTCAGTGGCGCGTGGTTTTCCACGCTACAACTGAAATCAGCCGTTCAAATTTACAAAAATGGTTATATCTTCGTTAATTATTTACCGATTTTAATTTTTCTTTTTTTAATTTGATGTATTTTTTTATGCTGAATCCGAGAATGATTTTATATTTTTTCAAAATACAATATTTTTTGTAATAATAAAAAAAAATTTTTTTAACAACAAATGATTATTGTTATTTATCACATTTAACAAAAAATTCTTTTTGAACATATTATTCCATTGAGACGGATGGAGGGTTAAGGGATTAATAAGGAAGAATTAAAATTTTAGTTTAATTTTTTAATTTATTGTTATGCAAATTCGAGACAAAATACTGAAAAAGTAAAATTTTGATTTTCAATGTTTCTTGCATTAAAAGATATCTTACACTATGGCATTACTACACTGAAGAAAAGTGCTGTTGAATCAAATAGCTCCATGCTATTGAATTTCCCGTTATTAATTCAATAACACATTTATTAATCGAACAGTATATTGCTTAAAACGAAAAAATGAAACTGTTTAAATTAAAAGTACGGTACTGTTAAATTAATGATATTCTACAAATTGTTTCTATAGTTCATCTATATATAGCAACAGAATAATTTATTGCTTCTTTGACATTATTCATTTGAAATATCTAATAGATAAACTTGAAGAAAATGCGTGTAAATTTGAATCAAATGAAAAGTTGTTTGCTCCAAAGAAGCGCGCTTTTGAAAATGAAAGCATATGCTTTCGTTTCAATGAGTGGTGCTATAGCGGACTGCCAATAGCATATGCTTTAAAAATAAGGACACTATGTATTTGAGACATTGACAGGTGCTAAATTTATTGAAATACTTATTCACACATATTTATATGTTTATTAAACCTGTCGTTTTTGAAATTCTTATATAAAAAACTATTATTTAAATTGTTTTAAAGAATTAAGGACTAGTTAAACATAAATTCCCTATATAAATTCCCTTATTCACGAGAAAAATCTCGCGCACGGTATTTAACTACAAAGTAACTGCTCAATGTAAGAAGCGAATGTATTACATTGCAGCGCGGCAGTTCTCGTCTATCACGAAAGTTAAGCACGTTTGGTCGCGGTTACTACCTGGATGGGTGACCGATTGGGAACAGCGTATTTTTCAGACTCAAAAAAATATAAAGTGTGTTTGAATGTGTATGTATGTGTGTTTGTCATTTTTAGAAAAAATGAAAAATATAATAAAGATGTGTATGTTAGTGTGTAAAATTGAAAAAAGATGTATATAAGAAGTATTGTGTTAAAGGTGTGAGAATTAATTATAGTATATAAAAAATATATGAACAAAAATTTCATTTTTTTAATTTATCGTTGGTATATCTTTAACCACATAAAAGAATTGACTTAACAGTATGGTGTTATTTAATCGATAGTAACAACTAAAAAAATTAAAAGTACAAATTTTTGAATCATAAAAATGATGCTTTTCTATTGAAAAACTATAGTCATTGACTCAAAAGCATATACTGTTAAATTAAAAAATTTTGATCGTTGATTCAAAAGGAATACCTTTAAATTAACATAGTATGCTGTCAATTTAAGAAATATGCTTTTGTTTCAATGAAAGTGATACTATCGAATCATTAGAATCGGTGCTTTCAAAACAACAGCATATACGTTTGGCAGCCCGTTATGACACTATTCAATGAATCAAACTCATATGTCATTGATTCAACAGCATTTTTTTTCCGTGTAATTGTCAAAATAAAATACTGTCAATTCACACAAAAAATGGTTTGGTCAAATTGACTAAACTATAGGTTTGGTTGAAGAAAGTTCGGTTAATTGAAACAAAGGACAAGTTGTCTCAACCGAACTAGTTCAGTTGTGGAAATCAAATTGTTTCGGTTATATGAAAACCAAACACATTCATTTATTACTTCATAAACATTACTTCATGTATGTTTTTAAATTCTAAACTGTCACTGCGCAGTTAACAGAAAAATTTGTAGTTTTAATAACCAAGATTCTTTAACCTATTTTTAAATTAATGCCTAATTCAAATAAAAAATTAAAACATAAATATTGAGTTTGGTTTTAGAATAACAGTCAGTTTAGTTAATGAAACCAAAATAAATGGAACCGAATTTGTTTGGTTGCTAGAAACCAAGTGTTCGGTCAGTCCTATTTCAACGAGAGAGTTCGGTTGTGGCAAACAAATTTTCTGTTGAACCAACCAAACCCAGAAAACAAACGTGCGTCGCACGATGTCCGTCTCGCGTGAATGGCACTTGTGCGTGCAGACTGCGAGCAAATTAGAATCACGCACGTGATTAGCACAAATGCGCACACTCAAGCTATTCATATGCTTAGCGTTTCACAGAAACGCACGAAATGATTGCTTTTTGTGCCACATATGCGGACGCATCGGTATGGTGCTTTGAGAGCATACGTGCTATTTTCTGCGCACATATGAGTGCAAAATTCCTGCAGTGTCGCAAGCATTTTGTTATCTGGGTATGGTATTTCCAATGCTGCAACCGTGTTTTTGTATGGATTAACAAAATCTTTTCAATTCAGACAATTAAAAACAGTTGTGTCAAATGAGCCGCCGGATCGTAGAAGGGCACGTAAATTTTTCTCGGCCGAGAAATGTTTTTTTAAAGAACAAAATTTTTATTGCTTTTTTCACTTCAACTCGCGATTACTCAGTCAATTTTACATATTTTTTAAAGAAACAAAAACGAAAATACGCGTTTTTTTATCCTACGAGTGACTAAAAAAGAAAAATGATGTTTGAATTATAAATAAAAAAGTTATTAATTTTTTATTGAGATATTGCAAGATTCGTAAACTAAAATTTTCACTAAGCGGGGAAGTTGAGCAAATTTTGAGCAACAAAATACTTCCAGCGAGAAAGTTGTTTATTAAGGTTTAAACAAGTTTTTCCCGAAAGTCTCCACTAAATTTTAAGGGCCAAAAATAAGTTATTTTTAGTTTTAACTATCAAGTACCCTTTAGATCAAGCTGGCAAAAATATATGTTACTCTTGGGATGTAAGAGAATGTAAAAAAAATATATGGTGATTGTGCCAAGTAAATTAATAAAAAAAATAAAAATAAAAAAATTTTTTTTACCCCTTCCGCTGCAAAAAATTTTCCACAAAATTTTTTTTAGATGCAATTTTGCTTCCTTTTTAACACATTTCTTGGTAGTCCAGTCACCCTGTGTTTTTTCGTGCCAAAATTGATACCTGAAGTCTGATTGTGGATTCATATAGTGTGGGGTGGTAGTATGAATATGTATGTTTCCCACTCGAGATTTTTCATGCTGCGCGTTATAAACAATTTTAAAGGTGCCGAAAAACAGTTTTTTGATGACCGTTCTTTCCCATCAAATTATAGGGGGAAAAGTTGTGAATAAAAGTTATAGTGCTCGGAAATACCTTTAAAATGATGGGTCATATGTTAAACCACTAAAAATGGTACTTTCTTATTTGTTTAATAACTTAAACAAAAGTTAACAAATTCTTTCGATATTCTCCAAAAATGCACCTCTCAAGACCCTCAAGATGTGTGCCAAATCTGAATACGATTCGATAAATAGTTTATAAGAAATTCCATTTGTTAACTAAAAACATGATTTTTTAAAATGGAATTTCTACATTTTTGGCCGGATGAAAATCAATTTTTTTGTTGGGTTCTCTTCATGAAATGTCAATCTATCAATCACAATTTGTAGCGAATTGAATTTTTACAAGAAAACTGGTTTTTGGGGGGGAAAAATTTTTGGCTTATGAACAAAAGAACACTACATCAACAATTATTACTTTAACAATTTGTCATAAACGCCATTTGATTACTTTTTCTTTCCTGCAAATTTTGCAAAAAAAAATTTGATCGAAATATATGTCAAATTATTAGTATAATATTATTCTGCGACCCAGGCGGAAATTTACCACTGGCATCGTACCGCGCCTGTACAGACGTCGGTAAGACTGTACTGACATTCGTCCGCGAGACAACCGGATCGGTGCAGGCTTTCTACTGGAACCTGACAATGTGTTGTAGTGGCTGCGCGTCCGGCTCGGTACAAATTTGATGCCGCCGAACAACCGGCGTTGTACCGGCATTCGTCCGCTCTAGCAACCGCCGCGGGCCAAATATTCTTTCAAAAGACGGCTCGCTTCAGCAAACCAGCGTTCTACTGGCATTCGCCCGTCTAGCCAGACTAAATTATATTTTCTATTGAAAAATAAAATAAAAAAATATTTAATTAACTATGCATGGTGCATGTTAATTAATATTTATTTATAGATCATTTCCAGCATTTTTAACACATTCTACATTTTTTTTACACATTAAAATTCTAAACGCTCGCAAGTGGGATACGAAGCCCAAGCTATTCCTAATCGAAGCACCGAAGTCTAACACGCTAACCACTACGCTATTCGCTCGCATGCGGATCTGAGCATAATAATGTCGATATGTAATACCGCTACGAAGCAAACAATAAATAATATATTTACAAATACTTTGGAATATTTTAGCATTTTATGAATATTATGTAAATAAATCTGTTTTAAAACAATGTTTTTAATTTTTTTAATTATTCTATTATTATTATATTTATTTATTATCTTTATTATTCATTTTTTTATATTTATAAATAATTATCTGTATACTTTATTTATAAATATTTAAAAAATTTGATTATAACAAAAAAATTTAATTCTTTAATTTATTTGTTAATTAATAAATAAAAATATAATGAAAACCTATTTTTCAAATTCATTAATTTTTAAAATTAAATTTTATATTCTATTGTATTGTTAATTCTTTTTTTAATATTTAAACTTTAAACAATTCTCCTACAAAAACATTTACAACATAATAGATTAAAAATTTTTATTACTATAATTATTATTTTATTCATTTTTATTGAAACAATAAGACTATAGCTAAATTTTTGCATTGTAAAAAATCTATTTCTGAAAATTCTGAATAATGTGTTAATTAAAAAAAAATTATTTTAGAAAACATTAAATTGTTTTAGAAAAACAATGACAATAGCCATATTCTTAGCATATTATTATTAATTGAAATCTTAATAATAAGAACATAAATGATATTAGTCCGCAGTCGGTAGAATGTCTGTACCTCTCGGGTTGTCAGACGGACGAATGCCAGTACAACGCTGGTTGTTCGGCGGCATGAAATCTTTACCGAGCCGGACGCATAGCCATTATAACACAGTATAAATTTTGATCCGGCGGTCGGATCCGTCTTTGTACCGCGCCAGCAGACATTAACACCCGAATCGGTACAGATTGCCTGTACCGGAATTAACTCTCCAAATCAATCGGCGCGGATCCTTGACGGTTGGATGATCCGGCATTCGTCCGACTTTTCCGCCTGGGGAATAGCATTTTTTCAAAAACCTTAATTCTTTTAATGCAAAAATAATAAATTTGTATTGCTTTTATTATTCGAGCAGTAAAAAATAAAAAATTAAAAAAAAATGAATTTAAAAAAAAAACCAAAAAAAATTTTTTTTAATTAATAATTTTTTGACATTATTTATAAATTTTTCAAAAAACAAATAAACAATTCGAATTCCTGAGAAAATTTTAGCCCAGTTTAAAAAAAATGATCAAAATTCACCAATTTGTTTGAATGTTATGACAACTTTTACGTATTTGAAAGTTTGTATTCAACTTTAGCGCGAGCGACTGATGATGTCCCCTACTCTGCAGCCTAGAGCAGATAGGCTGCTCTACGTTGCATTTAAACGTTGCATACTTTTTAGGATTTTTTTTACGAACAAGAAGTGCATAGATGTTTAGATTGATTTTTTTATAATTAGTATGACTAATCAACTAAAAAAATATAATAAAAAAAATAAAAAATTTTAATAATTAAAGGCTCAGGAATTTTTCGAAATAAAAAAATTATCTCCCCCCCTTTTTGACCTAGATCAAAATTTTTTTTTGCAAAATTTGCAGGAAAAAATAAGTAATTAAATGGCGTTTATGACAAATTGTTAAAGTAAAAATTGTTGATGTAGTGTTCTTTTGTTCATAAGCCAAAAATTTCTCCCCACCCCAAAAAAAACCAGTTTTCTTGTAAAAATTCAATTCGCTACAAATTGTGATTGATAGATTGACATTTCATGAAGAGAACCCAACAAAAAAAATTGATTTTCATCCGGCCAAAAATGTAGAAATTCCATTTTAAAAAATCATGTTTTTAGTTAACAAATGGAATTTCTCATAAACTATTTATCGAATCGTATTCAAATTTGGCACACATCTTGAGGGTCCTGAGAGGTACATTTTTGGAGAAAATCGGAAGAATTTGTTAACTTTTGTTTAAGTTATTAAACAAATAAGAAAGTACCATTTTTAGTGGTTTAAATTCATTTGCAAGTAAACAAATGAACCAATTTTAACATATGACCCATCATTTTAAAGGTATTTCCGAGCACTATAACTTTTATTCACAACTTTTCCCCCTATAATTTGATGGGAAAGAACGGTCATCAAAAAACTGTTTTTCGGCACCTTCAAACTTGTTTATAACGCACAGCTTAAAAAATCTCGAGTGGGAAACATATACATCTTCATACTACCACTATCTTCACACTATATGAATCCACAATCAGACTTCAGGTATCAATTTTGGCACGAAATGACCACTTTTTTCACAGGGCGACTGGACTATGGAGAGCTTTAGCGGTTTAGTCAATTCAGAGAAAATTTAATTTTTAATTTTTTCAAAAAAGTGTCACAAGTTTTTCAAAAATAGTTTTTTCGGGTTGATATTTGGGGAAAAAAAGTTTCTTATAGAGACTAATTAATCCTGAAAGTATCGTGGAAATTTTAGCGGGGGCCGCAAAACAATGCTTATCCGGCTGTCAGGAAAAATAATAAAGTACAGTGGAACCACGATTTACCGAACTAATCTACATAACACCGGGTTCGGATAATAGAAATTTTTATTTTTTTCATAATTAATGTAAAAAAAGGTCAAATGAACGAATGAATGTGCATATATTTAATTTAATACATTTTTAAAAATATTCATAAGGATATTATATATCAGGGTTGCTACAATTTTTCTCGAATGAAATTCCCTGACTTTTCCAGGTTTTCCAGGTCTCAAATAATATTTTTCCATATATATTGGAGGTGTGATTTATATAAAAAGTAATTAATTAAAAAATAAAATTTATCAAAACATATCAGATTTTATTGTTATATTAATAATTTATAGAAAAATAACTCAGTTTCAAACATTTTTCATTGTCGAAAATACAATATTTAAAAATTTTATGTTTTTTAGGGTGTCTATTTTTTGAGAATAATGTTTTTTTTAATAATTTTAATTGAAAATTTGGAAAATAATTTATATTTTAAATTATAAAATTATAATTACGGTCACTAACTTCCTTTGATTATTTTCGAAAATTTTAAATAAAATTCTTTAAAAGAATATTCAATTATTTTCAATAAAATGTAAAAAAAATTTAATTCATTCAAAAAATTTTAAATAATTTCTTTTTAAAAATTCAATTATCTTGAAAGAATAGAATTGAAAAATTTCAAAAATCTTATTTTTCAAAATTTCCAAAAAAAAAACTTTGCAAAAATTCAATTTTATTATAAAATTTTATGCGTGTTTTTTTTAAATTAACTAATAAAAATTTTAATTATTTAGAAAGAGAGGGATTTAGATTTAGAGAGAGTGCAAGGAAAAAAGTACCAAAGAGTACTTTTTCATGATAAAATTTGGAATAATTCGCCAAAAAATAACATAATTTTAACAGAAAATTATTTTCCAGGTGTTTTCTCATTTTTCCCTGACTTTTCCCTGACATTTCCATACAAAATAAAATTCCCTGACATTTCCAGGTTTTCCAGGTTTCCAGACATTGTAGCAACCCTGTATATGTAAATATATATTAGTTCGTATTAATATTTTAATGAAACAGAAAAATCAGGAATTTAAAAAAATTTTTTGCCATAAATTTCGTTATTTTGCTTTGAAAGATTTGGGATGCCAAAAAAAGTTCGGAAAATCCAGGTTTTACTGTAGCTAATATAACCCGCCGTCAGTTCAAATAGTTACAGTAAAAAATTTTACTTACAGATGGTTTTTCGGAAATATTAACTTCCCTAAATTTTTGTAAAAGGACGCTATCCCCTGGGGCCGCTTGATTATTCGCCACAAGTTGACTAATCAGAGATCCAGGGTGCCTGAGGACCGTCTGACGTCCACCTGGTACAAATTCCTTGGAACAGAACGAATTTCGATTGGAAAATTTTTATAAATTACTCAAAAATTACAAAAACGATTTTATTTTAATCTATATGTGTAGAATAGTTTCAAAAATGTTATTTATAGTCGGCTTAGAAAAAGAGGTTAGGTCTGCAAATACTCACCAGTGGATCAGAGGCGGCAATCATTTTCTCCCTGGATTCATCCAGATTTGCTGAATTAATTGTAGTTTTATATAAACAGACTCAATGAATCTTGGTCTTCGAGAAATTTCTTAATAAATAAAAGTAAACATTATTAGAGAAACAATAAAGTTAATTCCCCTGGACGTCGCCATTTTTAATTCATCTACTTATGGAGAGTCCACAATAGGTGCAAAAGGTAGGTAGTAAGTCCAAGTCAAGAAGACAAGAAGACTAGAAACAGGGGTGGGGGTACAGGACTAATACGTACGAATATGGTTTCCCGAAAGAGGACGAGCAAACTGAATAAAGTCATGAGACGCGGTAGCCTTCTGCGCAGACTACTTTTAATTTACCTCCTGGCGGTAATTCAGCATAAATATTAAACACTGATTTGTATATACATATATGAATCGATAAAATGAATATCTATTTTTTTAATTACCACCTGTAGGTAATATGCGCAGAAGACTACTGCGGCTCATGACTTATCAGCCTCTTTCTGAAAACCAAACCATTACGTACCCCCACTACCGGAGTTAGACCTCCTGTTTCTAGTCTTCTTGGTCCAAGTGCAAGTTGTGACGAGCGACTATTATGGCATGGTCACACCTCGGCTGCCTGCCTGCCTGCGCAGGCAGCTGCCACGAGAGTAAGAGAGAGGAGACGAATAATTTAAATTGTCTGATTCTCTTACTCTTATGTATTGCCATAACGACCTGCAGACAGGCAGCTAGGCAGCCGAGCTGTGATCGTTCCGTTATCTCGCTCGACCATTTTCGATATATCGAATTGCGATATAAAAGCGCTAAATTTTAATATGTTTTAAATAAATAATATAAATAATTTAGTGATTCTAAATAATATTTCCCACGGGTTGAAGCGAAAATCTCTGAGATGTAAACAGGAAATTCTTCATTAGAAGAAATGTCAAACTTAAATAAATTCTAAACTTGTGTTTATATTAAGAATGAAAAACATTCTTAGAAAATGTCATAAATCTAGTAATGTTAAAATAGAAATTGGATATTGAGTTTCTTAGGTCATAAAAACTAATTCTTCGAAGTAATATAAAAAATATCTCAAGTGCCGTTTTCTACAGGACAATGAAACATGTGTTCGGCATATTTGTGACTGCAGGGATTGCAGTGGTATTTTAGAGAATATAAAATGTATGAAAACTCCTTAAAGACTATGTGTAATAATTAAAATTGATTATATTATATTATGAATAATTACTGTTATTAATTATTATTATTAATTATAATACAGTATGTTGTGGAATGATACTTCTAAAATGTGTAAATCAGTGCTGCCAGACCAGGAAAATTGTAATTCTTCAAACTTCTAATAATTTTCTTCAGAGTGCAGTCCCATGCTGGTAGAATAGTGGAGTAGTGTAATAGATTTGACCTATCAAAATAAGTGTTAAAAAATCCAGTCATCTGATTGGTCAAAACTGTTCCACTATTCTACTAATCTACCACCATGGGACTGCACTCTCAATAATCGTCAGAACCTTATAAGAAAAATCTTCAAATTTTAAAAAAACTTAGAATTAAGAATATTATGCAATTATATAATTATTATAACGAATATTTAATCTAAAAGGTTTTACATTAGATCATAGAACCCAGTAAAAAAAATTCGATACACGGACCGCGGAGTTCGTATACAAGCTCGGTAGCTCGTATGAGAAATATGAGAACTCTCTCATACGAGCCTTTTCCGTAATGAGAAGTGTGTAGATGCTTGTATACGAGGTGACTTTTAAAGCATTTTTATTAATGTAACACTGTTAAAGTAAATGTACATAATAGAAATGAATTTTTAAAGTAAAACAAAGCTAAATTTATAAGGGAAATGAAGTTTTAAGAAAAAAAGGATAATTTTGTTCAAAGAATTTATATGAATAAAAAAATAATAATTTAATAATAATAATAATAATAAAAATAATAATAATAAATAAAAGGAATTATAACAAGGAATTATCAAATTCTAACCCTTTTTCAGTGTGAATAAATTCTTTGAACAAAATTATCCATTTTTTCTTAAAACTTCATTTCCCTTATAAATTTAGCTTTGTTTTACTTTAAAAATTCATTTCTATTATGTACATTTACTTTAAAATAATTAATATTTACATTTACATTAATAAAAATGCTTTAAAAGTCACCTCGTATACAAGCATCTACACACTTCTCATTACGGAAAAGGCTCGTATGAGAGAATTCTCATACGAGCAACCGAGGGTATACGAACTCCGCGGTCCGTGTATCGAATTTTTTTTACTGGGTAGTAAACGACATCATATCCAGAGCTGTTTTTATCATAGAGATAATATAAATAAAGAAAATATCATTTTTTAATATTATACTTTTTGCTTTATATGTACATTTTATTGAAGCTTACATAACGCCCACACAAGCGTGAACTCGCATGACATGCGAGGCATATGTACCTCCACGGAGGACTCATCTGTGTGCTTAAATGTGCACTCACCTCGTGATGGTAATTCGCACGTCATGAGTCTCTTCTGCAGGCAATGTGCACTCACTATTGTTATCTAGGTACGTTTTCTAGATATTTAATTCAGTTATAAACCGTAGGTATAAAGAAGGCGTCATGAAAATATTCTAACTAAATAACTTAAGATGACACTTATTTTTAGGTAGAGCAATAAAATTACATTTACTATCTGCAAAATTCATTATATCCTTTTTTTTATGAAAAAATCACGTTTTGAAAATGCCACATTTTGCATTTTTTATAATAAATAAATATGAATTCATCTTATTTATAACTTACAGCATTCTTGCAGTGCAACCTTGTGACAGGTGGGACATTTGAAGCTTGAAATGACCTTGCGGAACAGTTTTTCAATAATTATTTTTTAATTTTTGTTACAGTTGAGGGATATTAAAACAGAAAACTGCTTTTTCAAAAATTTATTTTTGATAAAAATATTAAAATTAAATTATTAATAGAGAATATTGAAATAAATTATAGAAAACAAGATGAAAGCCGTGAATATATATATATAAATAATTATACATATATATATATATATATATATATATATATATATATATATATATATATATATATATAAATATATATATATATATATATAATTATATATGAAATTTTATTAATATAAAGATTTTTCAAACACGAAGTATATATAATTTCTTAAATAATGCATTTTACCTAATATTTTCGTCAATTGCAAAAACGTCTTTTTCTTTCAATTTGTATACATAACTAAGGAATGAGAATTTACTGAAGCATTCATAATTTTATATAATACGTATAATGATGGTTAATAAACATCCTTTACAAATTAATTTTCACCTAATCAGTGAAAGTCAATTCAGTGCCATCTCATTCATAAACATTGCACTTGATAAAAAAAACATTTCCCTTTTTTAATATAAAGTGCGATAAAAATTCGGCTTAGTTCTAGGGTGTAGAAAATTTGTCAAGCAAAGGCTTTTTTAGTTACCTGTCAATAAACCGCAATTATTTTAAAAAAGAAAAAGAAATTGTTAGTCATTAAAAAATTACCTTCACATAAAAAGTATAAAACTTTCAAATATGCTTTTTGTTCTTAATCTTTATCACAATTTTTAAAACTAGATACAGATAAAATCCCAATTAAAAAAAATTATTCTGTGAAAAACTTTTGTGTCATTCAATAGTCTAGAAATAATCCTCCATTATATTACACTTAATTAAACAGTGACGTATAAAACTTATACGAGTTAAAGTTGTCTTAAATATTATATCTTTTCTCCCTCCTTATATACTGGTCACAATAACCTTCAAATACTCGTATTTATAACTTAGCCGTAAAAAATATGCGCAAAAAAAGATAAAAGCTAAGGCTTCGGAAGAATTGTTCTTTGATGCTGTTAAAAAGAAATTCGATTTAATTAACATAAAAACAACGCGAAAAGTGCGACAATTGTGTAGAATTTTTTTTGTAGTACTTTTAGAATGATTTCATTAACCGATTGTTTGAAATATCATTACTTCAGAAAGTCTTGCGATGAATTGCTTTAACTCCATCATCTTCATATTCCCGTTTACTGCACCACATTTTTTTGAATGTATCTAAAGAAGCCAAAATTGATCCCCCTATCCAAGTACTGTATAGACGTTCTTGAGGAGCAGATATCTGAAAATTAATTTTTCAATTTAATGAAAATTCTTGGAAAGATGCAATTTTCGAATCCAATACTCACCCTAATTTTAATATCTTTTGGTGACATTTTGCGAATTTCAGCAAGTAATCTATCTCCGAATCCCTAGAAATATTTGATAAATATTAAAAATTTTATTGTTTTTTTTTAAATTTTCTTTTATTTAATAGATGATGTGTTTCTTACACGATGAAGAGTAGATCCTCCTGACAGAACGATATTTTGGAATAGTACTTTTCTTAAATCTAAATCAGACTTTTGAATCGAGTAGTTGAGAACTTCGTGAAGTCCTTCGCACTCCTCTCCTATTAGGTCTGGTCTAAAAAGTACTTCGGGTGCTCTAAACCTAGCTGGTCCAATCTACAGAAAAATAAAGGAAAGGAACAGAATAAAAAATTAAAATTTTTTGAAAAATAGAAACTCAATAAATGTGTGGATAATTACTTCTAAATGACTTCCATCTGGTAGGACGTAGTGGAACTTTTCAGTTTCATTAGTTTCCTCCTTTTGAGGATTGGTCGACAAGTAACAACATCTCTCTTTAATTGTTTTGACAATTTCAAATTCTGCCGATGTCTTGAAATTAATCCCTTCCTTTCGAAGTAGAAGCCTCAGGAATCTGGTGACATCACGACCTGCTATGTCTACCCTCATTATGCTGTGAGGCATCGCGAATCCTTCATAAATTGGTACTGCGTGAGTAACGCCATCGCCTGAATCCAAAACGACTCCAGTCGTTCTTCCAGTGGCATATCTGTTTCAAATAAAGAATATTATCAATATATTCATGTTTTGTGAGTTTCATTTATTACGACTTACAAACTAAGTACTGCTTGCATAGAGACAAATAAAGCAGGAACATTAAAAGACTCGAAGAAGATTTCAGCTGCTTTCTCACGGTTTTTCCTAGGATTGAGTGGAGCCTCAGTCAATAGAACTGGATGCTCTTCACTGAAAGTTGCTAACTGATCTTTGCTATAAACATATGTCCAAATTCTTTCCATATCATTCCAATCAGTGACAATTCCGTGTTCCATTGGATAACGAAGGGAAAGAAGGCCACGATGTTCCTCTGCTATGGGTCCCACGAATAAATCTCCTTCTAAAGCACCCGCCATTACACGTACATGTTTTGGCCTTCCAATGCTACGCACAGAAAAAACCCTCAAATTATTAATTCTACAATTCATTTTCAATTATTTAAATCTACAAACTTACTAATTTGGAAATCTGCACTTTGGAATTTGATCGCCAGCAAAGCCAGCCTTAACTACTCCAGAACCCTATAAAAAATCGATTATTTAGCAATTATTTTTAAAGTACCAAAAAACAACAAAATTAGAAATTGAATAAATTTCTATTATTATATTGGAAAATATTTTCTTTACTCATAAGTAATTTCTTTACGCATAAGTTTCAGTTTAAATAATAATTTAAAAGGATTCATTTATTATATATATGAAATAAATAATAGTAAATAGTACAAAAAAACAAAAAATTTTAATCACAATTCATTAGCATATTTAATGATAAATAATAATTAAAACAAAAGAATAAATAGCAAAGTTACGATTTGAAGGAACTCGTTTTACAAAAGTTATATATTTTAATTATCATTAGTAATGGTTGTAATTGAAACCATTGACAAACAAATATTTTCTAAATATTCTTCTATTTAATATAGAGAAATGGTAAAAGAACATGGCTTGTTCTTCACTTTATAGAATTGTGACACTTGTAAAAGATGCTGTAAATACGATAATATTGTTAATTGGGTGAAATTATTAATACGTACATTATCAATAACGACAGGTTGATTAACAATTACATCGTACGGTTCCATTTTTAACAAGAAATGTCCACTTTTTTTACTTAAAAAAATGTAATACAATGCTAGTAGGTTAACTGGGTATAACCAGCAAACCAGTGTGAAGTCAACTGCAGGTGGTCATAGACCACAAAAGAAGAAACGAAGAAAGATATTCGACTCACTAACAAAAAAAGCTAAAGTGACTGAAGTCAAGTTCCAGTTCCACATAATTCTCTTTCTCAATAAAAAGCAAGTAATTAATTGCAATTGCCTACAAATTAAAATGGTAAATAATCATAATTACAATTAATACAATTAATATAAATTTTTATAAAGAGAAAATAACTCCGTCATTCTAAAATGTTTAAGGATTGAAGGTTTCGAAGAAATCAATTTATTACTTCTTATTGAATATATTTTCTAATAATAACAATTATTACACTAATCACTTAACATTAATTGAAATATTTTAATTATTACGTTATAACATTAATTACAAGCAATATTATAATGTATAAAAAATAAATTTTAGACATGTTCACATTGTGTGATAAATTGACTCCCAATAATAATAGAGAATCAAACAATGTTGTACGTAGTCCATTTTTATACACAATCACAAATACTCACGAAAGTAACATTTATTGTTTCTTCTAAATACATACAAAAACGGTATTTTTTCCAGTTACAGACGAATAAAATTACAAATTTACAAATATCATTTAACACAGTGGTGATGAATTAAAAATTTGCTAAATTAATTATATTCAAATAAAAGCATGTGATTTGTTTTTTTCTTCATATAATAACTTAAAAGAACACTTATTTACGCAATAAATTTTGCGTAATCTTCTTTATAAAAATTACGTACTCGAGGAATATCCTTTAAAAAATTAGTGGAAGAGACTTAAACAACTCATCATGATAGATCGTTAAATCCTGTGTTCAACTATCGTCTATAACTTCCTTTTATGAATTTAATGGCTTTTGCCATCAGAGGAGCTTTTGTTTTCTTTCCGATAGAGGAAGCTGAAAGAAATTGTCAAATTGTAAATTATCAATTTTCATACATTTCTGTATAGTTACATTTATGGGGAGAAAAGGGAAAAAATTATATTTTATTGTTTAAAGGGACCTATCGTGTTGATAAGATGCTCAAAAAAAGGTTCTATTTCATTTATTCAATTTTTTACGAATGTCCTTAACTACTTAACTGAATTAATTGAAATTAATTTAACTTCATCATTTCAATTTACATATTATTTTCCACAATTTTTAACTAAAATTCTCCTTTAAATAAATTATTTTAAATAATTTTTGAAAAAGTCCTTTGGGAATTTTCAAATCCATTTGTTTACAATTCAATTTTACGAACTTTCATCGATTATTCGAAAATTCTTCAATTAAATATATGTATTAGGAAATAACAACTTCAAATATATAATTGAAATTTTGTGAATAATTTTATTAAAATTTTTGAAAATAATTGAATTCTTTAAAAAAATTTAATTAAAATAGTTAATATTGAAAATCATTGCATTGAGGTAATATTTTGAAAATGATTGAAATTTTGACAAGAATTAAAAAAAAAATTTTAATAATTGAATTCCGACAATTATTTGTAGAGGTGTGTAAAAAGCTCGAAGCGCAATCGAGTATTTTCGAGCTTTTCATTTTTCGAGCCGAGTCTGAGCCAAGTCGAACCTCATAAAAAACTCGAATAATTTCGAGTACTCGAATTTTTCATGTACTCGATTAGATTCGAGCTTTTAAAATTACTTTAGAAAACTATTAATAAATAAAAAATTTCAAATTTAAGTAACGTAAGGCATTTTAGGGTGAATTCGATATTTTCAACTTATTATTTTTTTATTTTTGCTTCCTCCTCGAGAGGAAGCTTTGCATTCGTGACGATTTTCAATTTTTCAAAAGAAGGTTATATGTACTCATTTTCGTCTAGAATACATCTATATGAAATATAGTGTGTCACAAAATGTTGTGTAGGGTAGAATGGGGTGAAAAAGCCAAGGGGTAAAAAAGCCATTTGAGTTTTGTTTAAAAACTATTAAGGCGATTTATTAGCCGTTTAGAATATAGATACTATTATGTAATACGCAACTTTTGATTCTAGTTTGAATGTTGTATCTATAATAATATAGTTTTTATTGTAATTTTAATTGTTGAGTTACTTTTTTCAAAACATTTTGATGAACTTTTCAAACATATTACAACCTGATTAAGTGAGTAGGTAATAAACGTAAATGGAGAAAACTATACTAAAAACGAATACAATGTTAATTTTTGCAAATTGAACTGAATTTCAAATTTATTTTAGCTTTTTGAAAATCTGGCCTTGGGTGTAAAAATGCCAGAGACAAAAATCCATTGAATATTATGTAAAATTAATTTGTTTTTTACTTAAACTAACCTGCTTATTTTACAAAATTTCTGGTGTTTATTAAATAAAATTAATTAAATACGACGAAAAACTAGTTTAACGTGCATTTAAAAAATAAACAACGAAAAAACGGTTCGAACGAAATATGATATATGTGGTAAAACTTAAAAAAGATTTTTAGAAAAATTATGAAAAATTATCAGTGTAAATCGAAAACAGGTAAACTTAACATAACATTCAATTTTCTTTAATAAAAACTTTGTTAAAATTATTAGAATATTTTAAAAATAAGACTATTTGTCATATAATTAAAGAAAAACTATAAAAATACCAAAATTAATAATACGTTTTGCTAAAATCGCGGGGTGGCTTTTTCACCCCAGCAGGTGGTACAAAAAAGCCACTTGCAGTACTTTCATAAAACTCTTATAAGTTAGTCCCTTCATGAGATAAAAAATATTTTCGTCATGAATTTTCAAGCTTAATAGCTAAACTTTCAATACTAATTGAAAATTTGAGAAAAAAATTTTAAATACAGATTTTACAGCTTCAAATGTAAGAATGTGGTTTTTATACCCCACTCAACCCTACAAATTATCTCAGATGCGTTTCAATGGATTTTTCTGAACTTTTGTAAGTACATTGTAGTTATTAATACCTAAAATCTGTCACAAGGATTTCCGAATACATCTACAAAATTTTTTAAAACAATTTTATCAAAATTTGAAAAAAAATATTTTTGTATTTTTTGAACTAACTTTTTTATTTATTAATATTTTCATTAATTATGGTCAAAATTACATTTCTGATATGAAAACAAGTCAATTGTGGTATATAAAGTGTACATTTCATCCAAATTTATTAAAGTAATTACTAAGGCAAAAGCACCAGTACTTGGACATTTTTAAACTAGTAGCAAATTCAAAAACGATTTTTACAAAGACGATATAGTTTACTTGCAAAAATTTTTATAATTCGTTTGAATTATGATTAAAGGATTGTATTTAATAATAAATTAGTCTAAATTGTTATTTCATTTAATTTTAAATGTACGAAATAAATAATTGCTCCTTTGCCGCAATAGTTGGACATGCCGCCATTATAGGGATCCTGTAATTGGACACGACAAGGACAAATAGTTGGACATAAAAAAAATGCATGTAAATTTTTGTCCAACTACTGGTGCTAAATGGAGCTAGGTTAAAAAGCAGAAGGTAAAGTTGGACACTCGATTTCGAGTAGCTCGTGACATAAATCATTTTTTGATAAATTTTAGGCTTTAAAATAGAAAACTTGAATGCTATCCAAAAGTTAACATTCAAAAGGATCGTATATTATTCTTTTTATTTACATTGGAAGCATTTTTAATTCTTTTTTTTACTGTCCATCTATTGGTTCTATTTTTTGCAATGTCCAAGTACTGGTGCTTTTACCTTATTTATATGTTTCAAAAAAAGTTGAAATTTTGTATTTCTTGATACTGTTAAAATTTTACTTTAAAATAATTACTATTCAATAAAAGATTAAGAAATTGATGTATATTATATTGAGACAGCTAAATGTTCGTGGATTGTTTAATAAGCTCGAATATAAACGAGTACTCGATACATCGAGCCAAGTTTGGGCTCGGCTTGGATTTTCGAGCTCTTTGCACACCTTTAATTATTTGCAACACTGGAGAATTAGTTTTTGTTTTACAAGCTATAACAAATTTTAATGAAATCTTTTTCTTTTTAACGTGAAGCACCACAAATAGTGAAAAATAATAATAATAATAATAATAAAAATGTCGAGAATATTAACAGGGTTGCCACAAATATTTAATTTTATTTTTCCCTGACTTTTCCCTGATTTCCAGACAAAATTTTCACTTTTTCCCTGACCCTAAAGAATATTCTGATTCACTCTAAAAATTATTAGATAATAAAAAAAAAATGTTGTATTACATTTATTTACAAATTTCATTAGTTGTAAAATTATTCAAAAATATCAATCACCTCTTTTTTAAATAAATATTTAATCATTATTATTTTTCTGTAGGAATTAAAATTCTTCAAAACATTCAAATTCAAACCTTTTTAAATTGAACAACTTATAAGAATATTATTACAAATAACATGAAAAAGGAGATCTTCTTCATGTTTTGTAATAATTTAGATTACCATACATTTTTCAGAATAGGTTAATTATTTACAAAAATCCTAAAAAAATCCTTCGCAAGAATTCAATTATTTTTATAAGCAGTGAAATTTCTGAAAAAAATTTAAATTATTTTTAAAAAATGTAATAAAATTCGTATCAATAATTCAATTACTTTCATAAATAATAATAAATCGATTATCCGTTAATTCATTTTTAAATAAATTCTTATTAGAAAATTCTAGAAAAATTCAATTATTTAAATTAAAAAATAAATAATTTTTTGAATAATAGAATGTTCTTTGTTAAAATTTAATTCTGATAAAGAATTTTATCAATAAATTTTTAAATATATGAATTTAATTTGACAAATTTTAATAAAATTTTTAAGAATAATTACATTTTTCGAGGAATTTCATTAAAATATATATTGTATAAAAAATAATTAAAATTCTGCGATGAGTTTTATTACTTATGAAAATAATTTATTTTTTCTTAAAATTTCCATAAAATAATTGAATTTTGGAGAAGAATTTTATTATTTATAAAGTTACTTGGAATTTTAACAAGAATTTTTTTTTAATTTTCGAACACAATTGGATTTCTGCGAAGAATTTTATTACATTTTTAAAAAAAATTTAATTCTTCTAACGAATTTTATTCAAATTTATAAAAATAACTGTATTTATGTGAAGAATTTTATTATTTATATAAATAATTGAATTTTTACAAAGAATTTTATCCCAGTTTATAAAAATAATTGAATTTCGGTAAAGAATTTTTTAAATAATTTATATTTTTCGGAAAATTTTATGAAATTTTTTGTTTTAAATAATTGAATTCCTGTGAAAATTTTTATTACTTATGAAAATAATGGAATTATTTTGAACTAATTCATTAAAATTGAATTCCTACAAAATTTTGGCAAGAATTTTATTAAAATTTTTAAATATAATTGAATTTAGATGAAGAATTTTTTTTTTAAATAATTGAATTCTTACAACGAATTTTATTCAAATTTATAAAAGTAATTGAATTTCGGTGAAGAGTTTTATTATTTATAAAAATATTTTTGTATAATTGATATTTCTCAAAAAACTTTATTAAATTTTGTATCTTTAATAATTGAATTCCTGTGAAAAATTTGATTACTACTTATGAAAACAATTCAATTATTTTGATGAAATTTATTAAAAATTGAATAATTGAATTCTTGTGGAATTTTGTCAAAAATTTTATTAAAACTTTTAAAAATAATTGAATTTTAATAAAGGATGTTATTATTTATGTATAAAAATAATTGTAATTTCGACGAGAATTGGTTTAAAATTTTTGAACATAATTGAAATTTTGCGAAGAATTTTTGTAACTTTTGAAAATAACTTAATTTTTGTAATCATTTATAACTTTTCCAAAATCTAATTTTTTTTAGTATTTTTAACTAAAATTCTTTTATCAATCTAGTATTTATGAAAATTGTAAAAATTATTCATTTCATAATTTATAAGTCATAATTTATGATAGTTATTATTAATTTTATTTAATTATTATTTATTTATTATTTATTATTAATTATTAATTTTATGATAGTTTTTGAAAATTTAAGTTATTTAAAAATAAATTATTGGCAGAAATAGAAAAAATTGAAGGTTTTGTATTAAAATTTGTGGTAATTGCATAGTTTACGAGGCAAAAAGATAAAAAATTCAGTTTTCTCATGAATTTTAAAAATTCAATTTTTTCCAGTACTTTTAGTAAAAATCCCTGACTTTTCCCTGAATTACCTGACCTGTGGCAACCCTGATTGAACTGCTATTATACGCCAGTCATGGATCGAAAAAGTGCACAAAATTGCAACCTGAAAAGTCTCAGTGGTTTATTGTAGTTTGGGGGCTCCACGTAAGAGCCCCATAGTTTTCTCTCGATTGTCAGTTGCGAAAAATAGTGTAAACAATCGTCAAAGTTTGGAAAACGTGCTTTTACGATAACTGACGCTACGGGTTACATTTCAGAGGAAAAAGTTGTAGAGCGTGGAAATAGCTTTCAAATGACTGGTCGTACGTTGAAAAAGGTTAATTAGTTAAGTTGCAAAAGAATTTAATACCATTAAAAATAGCACTTTTTTAATTGTTTAATTGAATCGCGAATTTCGAAAAGGGCTCAACTCGAAAAACCGTAAGTTTCATTTTTGTATGACAAAAGATTATCCGTTAATTCATTTTTAAATAAATTCTTATTAGAAAATTCTAGAAAAATTCAATTATTTAAATTAAAAAATAAATAATTTTTTGAATAATAGAATGTTCTTTGTTAAAATTTAATTCTGATAAAGAATTTTATCAATAAATTTTTAAATATATGAATTTAATTTGACAAATTTTAATAAAATTTTTAAGAATAATTACATTTTTCGAGGAATTTCATTAAAATATATATTGTATAAAAAATAATTAAAATTCTGCGATGAGTTTTATTACTTATGAAAATAATTTATTTTTTCTTAAAATTTCCATAAAATAATTGAATTTTGGAGAAGAATTTTATTATTTATAAAGTTACTTGGAATTTTAACAAGAATTTTTTTTTAATTTTCGAACACAATTGGATTTCTGCGAAGAATTTTATTACATTTTTAAAAAAAATTTAATTCTTCTAACGAATTTTATTCAAATTTATAAAAATAACTGTATTTATGTGAAGAATTTTATTATTTATATAAATAATTGAATTTTTACAAAGAATTTTATCCCAGTTTATAAAAATAATTGAATTTCGGTAAAGAATTTTTTAAATAATTTATATTTTTCGGAAAATTTTATGAAATTTTTTGTTTTAAATAATTGAATTCCTGTGAAAATTTTTATTACTTATGAAAATAATGGAATTATTTTGAACTAATTCATTAAAATTGAATTCCTACAAAATTTTGGCAAGAATTTTATTAAAATATTTAAATATAATTGAATATAGATGAAGAATTTTTTTTTTAAATAATTGAATTCTTACAACGAATTTTATTCAAATTTATAAAAGTAATTGAATTTCGGTGAAGAGTTTTATTATTTATAAAAATATTTTTGTATAATTGATATTTCTCAAAAAACTTTATTAAATTTTGTATCTTTAATAATTGAATTCCTGTGAAAAATTTGATTACTACTTATGAAAACAATTCAATTATTTTGATGAAATTTATTAAAAATTGAATAATTGAATTCTTGTGGAATTTTGTCAAAAATTTTAGTAAAACTTTTAAAAATAATTGAATTTTAATAAAGGATGTTATTATTTATGTATAAAAATAATTGTAATTTCGACGAGAATTGGTTTTAAATTTTTGAACATAATTGAAATTTTGCGAAGAATTTTTGTAACTTTTGAAAATAACTTAATTTTTGTAATCATTTATAACTTTTCCAAAATCTAATTTTTTTTAGTATTTTTAACTAAAATTCTTTTATCAATCTAGTATTTATGAAAATTGTAAAAATTATTCATTTCATAATTTATAAGTCATAATTTATGATAGTTATTATTAATTTTATTTAATTATTATTTATTTATTATTTATTATTAATTATTAATTTTATGATAGTTTTTGAAAATTTAAGTTATTTAAAAATAAATTATTGGCAGAAATAGAAAAAATTGAAGGTTTTGTATTAAAATTTGTGGTAATTGCATAGTTTACGAGGCAAAAAGATAAAAAATTCAGTTTTCTCATGAATTTTAAAAATTCAATTTTTTCCAGTACTTTTAGTAAAAATCCCTGACTTTTCCCTGAATTACCTGACCTGTGGCAACCCTGATTGAACTGCTATTATACGCCAGTCATGGATCGAAAAAGTGCACAAAATTGCAACCTGAAAAGTCTCAGTGGTTTATTGTAGTTTGGGGGTTCCACGTAAGAGCCCCATAGTTTTCTCTCGATTGTCAGTTGCGAAAAATAGTGTAAACAATCGTCAAAGTTTGGAAAACGTGCTTTTACGATAACTGACGCTACGGGTTACATTTCAGAGGAAAAAGTTGTAGAGCGTGGAAATAGCTTTCAAATGACTGGTCGTACGTTGAAAAAGGTTAATTAGTTAAGTTGCAAATGAATTTAATACCATTAAAAATAGCACTTTTTTAATTGTTTAATTGAATTGCGAATTTCAAAAAGGGCTCAACTCTAAAAATCGTAAGAGTCACTTTTACTGTCTTTTGTCATACAAAAATGAAACTTACGGTTTTTCGAGTTGAGCCCTTTTCGAAATTCGCGATTCAATTAAACAATTAAAAAAGTGCTATTTTTAATGGTATTAAATTCATTTGCAACTTAACTAATTAACCTTTTTCAACGTACGACCAGTCATTTGAAAGCTATTTCCACGCTCTACAACTTTTTCCTCTGAAATGTAACCCGTAGCGTCAGTTATCGTAAAAGCACGTTTTCCAAACTTTGACGATTGTTTACACTATTTTTCGCAACTGACAATCGAGAGAAAACTATGGGGCTCTTACGTGAAACCCCCAAACTACAATAAACCACTGAGACTTTTCAGGTTGCAATTTTGTGAACTTTTTCGACCCAATGACTGGCTTATTAATATACTTACAAGATGCTTTTATCCGGGCTATAGGCGACGGTGGGCAAGTTGTTGAAGAATTGCTCTGTGTATTACCGGATATTAGTTTTTTTTTAACTTCCGATGAAGTGATGGGCAAATCTCTCGCAGTACCATATTTAGCTTGCTTTCGTAATATATTTCGAGGAGGTTTAATGTGATCATCATACACCTGTATGGTTGACCTCACTGGTACAGATTTGTCCATTGACTGTTTCATATTTGCTGTAAAAGCTTTCAATTTTGCCTCTCTTTCGTCCAAGCAGCGCTACAAGACAAAAAATTGTATTTTTTTCTCATCATATAAACAAATATGCGTTTCAAGTTTAATTTTGAGAAAAGCAGTAAACTACCGACTCCTATAAATTAAATTACACTTACCATATACATATCCCGCCAAGATTCCATCTCTTCTCTCGATTGAGTTCTAAACTCGCGACTGCAATGAAATTTCCATAAGGGATCTGTGTCTTCGATAAGGTACGGATTATAGTGTTCCAGCATGAAGAGTTGATCAGGTGTTGCTCTTTCTAAAACTGGTTTTATTATGTAATATGGAACGCCACCCGTAACTTCCAGAGCTGAAAAATATGTTTTAATTAGTTGAATTATTATAGTAATTATTAGAGGTGTGCAAAAAGCTCGAAAAACCGAGCAAGTCGATTATTCGAGTAAATTCGAGTTCTCGAAAATTTCGAGCTAATAAAAAAAATAAGTAGAAAATATCGAATTCCCCCTAAAATGCCTTACGTTAGTTATGAAGTTAGTTATTGTAACACCTAACGATTTTATACGATCAGTAAATCCATTAAATTCGAAATTTTCTACTTATTAATAGTTTTTTTAGTAATAAAAGCTCGAATCCAATCGAGTACTCAAAACTATTCGAGCTTTTTATGAGGCTCGATATCGAACTGATTAGGCTCGGCTCGGCAAATGAGAATCTTGAAAATACTTAATCGAGTTTCGAGCTTTTTGCACACCTCTAGTAGTTATCATAGTTATGTCAAAATGTGCCAAGGAACGAAAACATACCTTCAATATTATCTATTAATACTCTAATGCACAGTTCATATAAAGTTGGTATATTTGTCAAACTGCTTTTATTTCCAGAAAAGACTTTTGTTCTGAAATAAAGAAAATTTGATGAATCCATGAAAATCAATTCATCGATAAATATTGTATATAAAATTATAATAAACATTGTTAGAACCTTTGTGTTTTGCAGTATATTGCATCGGATAGAGCTCTGCATTCATCGATTTTTCGATTTACTGGAATTAAGTTATGAGCTAGTGGCTTATAATTAGGACTAATTTCAGGTAAAGTTGCTGCCAAGTCTACGCTTAGTGGTTCAAGTTTGACATTTGGTGACAAAAGTGACAATGGCTGAAAAAGATTTATATTTTAGTCAAACGAATTCTATTTATATCAGCAAGGAATGAATGAAAAAATTGCTAATGAATTATGTGAAAAATAATTGCTTACATTTAAATTAATATTGGATGCTTCAGTCTTAATTGTTATTGGTAGCTTAGCAGAAGTAGAAGTACTGGGTTCCACTTTAATTGGTTTTGTCACAGATGAACTAGTTGTGTTGTTTCCTCGTTTACGTGAAGGTGGTGGCATTGTGCACATGCCAAGAGCTTCTGCAAAACTTGTGCCTATAAAAATTTTAATTTCAATAGTATTTACAAAAATTAAAGTTTATAATTTATCGAAATTTATTTTTGGAAATGTGCTAACCTGATTGAGAATCAATACCATCAATTACATCGCTATTTTCCTTCTTAATTTTCTTCTTTAATTTCTGATCTTTGTGATTTTCTTTACTATCGCTAGACTTTGTTTTATCATCTCGCTTATGTTTCTTATCCTTTTCCTGATCTACATCACTGCTCCTACTACGTTCTTTATTATTAGACGAACTATGTGAACTTTTTGACTTAGAAGAATGTTTACTAGAACTATGACTTTCTTTTTTACGTTTATCATCTTTCTTTGAATCTTTTGGTTTTGAACTTTCCCTCTCTCCATCGGCTTTCGACTTGTGCTTTGTATCACTTTTTTCTTTGTTTCGTTTTTTCTCTTTATCACTTATTTCTTTACGCGAAGGTGTTTTATCACATGAATTGTTAGTTCTCTTTTTTGAAGTTCCCGTTGTTTCAGACTCTGCTGTAGGCGATTCAGTTTCTGAAATTATTGGCGAATTAATAATTAGACGAGAATTATCTTCCTCGCTGTCGGAATCTGAATATCTCTTTTTCTTGGTAACCTCCTTGTCTCTTGTTGATTTTTCCGGTTTACGCTTTCTATGATTGTCATTCATTTCGCATGATTCAGTACTACTGGACACTTTACCAATGTCTGAATCTGTTCGACTTTTGTCCCTTGAATCGTGCCTTCTTTTTGAATCTTGTTCTTTTGAAATTGTTGATTTTTCGTTATTATATTCATGTTTCGACGAGTGCTTTCTATTGGAATTTTCATGTTTTTGTTCGTGATTTTTCGATTCTGTTTTTGAATGCCTCTCTTTATCGGAATTTTTACTTTTGCTAATTTCGGAATTCATGTTGCCTTTAAATGAATACTTTGAACTTGTCTCCGAAGATCTTTGTTTAGTTGATTTATTTACAGATTTTTCTTTTGATTCTTCATTATTATGTCTGAAAGAATTAAATATTTGTTAATAGTCACTAGTAATGGATTCGAAACTTTTCAAATTAAAAAAATTGCACTTTTCAGATAAAGAATTCACACCTCGACCTATTATTTTCAGAAATGTTATCTGGACTAGGGGATTCTGGAGATTCACTGTAACTTTCAGGAGCGTCTGGCACACAAGCTTCATCTTCTTCCTCAGGATCACTTGAGTCTTCATCAGCTACCATTGTTTTCCATTTACATACCAAAGCCTTCGCTGCATTACCAACACCCCCATCGAATTTACGCAACGAATTTACTGTCCGTCCAACTCCCGTTTCTCTTAAATGCTGTACCGTGACCGGTAATTGATAAAGTTTGGATATGCAATACATCACCTAAAAACACGAATAAATTGAAATCTCCTTCAAATTTTTTAAAATAAGTGTTCTATAAAATATTTAAAGTGCATTTTCTTATGAAATTTTTGAAACGATAGTAAAAAATAAAAAAAAAGTCTTTCTTATTAGTAATAAATTTCCATCTTTTTTTACCCTTTGTCTTGTGTTTATAATTATTTAAGCGTATACAACGATGTAAGTAAATCAACGTTTCTCTTTTACAAATATAATAATGTGGTTGTTTTAAGAGAACTTTTTTATGAAGAGAAAGTAGAACAAGTTGTGGAGGTAAATAGATTAGATATTCTTATTTTTACAACTAGTGTGGTAGATGGAAATTAGTTTTTAAAAAAATATGAAAACTGAAAAGTACATATATTTCACCCTGTCAATTTTTCCACAGTATTAGAACATCTTTCTAAACAAGCACACAATTAAAAGCTAAACATCAATGAATGTATTATTATTTCTACCTGTTTTGTTTATCGAAAAAAAATTAATTAATATACAATAAGTACAATCAAATATACCAAATTCTACAGCAATTAAATCATTGAGATACATTTTTAAATTACAATAAAATCTTTATCGTATGCTTATTGTGCAATTTTTGATCTATTTCTTTTTAAAATTCACCAAAGACATTAAAAAAAACCAATTTTTGATATCTCTTTTCTTGAAAATAAACTTTTCAAATTGAAAAAAATGAAACTTAAACAAACTGTAACAGATGGCTGTTGATAAAAAATGTTACTATTTGTAGAAAAAAGAAAATCCTCAACGAATGAATTGACAGGGATGTAAAATTTTTATTTCTTGAATAAAAAATGTTTTTCCAATAATTTATGAATTTTCAATTACGTCATTTGTTTAATAAAAAAAATTATAATTTTTTTTTTGAGGTTAGACGCATCCTTTAGGAAACTATATAGAAACTTGTTATTTCAAACGATTGAGGGATAGAAAATTAATTATTTGCGTACCCTTTCTTCGTTGTCGAAACATTTTTCTATACTCCGCTGATAATGCTGTACTTTTTCTATTACAGACATATTGCAAATGATGACAAAATTCAACTGTCAGTCAGCTGAGCTCGTGAGCTGTCGTGATCGTGAGCTGTAAAGAACTTAAATTAAGTTCATACGGTACAGTAGTTTAAAGACCGGCTTATTTTTTTCACCTCTTTCACTTAATAGCCATGCGTGCGCATATAGTGATCACAAAAAATGTCCAACAATTTCAATACCGCAACTTTTAAATATTTCTCTGTAAAAAGAACAAAAGGAGAGTTAAAAATTAATTAAACTAAACTACTTCGCCTTTACTAATCAGGATAATAAAGAATAAGAATAGAACATCTTTTCTAATTTATCTTTAATTAAATACTATTAATTTATTATTGAATATTTAAATTATGAAATCATTTCTAATATTTAAATATAGGTATAGACAATATAGACGTACATAAATTGAATTCAACTTATTTAGTGTGTTTGGTTTTACTAGACGGTGCTGGAAGTCGATACTTCTCCATTTCAACTTCAGCCTCCGCAAATGAATTTATGGTGAAACAAAAGTATTCAGGATTTTTGTACTCCGTATCCTTTGATGCACCGGGACCAACAGCTAATAAATTTATAGAAAATTATTAATAATTCAATAGAATATGATAGAAAATTTATTTCTATTTTTCATAAACAAACTTACGATGATTTGGCACCTTAACGCAATTTTCACTTAGACCCCGTACATTTGGATTTACAGCAGGCATAGATTTTCCATCACTTTTTTTCGTCGATGAAGACTGGGAACTAAAAACACGAGTGATAATTCTTCCCTGAAACAATAAGCATAAAATTATAATAATTTGTCAGTTGCATAAAAATATATGTTTTTTTATTTATTTTTAATTTTAATCAGGTTTCCTCGTATTTTAAATAGAGTCAATGAACTTGCTTTTAATTGTTCTTTAATATTAATATTAATAATTTCAATAATGATTAACTTTGAATAATGAAGAACGATATGAACGCAATATGATAAAAATATTAGGTTAGAAATATTAATATTCTTATATAGAAAATTATTGACAGTTAATTATTTTGCAACTATTAAATAACAATTTATATCTAGTAGTACATATTTAAAATTACTATAATTACCTGTGGAATTAAACGTACAGTAGCAGGTTTAAACATTTTTAATTTTTTAAATAAAATATGTAAACCCAGACTTTTTCTGAAAATGTTGCGCAAGAAATAAGAATGCAAAGCTTGGGTCACATGGCTCACACTTGTATTGTGCTTCTTGTGCTGGCTGCTGGCAACTTGGCAAGCAACAAGACCTTTAGGAAATTTTAGGTAACAGCTGATTAAATTTATTATGATCAATGATGGTATTGAAATGATTTACATTTAATTTTTTTCAACATTATACAAATTTTATAAATTCATAATAATTAGAATTTATCTTACAATTTACATTGGTAAGTTTGTTAAGAATTGCTTGTTATTTTCGTATTGACTTTATTTATCATGAATATTTTTATAAAAAACAAATAAAATTTCCTCAAGTTATAAGTGACAGACTATTTATATAAAGTATATTTTTATAATAAAAAAGGAATTTTTACTATATTTAATAGACTGGTGATTGCTTGTGATTTTTTTTCTCTTTGTTGAAAACAAGTGGCATTTTTGTCAATTTTTTTGGAGACAAAAATTAATTTTTTTTCAATTTTTAGATATTTGCGAAATTTCAAAATGTCGCTGAAACATCTTTTTGCCAAATTTGATTATTATGCTCAACCAGAGGGTCATGATCCATTGAATAAACTTATGGGTATCTCTAAGTATGCGGTCGCGACTGGCACATTCATAGGAATGACAGATATTTTAATGAAATCGAAAACAACAACTTTATACGATTCAAGTCGTTGCCTTGGTTTTTGGATAATCCCTTTAACGGGAATGGGTTGTGCATTTGCATCTACAACCTATATGGCCACAAATTTAAGAGGAAAAGACGATCCCTTCAATTATGTAATAGGAGGTTAAGTACATTTTTATAGTATAATATGATAAATTTATTAATTTTTCACTATTCAATTTGTACGTTTTATGAAAGGTTAATATTTCCTATAAATAAATATAAATTTTTAAATTAATTTACATGTCAAGTATCAAGAACATGACGTTTATTAAAGTCTATTATTTGTCCTTAAATTTCGTCTTTCTATTCTTTCTGATTGAAATAGCTTGTGCAGCCGGAGGTGTATTAGGTCTTTGGAGTAAATGCTTTTTAACCACACTTTATGGAACTATCATCTTAAGTATATTTGCTGCTTGCAAAAAAGATTCAATAGAAAGTGGTTGGGAGTTCCTACCAATATTAAAAGAACCAATGACAAATCCGAGACCTGCTCCATTTTTCCAAACAGAAGCGTCGAAAATGAAGATACATGAAAGAGGTTGGACAACATAAAAAAGTCATGAATTATGTTCAGTGAAACAAAATTAGTTCATCTATTATATGAACTGAATAATGTTCTAAATGTAATACATCAATAATTAATAATAATGTACTTGAATCAATGCTTCTCTTTATTAATACAATTAAAAAGTTTATGTTAAAATAATATTATAAATGTGTGGATATATACAATATACAATTGTATATAATAGACAAAAGTAAAAAAAGTGTAGTATAAAATTTTGCATGTTGATTTCATGTTAAAGTCTCTCCTTTGGTCACCTGAAAATAAATATAAAATAATAATCTTTCTAATAGATAAATTATTTCTATGTATTGTAATTTATACTTACACGTGCTTCCAAATATTCTATCCTTCGCTCAAGAGTAGTGAGTTTTTCATTTAAAACTGCTAATCGTGATCTGCAGGACATATCTGAAAAGATTAAAAACAACTATGTTTTTAAACGCCACATAGGGGCTGATATTATTAAAATAAAGTTTCAATAAACTTACCAAAAGAGTTTAGAAAATCTGTTATTTTCTTTATACTGCCAGTAATTACTTCAATGTATTCTCTGTTTGCCCAGTCTTGTTGAATTTGTTTCTGAATTGCTTCTCGATGAGTAGACATTTTAATTTTCTGTAAAACAAAATTCGAATTTATATATCACATTTCAATGTGGTTCTAATTCATGAATAATGAATCGGTTAATTTTATTCATTTTAATTGCAAAAGAAAATATTGTATTGTATTTAATTATTTATGAAGAAACAGCTGATTTACGTATAAACATACAGTGGATCGGACAAAAATAACAAAAATATATGCATACGAATTTATAATAATGACAATAGGGGGGGAAGTCGATTTCGAGTTTCGATTAAAGTCGACACTTTTACTAAAAAGTCGATTTTTTGTGATCGACTCTTCAATGATGTTTTTTAAATATTATATTATATTATATTACACACTGTAAAAAAATCTGATAAATTTTTCAACAACGCACGTTGTAAATAAAAGACCCTCGAGCGTCGTTGTGATTTTACGTCTTTACGTAAATTAACGTTCTCAAGATGTGATTTTCCATCAAAAATGTAAATTTCATTCAAAAATTGAAATTCTTTTCATGCGAGGAAAAAATTGTTTTTTTTGACAACCTGAAACAGAAAATTTATTAGTGGCAGGATTCGAAACACAGCGATATTTGAGTTTCTGACGGGAACAGATGAGCACGTTTCTGATGAGCTAAACAGTTAAGGCCAACGCAGAATAGATCTGTAACCGGAACCGCAATCGTAAGCGTAACCGTAGAATGAGTTAAAGAAGGATAGGTATATTGTTTATCCTTCTCTAATTCATTCTTACGCTTACGGTTACGATTGCGGTTTCGGTTACAGATCTATTCTGCGTTGGCCTTTATATACTTGAAACTACTTTTAATAACCGACATAAATGTGACACTTCATGGTGAAATTAAAAAAACTTTCAACTTATTAAAGCTGTTGGTTATTATCAAGTTTAACAACAATATAGCTTCTGTGTTTATTTTCAATTGTGTTTTCGTTCAAAAGAAAAACCTTAAAACTAATTCATCAATTTGTACTTAAATAATTATATTTATTAGTATATATAATTAAATTAATAAATATTAATTTACTTAACTTGAAAAGTATGTTAAATGATATTTAAATAATTATTCATGTCTCATAATCAAACCTTAACCTTCAAATATAATCTTGTGTTTGAAATTTCATTCTTCCTTATAAATTTCATTTTTTGAATGAAAATTCATTCCATGATGGACTTTTACATAGACTCTTATGGAGCGTTTACACCTTCTGTAAAAATTGTCCAGAAAGGAAAATTTGCATTAGAGTAAGAGAGTCAGATACACAGTCTGTCTCTCTTACTCCAATAAAAAATTTTCCGTTCGTGAAATTTTCGCCGAATGCTCCAAAAGGGAGCATTTACACCTTCGGTAAAAATTTCACGAACGGAAAATTTTTCATTGGAGTAAGAGAGACAGACTGTGTATCTGACTCTCTTACTCTAATGCAAAGTTTCCTTTCTGGACAATTTTTACAGAAGGTGTAAACGCTCCATTACGGTAAAATTCATACGACCCGATAAGTAATATTACCACAACCCTCGCCGGTCTTTTATGGTTCGGTCACAGTAGAGATGTGCGAATAGTTCGAATTCGAACTAAAAACGTTCGAATTCGAACTACAGTAGAGACTCTATTATTCGGACCCCTATTATCCGGATATTCGATTATCCGGACAAATTTAAAATTAAAAATTTTTTTTTTAATATAAAGTTTATAAGATCTCAAGCCGTTAACTTCTATTTTAAATTCAAAAACGTGAATTTCCACACGAAACGTTGCGTTTTAAAGTGTTTTAATTATTTAAAGAAAATGTTTATGTAAATATTTTGAAATATTTCTAACTAAATTTTTATTAATGTTGACTTTAAAAGTTTTAGTTTGTTTCAGTCTTATTTCAATACATATGCAAATAAATACATAAAATTATGAATAAAAAATTTGTTGAATTCGCTCTTTACTCGATTATCCGGACGAGTGCCTGCATCCATTAGTCCGGATAATGGAGTCTCTACTGTATTCGAAGATTTCAAATCAACTATAGTTCGTATTCAAATCAAATTTTTTTATAATTTTAACTTTCAATAAAATTTAGTTCTAAAGTACCAATTTTTGAGTAATAGTATTTTGTCACGACAACTTACCTTAAAGTTTTAACATAAAAGAAATTTTTTCTAAATTTTAAAGATAAAACATGTACAGGGTGTGGCTAAAGTATGGAAACTGGAATAATATAATATTTGTTAAAATCTGTATTTTAGAGCAAAATGTGAAATAAAAGTAATTACTAATAATATAACATATATAATTGTTAATATAATGTTTATGAGGTTCCATACTTAAGACTAAAACTGTGATAAAATTAGAAGCCCTGAAGGCGCCATATTTTAGATACCCACTTTACAAAAGCAGGCGGGAATTTTAAAATTACAAAGGAAGTTGAAATACATTTAACTATGAAAAAATACTTAACTTATTTTAATAATTATTAAATTATTTTATTATTATTAATAACTATAAATAATAATAATAATAAGTAAATAAAAATTATTAAAATTAACTTAATTTACTTAAAAATAATTAAATATTTGACAAGTTGAATTTAAGTTTCGTTTAATTTTTTTCACTTGGTAAGATTAATTATTTCACAAAAAATACTTGCTTCTTAATTTAATTTGGTAAGAAACTGAAATTATTCAGCATTATACATATAATGTTTATAATAAAACAACAGTGAGTAAAATATTACGCCTCGGAAAAGAAGCAAAATATAACCTAAAAATACACAATTCAATAATATATACACATTTTTTTAAATATATACCTACTTGTGAAATGAAACACCTTTCGCTTCCTTTTTCCCACAAAATAAACAAATTAAAACCATATTGGTATTTATATATTTAAAAAAGTTACAAATTATTTAATTTAATTACTTGAGACGTACGAGAGAGAGAAGTGTCAAAACATCGAACAACACACACTATATGCAAAGCACACTTACACGGCAACTCACCAATCAAGGGGATGTATCCGTTTGTACCAAAATGGATTTCACGAATGACTATTACGTCGAATCCATAACCTCAGAATCTGTATTGTTATGGCACGGTCACACCTCGGCTGCCTGCCTGCCTGCCTGCAGGTCGTCATGACAATACATAAGAGTAAGAGAGTCAGACAATTTAAATTATTCGTCTCCTCTCTCCCACTCTCGTGGCGGCTGCCTGCGCAGGCAGGCAGGCAGCTGAGGTGTGACCGTGCCATTAGAAATTTATTTTTATCGAATTTTAAATGTAAGGAAATTTTGAGACGCATGATTTTCCCCTAATCACCAAGTGGTCGAATGTTCAAATGGTCGAATACCAAATCGTCGAATCGTCATTTGATCGAATGCTTAAAACGTCGAATTGTCAACAAGTCGAATGCTAAAAACATCGAATCGTCAAATGGTCGAATGTTAAAAACGTCGAATCGTCAAATGGTCGAATGCTGAAAACGTCGAATTCTCAAATGATCGAATGCTAAAAACATCGAATCAGCAAATGGTCGAATGTTCAAAACGTCGAATGGTCATTTCGTCGAATGCTCAAAACGTCGAATTGTCAACTGGTCGAATGCTGAAAACATCGAATCGGCAAATGGTCGAATGCTAAAAACATCGAATCGGCAAATGGTCGAATGATCAAAACGTCGAATCGTCATTTCGTCGAATGCTCATAACGTCGAATCGTCATTTCGTCGAATCCTCATAACGTCGAATCGTCAAATGGTCGAATGCTCAAAACGTCGAATCGTCAAAAAGTCGAAAAATTTGTTTGATGTAAGTTAACATTAACTTAAACCAAGCAAATTTTTCGACTTTTTGACGATTCGACGTTTTGAGCATTCGACCATTTGACGATTCGACGTTATGAGGATTCGACGAAATGACGATTCGACGTTATGAGCATTCGACGAAATGACGATTCGACGTTTTGATCATTCGACCATTTGCCGATTCGATGTTTTTAGCATTCGACCATTTGCCGATTAGATGTTTTCAGCATTCGACCAGTTGACAATTCGACGTTTTGAGCATTCGACGAAATGACCATTCGACGTTTTGAATATTCGACCATTTGCTGATTCGATATTTTCAACATTCGATCATTTGAGAATTCGACGTTTTTAGCATTCGACCATTTGACGATTCGACGTTTTGAACATTCGACCATTTGACGATTCGATGTTTTTAGCATTCGACCAGTTGACAATTCGACGTTTTAAGCATTCGACAAAATGACGATTCGACGATTTGGTATTCGACCATTTGAACATTCGACCACTTGGCGATTAGGGGAAAATCATGCGTCTCGAAATTTTATTTTCTGGAATTAACATTTTACCGAAAATGAATATGAGAGCATAATTTATGATCGAATCGACATGTGCTGTAATTATAAATTATCATAATTTCTGTTTGTCTGAATTTTAACATAACCTAATTTTAAATGTTAGAATTCCTAAAGTTTGTAAGGAAGATGGAACCGAAATTTAATATAGAGTAAAGGCATTTTCATAGAATTAGTTTTGGTCGAATATTAAAACGTCGAATTCTCAAATGCTCGAATGCTCAAAAAGGTCGAATGTTCAAAACGTCGAATTATCAACTGGTCGAATGTTCAAAACGTCGAATTCTCAAATGCTCGAATGCTCAAAACGTCGAATGTTCAAAACGTCGAATTATCAACTGGTTGAATGTGTTTCTCTGCACACAAGCACTTTTTACAAAATCTGACAACGTACATTTGTCAGAAATGTTTTTAATTATCCGAATTCAAAAGACTTTGTTAATCCATGCAGAAACGCGGTTTCAGGATTGGAAATACAAAAGTAATGTAATGACAGGCGGCAAGACGTGTGTTACAGCCATTCTGCCAGTAGAGGGCAGAAGCAAGCAGGGAGCGTAAAGGCTCAGCTGTCAAAATGATTCGCATAACACTGATATGGTATTTCCAATGCTGCAACCGTGTTTCTGTATGGATTAACAAAATATTTTCAATTCAGACAATTAAAAACATTTGTGTCAAATGTACGTTGTCATATTTTGTAAAAAGTGCCTGTAAACAGAGGGAAATTTGTTATAAAATGAATGTTTACCAATTTTACGTCATTTAAACCGATCAGTGCCGTATTTGTTGGGTGATAACTGTTAGTCGCACATTATCGAGAAATTTAAGAGACCATCGAACACCGTTAAAAGGTAAACACAAAATTCTATTTGTACACTTGTCACTCAGGGATCCCCAATCAGCAAATATGCTTGCCACAAACTTGCATTAAGCTTGCCGTGCAAGGTGTGCAAGCTTGCAGAGCAAGCTCGTGACAAGTTTGTGGCAAGTAACAAAATGTCCTATGGCTGCAAGCTAGCACTGCAATCTTACTACAAGATTATGATATAAGCCTGCTGCAAGCTTGTGAGGCAAGTTTTCGACAAGCTTATTTGTCAAACTTGCTACAAGTTTCTAGTGTAAGTTTGCAGTAAGCTTATTGCAAGCTTGCTGCACAAGTATAGACAATTTAATTGAATCAAATTTAATTTTTTCTGGATATTTTCTTATAAATTTCAAAATATACACTCAGCAATATATCCACACGGAAAAACTTTTTTCAAGAGTCATTACTAAATTTATTCAGGAACTCAGGATATGGGAAAAATTTAGAACTCCTTTTAGAAAAGTTCAATATTCATTAAAGAATTTTCAGGTGTTTTTCTAATGGCTTGGAAATAATTGTTCTTGACGCTGCGACTGAGTTCTTCAGTCACTGCGCGCTGAAAAAGTCTAGAACTATTTAAGAAAGAAGGCGTAGCGTAACCAATAGGTATACAGCGCCACTTGGCTTTAAACGCTTTAAAACGATCTAAAACTAAAGTATCGTAACGCGTCCCTGCAGCCGAGTGGCATAAGGCGGAGCGACCTTGAGTGTCGAGGTCTCAGGTTCGACTACTCACGCGGGCAAATTTTTTTCGCTAATTTTACATTTTTCTATTCTTAAACAAGTTCAGGACTTTTTCAAGAAAACTCAACAAGTAGTCCAGAAATTTACTACAGTTATCCCTGAACAGCTTAAAATAATGTTTCAATTTATGGTTTCGTAGCATTTCTTGTATTATTTCCATATCCTGAGTTCTTGAATAAGTTTAGGAAATACTCTTGAAAAAAGTTTTTCCGTGCAGGTGTCAAAGAAATTCACTGCGCAGCCGTAAATGCCATAGAATTCAACTGCGCATCGTGTCAAGTTTTTTAATTTATTTGGCAGCTTGCAGCAACTTTGTAGCAAGTTTATCTGGCAAGCTTGTAGCAAGTTTGCCAAATAAGCTTGTCGAAAACTTGCCTCACAAGCTTGCAGCAAGCTCTTATCATAATCTTGTAGCAAGATTGCAGTGCAAGCTTGCAGCCATAGGACATTTTGTTACTTGCCACAAACTTGTCACGAGCTTGCTCTGCAAGCTTGCACACCTTGCACGGCAAGCTTAATGCAAGTTTGTGGCAAGCATATGTGCTGATTGGGCGAGTGTTTATGTCTGTCGAAGATTAGTAACTGCGCATGCGTTATTAAAGAGAGACAGTTACTGGTGATAAATTTTTTTCTCTTTCTATCGACAGGACACGTTCGTAGAGGTCTTCCCCACTCTATTTATAATATCTCTATGAGAAAAAGGATGTCTGACGTGCTGGTCAGAAGGAAAACATTGGGTGTTTTCGACGTCGTCGGTCGTACCGGTCAGTTGCCACAACAAGGTGCTTATTTGACACTATTTAGGTTTAACTAAATAGTATCAAATACACAGTTTGAGCACCTTTATGTGGCAACTGACCGGTACGACCGACGACGTCGAAAACACCCATTTGTTCCGGCGTTTTAAAGGCGCACTCACAGCTAGTAGGCAGCAATACAAATTTGAATTTACTGTCTCTTTCACTCTAATGGACTTTCTCTCTTACTCCAATTACTGCCTGCGCAGGCAGGCAGAGCTGTGAGTGCTCCATAAGAGAACCAGTACAGCCAACCGCCTAAAATTTTTTTAGTGAGGCGTCTATAAAAAATTCTTTTTTCCTATAAAACTTCATATTAAACTCTAATTTTTTGCATTTTTGGCTTTAAATTTCGCGGTAATTTGAAGTGATGCGCATAATGAACTGCGCAATAAACAATAAAAGGGGAGAAGATTGACAATGACAGAATGGTTGACATGTTCTAACGTGTCGACAGTGTTTAATCATAACATATTTAAAAAAGATTTAACATCCGATAATCAATTTATAATATTTTTTTCCGTATTGATTGTTTATTTAAAGTATTAACCGTCGTGCGATGAACTGCTTTGGAGTTAAACTTTTTTTTGCTAGTTTGTAAATTCTGTGGTTGTCAACATGTATTTTTTAATGTGCGATTAAAAATATTAAATTCAGAATAACAGGAATTAGCAAAAAATAATTTAACAGCTAAAAAGGTTTGTAACAATATTATATTAATGTCCACAGTTTTTTTTAATTTCGTGTTTCTGGTATGGTAAAAATAGGTGGTGATATCAAGTTTTTTAACTTTTACAATTTTTCCATTAATAAAAAAACCGTATTCATTTTGCTAACCTGACTTTCAAGATAAATTAAATTGATTTGCACAATTTTTTAAATTTAATCAATCCTTAATTTTTTTTGAATTTAGACTTTTGTAACATAGAATTTGTTTTTAGAATTTTTAGAAAAATAGGTATGTATAGCTATATTATTTTATTTATGTAAAAATAAACATTCAGATAAAGAGAACTTGAAATCCGACTCTTCACCTTTCAAAATAAGTTGTAGCGTCATAAGGTTAAAATAATGCTGAGTTCGAAAGACGTTGATAATTATTTACGATAATGATTGTAGGTAATTATTGTTTAAAATGTTATTCACTGTTCTTATATAAGTTTTTGGAGTATTTTAAAAGTTTGTAAACAAGTTTAAAGAATTCATTAAATAAAAACTAATTAATTGTTACGTACATCAAGACATGCAAATTTATATAATTCCGTACTGAATAAATATCTATTTACTTTTTCTATTAAAACACAGTTTCAAAACTAGTTCTTATTTGATTCTTAGGTATCGTGTTTCAGTGCGAAGTAAGCTAATTTATGGAAAAACGTGACATTAGTTTTTTTACTGCAAATGAAATGGAAAACTTTGAGTCCATTCTTCTGGCTGCGTCTACAACAGAAAAAATAATGTGTAGAAAATTGTGTAATATATAGTGTAATTGCCCCTGACAGTTGTCAATGCTAAAAACAATACACATTACACTACAAATTACACATTTTTTTTTCTATTGTAGACGCAGCCTCTAGTCAATATTAATTGTATCATGAGTGTCAATAAAATCTCACGTTTTGTACTTCTGAGTTCATTTTATTTACAGTTGATTTTGAAAACGTGTCAAGTTGGAAATAAAGAAAATATTCTCGGATAGTGATTTTTTAAAATTTTTACCAAATTTTGTAAAAATTCATTTGCAATTTTTTAAAAATACATTTTGAAAAGTTAATGTACTTGAATGTGATGTCACTTTCATCGCTGTGTTGATCTCGTAGAACTTGTAGGTTTCCACTCTATAATATATTTGATCTTGGTGTGTGCAAGGTAACACACAAGTGTTAGCAGTTTGATGGTTGACGACAAGGAAGGAGAAAGAAAATTATTGTGCAGCAAGTAGTCTGGTCATTTGCTAAAAAGTATAGTCTCTGATTAGTTCAGGTCAGCTGTTGTGTATTTAAATAAAATCATAAGTATTGTAACAAACATTATCATCAGTAGATTTACATTTCTTCTCTATTTATATTTATCTAAAGTTGAATTTTTATTAAAATCTACTCATTCTGAACGAGAAAGTTGTTCGTACGTACTTATGACTCATCTGCATAAAAAGATTTCACATATCGTTGTTTAATTTAATTTACCTTGAGAATTGGAATTTTTATAAGTACATTCTTTGTATTTACGAATAAATCAATTTTTCGCATTTAACACATTTCTATAAAAATTGGTATACAATAAAATTCTCATTAGTTAATGAAAATTTTTTTTGAATTACAGAGAATATGTCATAGAAAACCGAATATATTGGAATTATAAAATGAAATGATAAAAAAGATTTTGGAAAGATAAGTGAATATTGAAGAATGCTCAAAGAAGTTGAAAACGGAACAGGAGGTTGCAATAGTGTTACCTCTAGACCTCGCCGATTTTTTCCAAGGTTTTCGTTGCGAAGATTATTATATTCGAGTCCTTTAATTGGTCGCCGAATTTCACGAGTGACTAATTCTAGCATCAGAAATACCAAAGGTAAATCTGAATAATTAATGTTCAATTTGCATAATTGTGAAACAAGTTCTTTTCATACTTTTTGCGTAGTATTAATTGTAGATATTGCACACTTGAAGTAAAATAGGATATTTGTTTTTTCAGCAAAAGATCCTGTCAATAGAGTAATAGATGTGGAAAAAGGAGAAGCTAGAGTAAGTAATGGATCGTCTCACTTTCAGTCACACAATTCCGATCTTCAACGAGCTTCCAGTAAGGGCTCGGTCCTGTCAACTGCAGGGAAGGTATAAAATTAATATTCTTTCAAAATTATTAAAAAAAATAAAAACAAGCATTGAAAAAAGACGAAAAGAAATTTTTATTTCTTTTAGAGTACCGAAAGTGGAGAACTAGAATGTCCTCTCTGCTTGGCCGAATTGCCAAGCGAATTATTTCCTACGATTCAAACTTGCCACCATCGAAGTTGTTACGATTGCTTTCAACAGTATCTTAAAGTTGAAATTTCCGAATCAAGAGTCAATATCGCGTGCCCTGAATGTTCCGAGTCTTTACATCCTAATGGCAAGTATTTAACAAAATATTTCAATGTTTTTTCCTCTTTTTTTCGCAATTATGCCAATTTAAGATTCAATCTGGATGTTTAATTATTAAATTGATAATTTATTTCCTTACAGATATTCGTATGATTTTGAATGATCAAGTTCAGTTAGAAAAGTATGAAGATTTTATGGTTCGAAGAGTTCTTGCGGTGGAACCAGATGCGAGATGGTGTCCTGCTCCTGATTGCTTCTTCGCTGTAATTGCAAGTGGCTGTGCTTCTTGTCCAAAATTACGTTGCGAAAGGCCAGGATGTGATTCATATTTTTGCTACCACTGTAAAGCCCGATGGCATCCAAATCAGACGTGTGACGCTGCTCGAGCTCAAAGATTCCAACACTATGAGCGAAGTTCGTCGTTAAGTTTCAGCCAAAGTGATTCACAACACAGTAAGTTAATTACCTTTCTCATTAAGACACTATAATTCATCTTAACATTATGAATGTATTTCTATTTTTACCCTTATTTATACGAAAGATAATATGATTGGAAAACAGTAATTACAATTAGAAATGCTCTCTCCTAGAGAGATAAATCTAAAAATAAGTCACTTTAAAATTCAAGAAAATTAAATTAATTAAATATTGGCTTCTTGTAATCACCTTATAATAAAGAGGCCCAAATGCGGTTATTTTGGTTTCATGGTATTTCTTTTCGATTAGTTTCCAAGTTTTTACAGTTTCTTATCAAGAATTATGATTTTTTCTTTTGTATATGAAAGAATTGCCTGTTAATATTTAAATAAACAAATGATTAAAAATTACTGAAAATACATTTTTACAGGAGATGACATTAAACCTTGTCCGAGATGTCAAGTTCTCATTGTTAAAATGGACGATGGAAGTTGTAATCATATGACTTGTGCTGTGTGTACAGCCGAATTTTGTTGGCTTTGTATGAAAGAAATTAGTGATCTTCATTATCTGAGGTAAAATTCACAATTTTTATTTTTATATTGTTTAAAAACAGTAATCATAAAAGAATAATTTTTTTAATATATCTATAGTCCATCGGGATGCACATTTTGGGGCAAGAAACCTTGGTCCAGAAAGAAGAAGATTTTATGGCAATTGGGAACTTTGGTTGGAGCTCCAGTTGGAATAGGCCTTGTGGCAGGTATAGCTGTTCCTGCAATGATAATAGGTGAGTTTATATTTCGAATTACCCTCTGATAATGAGAAAATATCTTTTTACTAAAATCTTACTGAAATGCCTTTTTATCGACTTTTATCATTTCATCAAAATTTCTGAAAATGATAATTATGATACTTTCGAAAAAGATAGCTTGAAATAATTTTAACATTGGTCATGCATTTTTCTAATTTTTAAAAAAGTTTTAAAGGTTTTGAACTTTAAAATCGTTGAAATAATTGAAATCGTTTTTAGTGTTGCACTATTTTCAAAAATTACTCTACTTGAAATAAAAAGTATTTTTATTGAATAGGGTCAGCCGGGGTAAATCCGAACGCTAATTATTTCAGCTTAATTAAAATTTTAAAAAATAAGTTAGACATGAGAATTTTTACCTCAGATCCTCTTCAAGAGATTCTAAGTATTATCCCATTTTCCGTTTGTTAATTAGCAACAGCATAAACAAAGATAACGAGTATTGCAAAAATGATTGAAAATAAAAGATGACACTCTTTCAGTACTTTGTCTCGTGTTTGAAGAAAAAGAAGCTAAAAATTCATTTTATTATTTATAATTGTTTGTTATGAATACTAGAACAGAAACTATTTTTGATTTTTGCCTTCTGTTAACTTTTATTAATAATATCAGACCGTTCGTATTTACCCCGGAAAATTGGAAAACCGGGGTAAATCCGAACAGTATTTTCAATAATTTTTTCTTATATCAGAGCCACACAAAATTGTTTTTATTTGATTACACTATTATTTTAACATTATAAAAGTACATAGAAAAAAGTTTTTCTTTCTATATGTATCCTCGTTAGTAATTAATAAGCAGAAACTTAATCTCCGTTCTCTCGAATGAGTGTTCCACTTTTTTTGACAAATGGTTTGTTGAAAAAAGTTTTTCAGGATCTTAACAAAATTTAGTATTCTGAGATTTTTGGGGTCACTGATTACCAATTTGAAGTCAGTTTTTCAAAATTCAAAATGGCGGATCCAATATGGCGGACGAAAATAAAAAAATTCATTGGATTCGCTCGAAAATTGTTACTCGGGGGTTTTCAGGGTTCCTGATTACGAATTTGAAGTCAGTTTGAATTTAAAAAATTTGACTTTTATTATTGTATTTACATTCAATCACTCCAAAATACTTTCTGTACCAAGTTTTGCAAAAATCCGTTATGATTTGATAAAGTTATTGAAGGTTTTAATTGTGTAATGCATTTTAATTTTTAACCTGTTTGATTTTTGTATTTATATATGATGCATTATTACGTAATAGGTTTATTATCGTATTTTTTTGAGTTTTTATATAAGTTTAACAATTGCAATACTTTAAATTTATTTTCCCTAAGATTTTTCTGAAATACAGTGGCGTTCGTATTTACCCCGGTATTTTAGGAAAGTTGCAAAGTATCGGGGTAAATACGAACGCTAAGTTTACTGCGATTGTAATTTATCAAAAATTTTTGCTACCCCATAAAATTGTTCTATGGAAGTAAAGCAACAACTTCATGCACCAGAATACCGGAAGTATTGTCTTTTAAAAGAAAAAACTTATGTTATTGTTGAAACTTACTAAAAGCGTTCGGATTTACCCCGGCTGGCCCTATTTGCTTAGTTGAAATGGTATATTAAGCGACAAAGGCAGTCATTTGTTTCCGTGTTACTTGCGCTTACGATTTTTTTTTATTTCTAATGCATAAAAGTCGTGATATCAGATAGCAGACGACAGGGAGTAAAAATCATTCACTTGTTCGACTTGTATGAACATGGCGTTCATTTTTATACGATCGGACAAATGAATGACTTTACTCATTGTCACTGCTGTCATTCCCTGCCGGCAGCTAACTAAAAACTTTATTTTTGTGCATGTAAGATAAAAATTAATTTTTTAATGAATAAATGTTACTCGATCCAAAAGAAGGTTCTAAAAAGCAACAGAGTTGCTTCTTTTTCGAAGGGCGTCACAAATATATATTGTAATTAAATTTCAAATTAAAAGAAGTAAAAAATCGTTTATTTGAATATTTTGAAAAATGTAAGTTTTAGAATTTTATTTCTTTTTTTTTAGTAAAAAGAAGTTTAAAAGATTTTTTTAAACTTTTAATGGTTAATTTTAATTTTATCTTTTACTTGAAAGTGTAATTTTATACAGTAATTACAAACATAAAGATGATGCGTTGTTATTGTTTAGGTATACCTGTATGGGTGGGTAGAAAATTGTACACCAGATACGAAAAAGCAAACAAACATAAAAGGAACGCTTTCATTGTGGGTGGAGTAACAGCGTCGGTAAGTTAATAATTTTTATATTGAAAATTTTGATAAAACAAAGTAATAAACGGCCTTTCTAGTGATAAAATATTGGGTTGTAAATATATTGAAAACTTTTTGATAAAACAAACTAGTTGTTTTTATATCGGTAATTTATTATTCAGAAAAAGTATTAATTATAAAATAACAATACGTCTAGTAGTTTTTAACAATTAGATTTCTTTCATTTCTCTTTATTTATTCAATAAATTGAATGCAAGCTTTTAATTAGCCAGTCTTTTGTATTGGCACAAATACTGAGAGTAGTATATTAAATATTTTCGTTCAGATTTAGTTTTCAAAATGTCAAAAATCAGAGTATGTTACAATTTTCGTCATAATTGAATTTACAATTTTCTTAAAATTGTCTTCTTTCTTCATTTCATTCAATAAACAGATTTGTTTTTCATTTTTTTTGTAGTAAAATAATATAGAAAAAGTTTCGAAAAAAGAAAACTGTGTGCCATAAATAGACAAAAATGTGGTTTCGTAAAAAATAGTTGATTTCGTTAATAAGGGAAAATTATTTTTTTTTATCAAGAAATTGTATCAACGTGAACAAAGCTTATATTTATCAAACATTATTATTCGACTCAACAATATTTTATTCCCGCACTTTGTCGATGTGAATAAAAAATGAAAAATCATCTCACGAAGAAGCTCGATTACTTTCGCACGCATAAAGCTTCTAAAACATTTCCCGTGTATTTTTTTCATCGATTGCGATTAATGTTCCTTTGCAAAAAATTCTACTAATTTCGTACTAATTTGTCATTATCATATTTCTACTTTGGCAATTGCACAGAACTGGAATTGTTACTTGAGTCCCTTTTTCAAAAATAAATGATTGTCGCTTCCTTCTAGCATTTTCGTCACAGTCAAAATAAATTCTGATTCACATATATATGTACAACACACCTTGGATAAAAAATTAAGTTTCAAATTGGGTGTAATATTCTAAAAGTGTAATAGTCTAAAATTCAAAATTGGAACGAGAGAAATAAAAGACGCAAGTAACGGCTTCATTTTGCACACATCGAGGTCAATCAGCGTCACTGTCCTAAATGCGATAATCGTAATTTTCCAAAAGGTTATTGGATCAGCGGAGGCTTATGGTTCATTTGTAACGGTAGTTTCGGCAATTTCCCCAGTTAGTACCCCGTCATTGTGGAGATCTTCGAGGACGTCTATGAGACGTTGTTCGGTGAGAGGATCCCCGAGAGCGACGTCGACTGAACCTATGCAGAGAAGCAGAGCGAGTAATTGTGATCGTCTGTAGTCTTTGTCCAGATCAGATCTCGAGTAGCCTAAGTCTTTCGGAATGTCGACACCTAAATTGAAACTCGTGGTGGTGAGAACCTCCCAATATTTATCGAGTAATGTTTGTGTGTGACGACGTCGCAGTTCTGTGGGCACGGAGCTCACGAGAAGGAGGGCAATGTCGTTTGTTGGTCGACTGTAGGTGACCATTTGCCAGTCGAGGATGGCGCACTTACAATTTCCGTCGTCATCGTTTTTGAAAAGGAGATTGTTACACCAGAAGTCCGTGTGGGTTATCAGTGCGAGAGGATCTTCCGGGGCTAGGAGAGCGGCAATTACCTCCTTTGTGCGAGGCCGAAGGGTTAGGAGAGCCTCGAGAACTGTCTCCAGTCCTGGTCTTCTTTCGAGAAAACGGGCCAATTGTGGTAGGCCTCGTTCCACCAATTGTTGATAGGAATCGGTTGCCCTGGCTGTTTGGAAAAGAAAGGGATAACGTTCGGAAAGTTGTCGACCTTCTTTCACTTTTAATGTTAAGGACAGAGCGTGCAAACATCCGACAGCACTCAGCGCTGCTTCGGCTTGCTTTAGTGTCAAACCGCGAGAGAATTCCGCTCCTTCAAAACCTCGTGGTCTTAGGTTCTCCAAGACGAGGAACGATTCTGGTGGTTCGGGGCTGTCCTCTGTTCCACCACCTGAACTGTAGTGCGCGTGAATACAAGCTGGAATTGGCAATTCGATTGCTAGGTCGGGCGATGTCAACTGTTTCTTTTGGAAGGCTTCCAAATCAGGTACCACCTACAAAAAAGGATTTTTCGATATTTTTAAAAGAATTTCTCTTGTCGAATATTATTTTAGTGAATTATACCTTTGTGTAAAATTTGATTTCTCGGAGATCAAACTGAGCCTCGGTGACGAAGAATCGACTGTAGGGGTCCTGGGGTAGAAGCTTGACAATGACACTGAGTTCGCACCGCGTGTCATCGGGTTTTGTTCGATATTCGACCGTTACAGCTAATATGTCACTGAGAACACTTTCGCCAGCAGTGCAACCGGGTCTTACTGTGAAATCATCAACGGTGACTTGAGATCCTGCACCGTGATGTTCTCCCAATAGTCCTTCGAGCCATTCCTTGGTCACCGGCCACTCACCACCTGAACCATCAGTGTCTTCACTGTCAGACATTGTTGATTTTTTCTTAAAATATTTTCAGCAATTTTCCTATTGATCCTAAATTGTTTTCTTTCTTATTGGCAGTCTACTTCACTGCTTTGTGACAAGCATTATTAAACTAACTCATTGGGCGAGTCTCGATGTCAAAATGATTGCTATAGTGAATGTAAAAGGGCGTTCTTTGGGTCTTCCTTTTTCTGTTACAAAGACTGAATTTCATTAGTCGAGTCTGACATGGTTCAATGTTCTGTCATTAAATCCGGATTCGAAAGTATGATCAGGAAGTGCAACACGGACTACTGACCCCTTCCGGCGGCCTCGACTCGTCTGACTTTGTTCCCGGTCTAACTGCAGTCTGATGGCTAGTGATGGCTCCAGATACCTCGCATGACGGCGCCATGGGTGGGACGATATCTTCTTGACGCGCATGCTTCTGTATCTCTCGTTCTCTCTTTCCCTTTGCTGTTTTAATCAATATCTTTCTCCCATTTTATCTATCATTGGAGTGTATGATTGTAATTTCTTTTTACATGCTTTATTTAAGGCAAATAATTGATGGTACGCAAGTCCATTGTCAAAATTAGGACGTCTTACTTTTGCTCAATAAATTCCTTTCAAGTCAGAAAATTTCATTAGCATTGGTTTGAAATTTTATTGCTGCTTTATGGAGTGAAAATGACATGCCTTTCAATGTCCAACAAAAATAACTTTATGCAAGGACAATCATCTGCCTTGTTGACTTTAACCTTTAAACCTTTTAAGCAAAAATTTTATTCTTTTTATTTGAAATGTATTAAAGTACATTTCAAAATATATTCCGTACATTTAATTTGTAGGAAAATAGCTAAATAACAACTAAATCAGTAAAGTCAAATTTGACTAATTGGAATAATTATAAAGAAACTAATTCAGGAATGCCACAAAAAATTAACTTTATACTACGGGTCAGAATTGAGAGACCATACTTGCAAAAATGGCATTAAAAATCTGTCATCCTTAAAATATTGATAACTTCGTCAAATATTAACGTAAAAAGATATTAAAGACAGTTTTGGAAAGATTATAAAATTTGCCGTTAAATGATTCTATGCTTAAAGACTTATTTTAAAATATAATCGGAGATATGAAGTAATAAAGACAGGAATAATTTTCATTATCAGTGAATTTTCATTGATCAACTTTCATAGGCTGCAACCATGAAGTAGTATAAGGAGGCCTCACTGCTGTGTTGAGTCCATGAAAAGTCCATGGGCGGTATTCATAGTCGATACTTATGTCTTAAGCAGCGACTTAAGCTGCCACCTAGATTCATAGTCGTGCAATAAGCATTGCCTTAAGCCGTAACTTAAGCATATGCTTGACAAATTAAATGCTTCGATTTTGAGATGCATAGTCCCATCTTAAGAATGCCAAGTATTCATAGTCAAATAAGATGATCTTATTTGACATTGCCGGTGAACTTATTTGAACGAATTGAGGTTATGATTTTAAGTCAACGTTTTACATGACTTAAGCAATTACTTATTGTCTTTTTATAAATATTTATAATAAAAATTAAAAGATTTTTGATTAAGAACAATTTAATAATAATTAAAATTTAATAATTTAAAGAAAAGGATCTAAATTTATCAAATTTTCACGAGAAATGAAAAGTATTTTTTTTCATCGAAATGTTGAAAAAACACCGAAAAAAAATATTCTTGTTTTAAGAGGAAAATTCCTCTTCTAAAATCCTCTTACATTTTATTCTTAAATTAAGAATATTACTCTTCATTGGAGACTATTCCTCTACTTTTAAGAGGAATTACTCTTAAGTGGAGAATAATCCTCTTAAAATAAGAGGACGTTTTTTGGTTAATATACAAAAGGAAAATATGCATCAAAATAAGAGGAATCCTCTCAAAACAAGAATATTTTTTTTTCGGTGAACATTTCGATTTGGCCTTAAGAATGTGTCTACCAAATTAATGCATCCACACACATTGTACATCCGAAGAATTTGTTCCCCATGTTCAAATATGTATATACATATTTTTTTTCAAGTATATATATATACTTGAAAATATGTAAAAATAATTGATTCTGAGAAAATCGACACCCTACGAGGAAATAAAACTGTTAATATTAAATAATTATTAAAAAATACTATTTTTAAAAATTTTGGAGATACAAACGAAAGTTAATTGTTTCACCCCTTTTGTATGCACTCTTGGTGCATTGGTTTAGGAAAAATAAGATTTTGTTCAAAAAGTTGAAAAAAAATTCATTTTACAATTACGTTTTATAAACAAAATTTTTTCTGTTGTTTGTTTAGGTTTGTTAGAGACAATGGCAATATAATAATAGTTAAAATAATTTTTTCTATCTTTTAATACAGAAAAATTTAGAATCTAAATATAATATTTCGTCAGGAATAAAAATATTTCAATTTTTCATCATTCTGGTAGTCATTTCTTGTATCCTTTTACTTTATAACTTTTTTCCTAAAACTATTAAAATATTATGCATATTTTTAAGTTTTTTACCCCTCCCCCTCCTCTCCCTTTTAAGATATTTTATGTGCATTAGCGTCATTTTTTCTAATGAATATATAAGCTATCTACCATCGCTTATTGGCAGATACAAGAGAATATTGACGGAAAAGCCGAACGCTCAATAAGATCATCTTAAGCATTTGCTTGGTCAAGCAATTCTTAAGATGCATTTCCTTTACCAAGTAGTTGCTTATTTTTGACTATGAATACATATGGTCTTAAGCTCGACTTATTCGAATAAGGCCGACTTGATCAAGCAAAGCTTAAGTCCTTGCTTAAATCGGGACTATGAATACCGCCCCATGTTTTCCCGTTCCTCTTAAAACTAACGGAGGTGTCGAACCTACCGGAAAAGTTTGGAACTAATACACACATTGACATAAGATGTGTTAATACAGTTCCTACACATGAAACTGATGAAACTCCCTTTGCATGGTTAATATTATTGACAAGTTTCATTTTGCCTACAAACAATTTTAATACATTAATTTTATTAAACATTTTATATTTAAAGTAAGTAATAAAAAAATTATTTATGCTTTGTTTCTTATCACTTATTTTTATATAGAAATTTATTCTATTGTTATTAAATATTTTAACCTTATGTGCAACTTTCTGTTAAAAAATATATTGTATTTTTGAAATATAAAGTTTATATTTTCTAATTCCTAAAAGGTTTTTTTATATCTTATTTATAAAATAAATTTAGATAAATATTACAAACCATTTAATTTATTTTTAATTAATATTTATATATTTAACAACAATATTTATATTAACAGAAGCTATTTAACTATTAAACTGTGAAGAGTTAAATTAATATTTAATCAGTTAGAATAATAAAATTAAATTAGTATAGAAATAAAATTAAATAAATTAAAAAACTTAAAATAATGTTTAACATTTATTTGAATTATAATAAATACCTTTTAATTTAAACATATCATTATTACAAAATATTTTTTTTTCTTTTATTTCATTTGTTAAATGTAATTTTCTTTTATTATCCCAATTAATTACTAATTTAACTTTAAAAGTTTAATAATTTTAGTAACTTAAAGATAATATTATCAATTATTTACTTGCGTTTGTACTATATTTTTATATATAGCAAATATTTTTGATGTTTAAATCACTATTCCTTTAAATGTCACTTTTAGCAGACAAAATTTCGGAGTTACCAAACTTTCCCTGCAGGGTTCGCCACCTCTGTTAGTTTTAAGAGAAACGGGAAAATTTGCTTCAACTTTTCTAGAGAGTCGGTACTCCTTATACTACTTCATGGCTGCAACTTTCTGAAAAGTGTTAAGAAAAATTTGACATTTGTACTAAATGAAAGCTTGTATTTCCAGCTTTAAAATAAGAATAAAAACATTTTAATCTATGCATTGGTTTTTAAGTTACGACCCAGTAAAAAAAATTCGATACACGGACCGCGGAGTTTGTATACAAGCTCGGTAGCTCGTATGAGAAATATGAGAACTCTCTCATATACGAGCCTTTTCCGTAATGAGAAGTGTGTAGATGCTTGTATACGAGGTGACTTTTAAAGCATTTTTATTAATGTAACACTATTTTAAAGTAAATGTACATAATAGAAATGAATTTTTAAAGTAAAACAAAGCTAAATTTATAAGGGAAATGAAGTTTTAAGAAAAAAAGGATAATTTTGTTCAAAGAATTTTTTCACACTGAAAAAAGGTTAGAATTTGATAATTCCTTGTTACTCTAACTTACCGACATTAGATATTTCTCGGATGCGGTAAGCACGATTTTGTATTAAATTTAATTATCAAATTTATATATATTTATTATATTTATTTATTTATATCAAATTCTAACCTTTTTTCAGTGTGAATAAATTCCTTGAACAAAATTATCCATTTTTTCTTAAAACTTCATTTCCCTTATAATTTTAGCTTTGTTTTACTTTAAAAAATCATTTCTATTATATACATTTACTTTAAAATAGTGTTACATTAATAAAAATGCTTTAAAAGTCACTTCGTATACAAGCATCTACACACTTCTCATTACGGAAAAGGCTCGTATGAGAGAATTCTCATATTTCTCATACGAGCTACCGAGCTCGTATACGAACTCCGTGGTCCGTGTATCGAATTTTTTTTATTGGGGAGTAAATTATTTTAACTATGCACAAAAGATTTTCAATGCAGTAATTCAACTGTTTGCTCGTCCGTCGCTCATCTCTCAGGGCCGAAATAGGTTATTGGACGAATGACGATTAAAGGGGGGCGATTCCACGCCACTTCGACAGTGTTTTGGTAGAGATGTTTCAGCTAAATCTGACAAGCACGGTGAAATCCAGTAAAGATACGGGATTTTTGGGTGAGCGTCAACAAAAATTTCGGTGCACGTTACCGAAAATTTCTGAGCATTCATAGTATTCACGAAGTACTTAGTATAAGGAGACCTCACGACAATGCTTAGCAGCGGAAAAATCAACACATTTTAGGGGGATTAGAGTTACGAGTATTTGCACCATAAGCAGAGGCAGCGCTATTGCGGTTGAAATGTAAACCATGTCCGCCATAACACTTCGTCATATTTCACTAATTTGTAGGTTATGTTCATATACAGAAAACTGTAGTACAAAATTTTCACCACAGAGGCGCAACCTCTGTTAATGGTGCAAACTCTGATAACTCTGTCCCCCCAAATGTGTGCAGATTTTTTTGTCGCGTGAGGTCTCCTTATACTACTTCGTGATAGTATTATTTCATGCGTGTACAGTCAGAGAGCGGTAAAAGGCACGAAAAAAGATACTGCTGATTGAGCACCCTACTTCTATGTGTCACAAACGTAAAAATAATGGAACGGTCACAGCTCGGCTGCCTGGCTGCCTGCCTGCAGGTCGTTATGGCAATACATAAGAGTAAGAGAGTCAGACAATTTAAATTATTCGTCTCCTCTCTTTCGACAAAATGAAATTCGGCTTTTTGACGATTCGAGCATATGATTATTCTGATAAAGCAGATTTCTACCAAAATTAGATTTGGCAATATTAATATTCTCGAAAATTACAATTCCAATAAATTAAAATTGTACGAAAAAGTGTTTCTTCTAAATTGACATTTGATTAAATTGAATTTCTGCCCAATCATCTTTGTTATCAATACAAATTCTGTACAATTCGCACTGCAACTTTTGAATAATACGTATTTATTAAATTCAAAGATTTAATCATTATTTAATCTTTTAATTCAGTGAATATATATTTATTCTCCATTATATTTCAATTAAATCTCAATTCTGATATTTTACTTTTCGAGCTATTAAAATATAGGTAAAGTGGAAATTACAAAAATAAAAATTATAATAATATCAAATTGTGGAAAAAAAGAATTAGTTTAAACTAATATTCTTCATTATGCAGAATATATGAGATGATTATTCCCGACTTTTGAATTTCATTCAATATACAATTTAGGTTATTGAGGATTAGCGTATCTAGTCATTTCTAAATTGTAAATTCGGCATAATGAGCATTCCGAACTTATGTTTTTGGTACAGAGTGTCGCATCCCTTTTGCTCTTGACGATGAAAAAAAGCTGTTGTAGAAAGCCCCTGACGTCGCGATTTCAGATCCCAATATTCGTAAAGGAGCATTCAGACCTCTGCAGGCTGTCTGCCTGCGCAGCCAGAAGCAATAAGAGTAAGGGAGAGGGTGTAATAAATTTGAATTTTCTTACTCTTTTACTCTTGTACGTTACCATGGCAACCTGCAGACAGACAGACTGCAGAGGTCTGAACGCTCCATAAGAATATTTTCTTTGCGCCGCGCTTACAATTTAGTATAGTCAAACGATCAAAACTGCACGCGTACAAACGAAAATCTCTGTTCGTGTAGTCACACATAAAAGTCTAACGCAGAATAAAACAGTAACTTTGACCCCCCCATATTTCTTAAACGGGGGGTATCGGTATGCTCATCTTAAAAATTCGCAGGACATATTGTGTCATCATATGTAACCATTTGGAATAAAAAACTTAAAAATTTCGAGGTACGAAAAAGAGGTATTTTTTGACGAGGCTCTTCCTTTATTAACGTTTCATATTTTTCATTTATAAGAAATTCATTCGGCTTTCTTTTCACGAAGAAAATTTTGTTAATACAAGGTCCGCACACTTTACGTCTATTTTCACCATGAAGACAAGCTTTCTTATTGTCCATTATAACATTACAGTTTTTATAACACTAAATAACAATGCTGACTGTTTTTAGTCGCAATTATGGATGACTTACTTTCACACTAAAAATTATATGTAATTAATTCATATAGAACACCTTTATACTAGTGATGCATTACGAACGAATATCGTCTCGTGAGAACGAGAATCTCGCGAAAAATACATTGAAAACAATTCAATGTTGTAGTTTCATCTCTTTCTTTTTATGAAAGGACAGAGTCTCGTTATGCATCACTACTTTATACTAATATATTTAAAAGTGGTTTTAGTACAATGTACAAACAAAAATACATTGACATGTAAAATGACCTATTATTGCTTAAAAGACATTTTGAGGGCTTGTGTATGTTATAAATGAGTCCAATACTATATGAAAGTGTTTATAAAGACTTCCTTATTTGAACTTTAATATAAATCATAATAATATGAACAATTTTATATTAAATATCCTATGGACCTTCAAAGTCGAAATAAGTAATGTAATTCTTATAATTGGGGATCTACTGTAGGTAAAATCAGTAAAATAGGATCAGGTACAATTTGGCAGTTTGAAAATTCTAAACCTAGACATCATGTGGGCAAACTTTACGTTGAAAAATCTTCCATCCATTTTCAAAAACCCTGCTTTTGCTTCAAGAGCACTATGAGAAAAGGACAAACCTACTTCTGTCTTTTTCTATCTCATGCTTGCGTTCCGTTCCCGTTTTATTCTGCTCAGGGCTAAACTCTCAAGCTGCGGTTACGCCTCTGCAGGCTGCCTGCCTACGCAGGCAGGAGAAACGAGAATAAGGGAGAAGTTTGAAGTCACTGACTCACTTACTCTTGTACGTTACTGTGACAACCTGCAGGCAGGCAGGCTGCCTGCAGAGGTGTAACCAGCTGTTACAAGCCGAGTTACGTTGACAATGACAATGACAATGACTTTTGATTGACCGGATTCTCATTAGTTAAATCCTTTAAGAAGGAAGCGGGAAGGTTTAAAATAATAAAAATTGTTAATTCCGGTACAACGGAAGGGAAACCCATTCGAAAGAAGAATAATTATTAGTTCTCCTTTCGATGGTAAAACCCTGTAAGTTTATTAAAATGTCTTGAGATACAAAACTGACTAAGGATCAACCTTTCAAGTCAGAGTCAAGATTAGAACTAACGTTAAAGAGTTTAGCGAAGACGTTCTCCGCTTAAGTCCATATTTCGAGGACTGCGCGTGCGTCAATTAAACACAAACATCCAAACACTACACTGTACATCGTATAATATGGCATTCACACATTTAAGAAGAATCATCTCACAACATACAGCAATATAATTAATAATAATAATAATTAATAATTAATAACAGTAATAATTATTTATAATATAATATAATTAATATTAATTATTACACAAAGTCTTTAAAGAGTTTTCATACATTTTATATTCTCTAAAATACCACTGCAATCGCTGCAGTCACAAGTATGCCGAACACATGTTCCATTGTCCTGTAGAAAACGGCACTTCCCAGGCCGAAAAGTCGGACGAATGCCGGATCATCCAACCGTCAAGGATCCGCGCCGATTGAATTGGAGAGACATAGGGTGTTTTCGACGTCGTCGGTCGTACCGGTCAGTTGCCACAACAAGGTGCTTATTTGAGACTATTTAGGTTTAACTAAATAGTATCAAATACACAGTTTGAGCATCTTTATGTGGCAACTGACCGGTACGACCGACGACGTCGAAAACACCCAATGCCGATACAAGCAGTCTGTACCGATTCGGATGTTAATGTCTGCTGGCACGGTACAAAAACGGATCCGACCGCCGGATTAAAATTTATACTGTGTTGTAATGGCTGCGCGTCCAGCTCGGTATAGATTTGATGCCGGCGAAAAACCGGCGTTGTACTGGCATTCATCCGTCTGACAACCCGAGCGGGACAGACATTCTACCGACTGCGAACTATGATATCATTTATGTTGTTATTATTAAGAGTTCAATTAATAATAATATGCTAAGAATTTGGTTATTGTCATTGTTTTTTTAAAACAATTTAATGTTTTCTAAAATAGTTATTTTTTTTAATTAACACATTATTTAGAATCTTCAGAAATAGATTTTTACAATGCAAAATTCAGCTATAGTCTTATTGTTTTCAATAAAAATTAATAAATTAAAATGAATAAAATAATAATTATATTAATAAAAATTTTAAATCTATTATGTTGTAAAAAATTTTTGTAGGATAATTGTTTAAAGTTTAAATATTAAAAAAAGGATTAACAATACAGGAAATATAAAATATAATTGTAAAAATTAATGAATTTGAAAAATAGGTTTTAATTATATTTTTTATTTATTAATTAACAAATAAATTAAAGAATTAAATATTTTTGTTATATTCAAATTTCTTTAATATTTATAAATAAAGTATACAGCTAATTATTTATAAATATAAAAAAATTAATTATAAAAATAATAAATAAATATAATAACAATAATAGAATGATTGAAAAAATTAAAATTTTAAAATATTGTTTTAAAACACTAGATTTATTTACATAATATTCATAAAATGCTAAAATATTCCAAAGTATTTGTAAAATTATTATTTATTGTTGTATATAAGTTGGAAAAATTGTTTGCTTCGTAGCGGTATTGCATATCGACATTATTATGCTCAGATCCGTATGCGAGCGAAAAGCGCAGTGGTTACACAGTAAAAACAAAGTCTTCCTTTAATCTCAAGATTTGCCTTCTTTCTAGATGTAAATGAAAGTAGACCAAATGCCATTAATTTCAGTATGGGAAATAAACTTTAAAACAATCTAAGCACAATTCTGGAAATAAGCAGCTACGTGTGCTGAAAAGTAACTATCAGACGACAGATAGGCTGAATTTTAACTGTTGATTGAGCTGATTATTTCATGAATCTCTATATGGGCTGAAATTCAGTCTCAAAATCGTTTTCAAATAAACTATAGTCGTACCTGAATTCATAAAATATATATTATATAGCAGGAGGTGAAAATTTCACAACAATAAATTCACTTAACACAACTAACTTTACTTTCATGACTTTACACATAAAAAAAAATTTCTTTTACAACACTTGGAGAATATTTGGATTTTTTAACAATATAAATTATTTATTTTAATTAATATTTTCATGAATCAATAGGGATTAAAAACTTATAATAAGCACTATATATACATTGAAAAAAAAATTTAATTGAATCAAGAAAATTTGAATTGGTTCAAGTAAATATCGGGATTGCATAGGGTCAATCCAATTATGCAATTGGCTCAAGAAAATGATTTTCTTGACATAGTATACTTGGTTGGAGAGCATATGTTCTTGATCCAAGAAAATATGGAATTTGATCAAGAAATTAAGTAACTTGTAAGAAATGCAGAATATATTAATTCAATATCATTTGTGTATCAAATCAAGTAAATGGTTTACTTGTATTGAGAAAATATTTTCTTGATTTAAGAAAATTATAGATTTCAATCAAAAAAATATTTTCTCAATTCAAGTAAATTATTTACTTGAATTCCCCCCCCCCTTCCCTCATCTCATGATTTCTAATACTTAGGTCAAACATTTTTATTATTTAATTAATTAACATTCATATTTTTTTATTTAAATAATTAAACAATTGTTATTTTACATAATATTTACATTTAATTAATACTTATCACAAATACAACAAATATACCTTGAAAGAAAATTTTCCACGGTCGGAGGAATCGAACCCGGGTTGCACGCGTCAGAAGTCGTACCGTTGCCACTATGCCATCCAAGCCACAATGGATAGTTTTCAAAAACTGCTATTTAAGTTGCACATCCATTTGAAGAAAAATATTTTCTTGGATCAAGAACACCGTCATTGTGTTAAGTAAACAAAAAGTTTCAAAGCAAATGAATGAAATCATTTGATTTAAGAAACACGAATTCTCTAGACAATACTTTACTATTTCGCTTAAGAACATAATATTCTTGATTCAATCCTTTTTGGTACTTCGGATAAGTAAAATATTTGATTGTAATAATAACATATATTTACTTCCACCAAATACTGAATTATTAATACAAGAACTATACCCAATGCTCATAATTACTTGGCACAAGAAAATAAATTTCTCTCTTCAAATAAATATGGGATTGATTCAAGTAAATTCTGCCAAGTAAATGCATTTACTTGGTTCAATTACAATTTTTTTTCAGTGTATAAGTAATTGGTTCAATAACGGGTTGATCTTGAGACATAACTAATTAAAACACTTGTTAAAATTATTGGGAATATTACTTTTTATTTTCACTTGTATTTGTTCCCAAAATTAAACAATATATGCACTTATTATTTTCGTAAAACACTTATTGTCGACAGCAAATTTTAACAGACACTTCACTTCGGTAAATAGATGACGCCATATTAAGAAGACAGACGTTACTTTAACTTTCAGATCTCGAAGTCTGAAAATCCGTTGGACAAGTTTATTCTTTTCAGATTACAAGATTTTTCCATTTCTCAGCAAATTTTAGACCTCTTTTAAGACCTGCATGTTTAATTTCATCCATAATAATGGATATTTATTCGTTGAAGACTCTAAGTGCTTTCATTCAAATCCTTTTTTGACTTAATTTAAAGAAGTAGCTTAAATTAAGGCAAAGTTTAAAATCAGCCTTTCTTAAAATTAAGACTTTGTTTTTACTGTGTAGCGTATTAGACTTCGGTGCTTAGATTAGGAATAGCTTGGGCTTCGTATCCCACTTGCAAGCGTTTAGAATTTTAATGTGTAAAAAAATGTAGAATGTGTTAAAAATGCTCGAAATGATCTATAAATAGGGATGTTCACGAGACGAGACGAGACGAGACTTTTTAAAGTTTCGTCTCGGTCTCGTCAAATATGAAAATCTGAAGTCTTGTCTCGGTATCGGTCTCGTCTTGTCTCGGTCTTGGTCTCGGTGTCTCGTTTAGTCTCGTGTCAATAAAAAGAAAATATTGATTCATTTTTAAACTATATAATATTTATTTAAATAAAAATTTTAATACATAAATTACAATTTTAGCAACAGTAATATTCTTTTAAAAAAACGTAAGTCCTTAATTTTCAACTCTGACTTTAAGTCAGAGGAGGCCCAAGAATTTAAGCATAAAAGTGAGGTTATTGACTCATCTTTTAATTTATTTCGAAGCCGAGTTACTACTAAACCTGCTAAAGAAAACAGCCTCTCAACGGGAACCGATGTTGCAGTAATCGAAAATACATCTCGAGCCATTTTCGATAATCTCGGAAACTGTTTTTCATGATCCCTCCACCAATCTAGGATATTTTGATTTTTGTCGGCCCTTTTCAAATTTAAATAATCCTGAAACTCATCCTTTACAATATTTTTGTCTAAAGAAGCTTCGAATAGCGAATTTACATCAAGGACATCATCACTTTTGTTAATATTTGTCGAATTATCTGCATCGTTTCCATCGATCGTTTGATTTTCAGTAGTCTCAAGATCACAATATTCTTGACGATAAATATTTTCAAAAAACTGCATAGAAGCATCTTTCATTTCCCGTCCCCAATCTGTTAAATCGAAAGTTTCCACCTTGAATCGAGGATCCAAGATTAAAGAAGAGCAATACAACCAATTCGTTTTATGGTAATGTTTTAACATTTTGTCTCGGCCTTTTTGAAAAGCCAGTAGCAGTATGTCAGTCAGTCAGTCTTATCACTGGAATTAGTTTCATCCTGTGCATCAGTTGTAGAAGAGGAGAGGTTATGCGATGTCTCTGTATCCTCATCGTCAATTCGTCTTTTCTTTGAACGAACACCAACCACATTATCTTCCTCGTCGGACATTTCCAAAAATTCTTTTGTATAATACCTCCAGAATTTAAACAAATTTTTAGAATTGTACTTTTCCACGACGCCACAAAGCACACAAAACAAATACTTACATTCGTGTTATTACAGTTATTACAGATATTAAAGGTCTAAAATAAAATGTCGGATCGCCTTGTAAGAAGGCAGTGACTCCATCTGTAGGAAGCATTTTATAAATGTTATGTACTGCAATTTTAGCGCGCTGTTTAAAAAATCTAGAAATTAGAAAGAAAATAAATTATTTACTCTGAATAATTGATTGGAAATAACAAAATGTACTGTAAGTTTTCTATTTTTATTAGATTATTTAACTATAAATAATTATTTTGATTAAAATTAGAAATATTTTATTACAAATAAAAAATTCATAAAATTACTTATGATAAGTCAGTTAGTCGAGACTCTTGACGAGACTCCGAGACTTGTATTAGTCTCGTCTCGGTCTCGTCTCGAAATTTTTTGTTTTGTCTCGTCTCGGTCTCGTTACTAAAATTCGAGACGAGACCGAGACGAGACCGAGACTAGTCTCGTCTCGTGAACAGCCCTATCTATAAATAAATATTAATTAACATGCACCATGCATAGTTAATTAAATAGTTTTTTTTTTAATTTTCAATAGAAAATATTATTTAGTCTGGCTAGACGGACGAATGCCAGCAGAACGCCGGTCCGCTGAAGCGAGTCGTTTTTTGAAACAATATTTGGCCCGCGGCGGTTGCCAGTCGGACGAATGTCGGTACAACGCCGGTTGTTCGGCGGCATCAAATCTGTACCGAGCCGGACGCGCAGCCACTACAACACATAACTATGTGTTCCAGTTGAATGCCTGCACCGATCCGGTTGTCTCGCGGACGAATGTCAGTACAGTCATACCGACGTCTGTACAGGCGCGGTACAATGACAGTGGTAAATTTCCGCCTGAGTTGAGATATTTTTTATATTACTTCGAAGGATTAGGTTTTATGACCAAAGAAACTTAATATCCAATTTCTATTTTAACATTACTAAATTTATGACATTTTCTAGAAATGTTTTTCATTTTTAATATAAACACAAGTTTGGAATTTATTTAAGTTTGACAATTCTTCTAACAAAGAATTTCTTGTTTACATCTCAGAGATTTTTCGCTTCAACCCGTGGGAAATATTATTTAGAATCACTAAATTATTTATATTATTTACTTAAAACACATTAAAATTTAGCGTTTTTATATCGCAATTCGATATATCGAAAATGTTCGAGCGAGATAATAGTCGCTCGTCACAGAGCCCTATCCGTCTCACTCAAAATGCTTGGAAAATATATTTTAACTTTTGTCATAGAAATATAAATGTTGTGACTGAACTCGTGAGAGTTGCTGTTTACTATACACTGCCGATGTAGCAGATTTCTCTCAGTTCGAGCGCGCCAAGTAACCCCGGAGGTACTTTTTATATATTTATAAAGTTTTTATTAATAACATTAATAAAAATAAAAAATTCTTTATTGTCCCTTGAAAACAAATAGTTAAAGCTCAAAACTTGATATTTGAGCTTTATTTTAAATCATTTCTTAAAAAGATATAACAAAAAATGAGGACGACAAAAATTTACTTTCGAGTACCAAAATCAATTATTTTAATCTATACTCCACAATAATTAATGAATAAAAATGAAACTCTGTACAAACTTAGAGTTTATTAAGTACTTTAACTCGAGTGGAGAGAAAACATTATTCAACTCAAAATTTTCGAAAAAACTCGACTGCGCCAAGCAACCCCTACGCCAAGTAACCCCGGTCTCCCCTACTCAAAGAAATATTTTTTGGACACACTGATTATTTTATTTTTATTTATAAAAAGAAAACGAGAAAATATATAGCTCTCTACACCAGCATTATTTTGTCAAGACGTAAACAGACGCGCTTGTATTTTTTTTGCCCGTCGGTGTGAGGCGCGTCATTGTGTGGGTACGGATTACTACTTCTCCGAGTAAAAATCTCTACGAAATACTAATAATTGAGGCTCCCAATTCAAGAACCGGTCGGACGCTCGAAAGACACGCGCTAATACCAGTCGGGTAGCAGTGAGCGCCTCTGTGCCACTCACTGCTACCCGACTGGTACTCGCGCGTGTCGTCCGAGCGTCCGACCGGTTCTTGAATTGGGAGCCTCAATTGCTCTGATTCGTAATAAAAGTTGCTTCTCTCAGAGTATTAATTGCTCTGGACATTTTAAATATTACTAGGCTTTTAATAAAATTTAGATTATTTGAAGTAAATTATACTTTTTCAAAAAAGTAAAAACTCTTTGAAAAAGAAGCAAAATTTACTATTTCTCGAGCAGATTCAAAATTACTACTTTCAAGTAGTAATTTTTCATCGAAAATAGTATAATTATTACTATTTATTTTTCTCCGTGAAGAGCATTATTTATTTTTTTTATTAATCGAATTTGTCTCAGAACCAACTAGACTTTTTATTTGTTTTAAATAAAATTTATATTTGACATAAATAAAACATACATTTGAAATAAATAAAATTTTATTTAAACCAAATTAAATTTATTTGAAACAAATAAACAGTCCAGTTGGTTCTGAGACAAATATACCGTTTCTCTGGGTGTAATCATAGCCTATTATTATTATTGAATCAATCGACGCCTCCCGTTCATATAATGCTTATTGAAAAACGAATGCAAGATGATTCTTATTCACTTTTTGGTGCAAGACAATGCTTATTCGATTTTCCGTGTAATAAAATGCTTATTCAAAATTGTGTGCAAAACAATTGCCACTGACAGAACAATCAATGTAACCCTAAATCTTCCTATTAATATTAAATTGCAATTAAATATCTGAGAATTTCAGTACGTGTCTATTGTTATGAGAAACTTTAAACACAGATCCTATCACACGTATTAATAAATAGTTTTTAAGCAATTGAAATTATAAATTATACTGAATTGAAAATTTTATAAAAATCATAGAATAAGCTAATTTCAGAATGTACATTTTCTTTATACGTACATGCAAAAACCTCGTTTGGTAACCACTGGCAGCACTCCAAAATGGCCGATTCCCTACAGTCCGACCAACCGATGCGCAAAACATTTTGCTCACAGTGTAGCGGTGGGCAAAATATTTTGCGCATCGTTTGTTTGTACTGTAAGGCGATCGGACATTTTGAACTACTGCAAGTGCTTACCAAACGAGGTTATGCCTGCACTTATAAAGAAAAATATTGTTCGATAAGAATCATCTTGCATTCGTTTTTCAATAAGCATTATATGAACGGGAGGCGTCGCAATGGTTGCCATTGGCAACTTCCCATTGGGTTTTTTTTCGAGTGGGTAATTACTGGTTAAAAAGGTGTACACTCTAATACATCAAATTTTCCGGCTATTACATGTATTATAGGCTATTACATAACTATTACATGGTATTACCGATTATTACTTCTATATCATGTGGTATTACACTGACGTAATAATGATCTATTACACTCTATTACGTGACTATTACATGAGAAACGTACACGCCAATACACAAGTAAATACCCTCTCAGTATTATTATTAATTAATTACTTTGTTTGTTTACTCATTTCTTGTTAAATTGTGTAGCGAAATAATTTGATGTAAATTTTCTTTTTTTAGACATTAATATTTCTCATGTGCAATAAAAATTCATGTGTTTAATTTCCATATTATGTTCATCTTAAAAAAAGTTATCCTTGGAATATTATTTCCTTCAAGGTTGTTATTAACTTTTTTATCCATTAACTCTGTCGTACTTAAATTATTAATTATTGGAAAATAGCTGATGCGTCGTTTCCACTTTTAGATGTAAAATTGTGTTCGCAACTTTTTACTATTAGTTTATACTATAATTAAAGCTTTTTAAAAGTTATCGGAGAATATTTGATATTTTTCAGTCAGTTTTTTTCTTTCGTCATATTCAATATTTTCTTGCAAGAAACTTATCAACGATATTTATGATTAAAATACATTCACGAACGAAGAGAGAGAGAGAGAGAGAGAGAGAGAGAGAGAGTTGATGTCTTACAAAAATCATGCAAGTTCTCTAGCATGCAAACTTGCACTCCATTTTAGCCTTGAGGCTTTTAGAGTTAGTTTAATGCAGTGTAATGACTCAATTAATTTTATTGTTCTCTCTCGCTCTCCTTACTTCCTGATGAAATGTTAGCAAAGTAAAACAAGTCATGATGAAATATAAATAATATGTGTTAAAAACGTTAAAATAATAATTTTATGATTAAATTTTGAAAATTGGGAAATTAATTTTGAAATTTGTTTCCAGGTATTGGTTGCTCCTGTATTAGCTGGATTAGCAGTAGGGATTGGTGTTCCAATTTTATTGTTCTACGTTTATGGTGTAGTTCCCGTTTCATTGTGTCGTAGCGGAGGATGCGGAGTATCGACAAATGGTTCAGGTGTTAGGTTTGAGTTTGACGATGAAAACGAATTAATGGGTGCACTGGGAGGTCGAAATGTTGGAGGTAAATTTGTAATTGGGTAAGACTCCATCAGAAAATATGCGATTTGCATGGGGTCTTTGGATTAGGCTGTAATTTGGTGAAATTGTAGTATTGAATACTAGAAACAAGTGTGACAAAAATTTGTTGAAGTTACGCCATTTTGAATTTTTTTGTTATAATTTTTTAAATCTTAATATTTCCGAAAGTTTTCGATGAAATTTAATAAAATTTGGAAGGCTTATACTTGACATCATGTTTCTTCTGACTATCATATAAAAAAAATTAAAAAAATTTTTTGCCCAAAAAAAGTCAAAAAAAATTTTTTGAAACCGTTTTGACCGAGCGGGATTGATTTTTGAGTTTTCTTGGCAATTAATAAAATATTCATTATAATTTCACCTTTCATTTAAAAAAAGAAAATCGATGGAGACTCAAATAGTTTTCGACATATTGCAATTTTTGTGGAAGCGCGATCATGTTTCAGTGTCAGCAATGTGTGAGTGCCCGGGAATCCTAATTCTTACACTTTACTGTTCAAAATTGTCTAGAACCTACAAATTTTATTTGATTTTGATGTTTTTGGTCTTAAATGAAAGGAGATAAATTTTCTAAGAGTTTCCCCGAAACTGTTGTTTCAATTATTAATTGTTTATATATTTTTTTGTTACTCAAAGTAAATAATTTACAAGAATTTTGAAAAAAATCGTGTTTATTTTTTATTTTTCCATTCCTCACAATCGAAATTAATTTAAATTAGTCTAGTATGACCACCCGATAAATAATAATGCATAATTCAAATTATTTAAATAATTCCGTTAATTAACAAATAGATAACTCTGGTCCTTCTTAAAAAAAATTGTATTTTTTACAGATAAATTTATGTTTATTTAAGAAATTTATGTCTATTTTGTTACAAAATAATTTTAGAGTTAATAATTATCGTTGTTATTAAGAATTATATTTATATAAAATATAAATTAATAATTAATTAATCAATTTTTTATTACTTACTTATATCCTTATTTATATAAGCATAAATTTGTCTCTAAACAATACAATTTTTTTAAATAATTCTTAATAACAATGATAATTATTAACTTTAAAATTATTTTGTAACAAAATAGACATAAATTACTTAAATAAACATTAATTTATCTGTAAAAAATACAATTTTTTTAAGATGGACCAGAGTTGTCTATTTGTTAATTAACGAAATTATTTAAATAAATTCAATTATGCATTATTATTTATCGGGTGGTCATACTAGACTAATTTAAATTGATTTCGATCATGAGGAATGGAAAAATTAAAAAATAAACACGATTTTTTTCAAAATTCTTGTAAATTGTTTACTTTGAGTAACAAAAAAATATATAAACAATTAATAATTGAAACAACAGTTTCGGGGAAACTCTTAGAAAATTTATCTCTTTTCATTTAAGACCAAGAACATCAAAATCGGATAAAATTTGTAGGTTCTAGACAATTTTGAACAGTAAAGTGTATGAATTAGGATTCCCGGGCACTTACACATCGCTGACACTGAAACATGATCGCGCTTCCACAAAAATTGCAATATTATAATGAATATTTTATTAATTGTCAAGAAAACTCAAAAATCGGTCCCGCTCGGGCAAAACGGTTTCAAAAAATTTTTTTTTGACTTTTTTTGGGCAAAAAAATTTTTTTTGTTTTTTTTATGTGATAGTCAGAAGAAACATGATGTCAAGTATACACTGAGAGAAGTCCAGGACTTAATAGTTCCCGCTAGACGTCGCTATAAGCTACTCTGTTTGTCGCGTTTGAGATGTCTCGAATCTAGGGCTCAGACACCCCGAATCGGTCAAACATTATTCCCGCATGTGAGAGACAACTCATGGCCGAAACTAAAAGTTGTAAGTAATCCCGCTTCGGGACGTTCCACGTTTTTTATCGGGGCTTGAGACGTCCTGATCGAAGGTTCACATAAGAACATTCAAAATGATCACTCAAGCCTTGCACGGGACGTATTAGTTCCCGGACTTCTCTCAGTGTAAGTCTTCCAAATTTTATTAAATTTCATCGAAAACTTTCGGAAATATTAAGATTTAAAAAATTACAACAAAAAAATTCAAAATGGCGTAACTTAAACAAATTTTAAAATTTTCAAAAACCCCATGCAAATCGCATATTTTCTGACGGAGTCTTACTCAATTATAATAATTTATTTCTGATTTTAATGAATCTTGTAAAATCTCGTAAATTCAAAAAAAAAAAAAATCAGGAAAAATTCTAAATTTTTAAGTCTCTTTTCTTTGCTTCACAAAATTACCACTAATTCTAATACGAAACCTTAAATTTTTTCTACTTTTAATTTCTTTTTCAATAACTTTATTCTTGAACAACTACACGGTGAGAAAAAACAAGCGTTTATAGTATGAAGAGGCATACGATTAATGTATGAAAAATTCTCGCGCGATTTTAGTAGGAAAACTATGGTAATAAAGTAAAAGTTCATGGCACTTTATCATGAGAGTATTCCATGCTTAAAAATCGTGACATTCATACTCTCACAATAAGAAGCGCCACGCGAGAAACGTAGGTGACACAACCGTACTACGATTGCAAGAGTTTCATCGTTTCATGCTTTTTCAGTATGAGACTCTTGCAATTGACAATTAAGCCACGCCCACTTTCAAATTTGCATATTTCTCATTAATAAACTCAAGAATAACCGTTATAATTCTTTTTTATTTATAATTTATTTAAATTCTAATTATATATTACTTAATAATTGAGGAGCAATTTTTCAAAAGTTGATAAATCCATTTTTAAAAAAAATAAAGATAAACACATATTTCAAATATTAAAATCCCTAGAAATCCATTTATCACTGTTCAATTTAAAAAAAAAATTATTAATTAAGAATTTTTCAATTTAAAAAATATTTTGGCCTAACCTTGATGATTTTTCATTTCTATCTTTTTATTAAAAAAAATTATTGAAACTTTTAAATTCTCTATTACAATAGAATTAAATTGCAAACATAGCGTTTTAAATAGAAAAAATATTAAAAAATGAATAATTTATTACAATTTTTCAACATTAAAGATAATTTTAATGGTTATGTGAGAATTGTCATTTGTTTAAATTTCTCGAAATGACAAAGTTTGGATTTATCAGGTTTTAAAAATTTACTCCTCAATTATTACATTGACTTATTAAAATTTTCGATTATAAAGTAACAATGAAAAAAATTATTTTATTTAACACACTTAAAATTTTTTAATAAAATTGAATTTTCGCAAACTTGTTTCGAAAATTCTGAAAAATAATATTTTTGAAATTTTTCAATTCTATTGTTTTAAAATAATTGGAAATTTTTTGCTTTTCATACTAAAAAGGCTTGTTTTTTCTCTCCAAGTATATGAGAAAATTATTACTTATAAATTATTTAATGAATAATTTTACTTAAAAATTTCAAAAATAATAAAATTTTTTACAGAGATTCAGTAATTTTCAGAAATAATGTAATTCTTTTTAGGAATTCTATTATTTTCTTAACCCCTTCGCAGTCCAGCTAAAAATCGCTTGTGGTCCAAGAACGGTCCAAGAAAAAAAGTTTCTAAAAAATGTGATTTCATTGTAATTAAGGTTTTTGAAGTCGCAAAATTCGAATTTGAAGTCAGTTTTTCAAAATTTAAAAAGGCGGATCCAAAATGGCGGACGTAAAATAACAAATTCGAAAATTTTAAATTTTATCAGATTTGCTTGAAACTTGTTACTCGGGGGTTTTCAGGGTCTCTAATTACGAATCTAATGTCAGGTTTTTAAAATTCAAAATGGCGGATCCAATATGGCGGTCGAGAAAATAAAAAATCTAACGGATTTGTTTAAAAGTTGTTACTCGGGGGTTTTCGGGGTCGCTGATTACTAGTGATGCACTTCGAGCGAGTCTCGTCTCGAAAAACTGAGAATCTCACGAGAAAAACAATGAAAACAATTGAATGTTATATTTTCATCTCTTTTCTTTTATGAAAGGACAGAGTCTCGTCGTGCATCACTACTGATTACGAATCCGATGTGAGATTTGGAAATCCAAAATGGCGGATCTAAAATTCAACAAAATTGCATGAATCTTGAAATTATCTGCCATATTGGATTCACCATTTTAATTTTGTAAATCTGACATCATATTCGTAATCAGCGACCCCGAAAACCCCCAAGTAAAGAGTTTCATGCGTATTTGGTAAATTTTTAAATCTTCATAGTCGCCATTTTAGGTCCACCATTTTGAATTTTGAAAATCTCATTTGAAATTCGGATTCAGCGACCCCAAAAACCTTAGTATGCACTTGGTCATTCAATTCGAATTATGTTTAGTATTTTATTTTTGCGATGGACATATATGGCCACAGACGTAAAGGTGGCACGACTTTTTGTGGCCACATATGGGCCATGGACTGTCAAGGGGTTAAATAATATAACTCATCTAAGAATTAAAATTATTTTTCATATAATTTTAATTGAACATTTAATTGAGTGCGTGGATATAATATGAGCCTCTACGCTATAAGGATAACACCAGTCGCAAGTAACAGTGAACGGCTCAGAGGCGCTCATTGCTACATGGCTGGTATTATTCCTTACAACTGCGCGCATCGACAGATATTGTATCCACGCCTTCAATTGAGCTCACGGATCAAACAACTCAATTTGCATTCGAAGAGAGAATTTTCACTTCAGTCAAGCCCCCATGAAAAAATAAAGGAAAATAAAATATAAAAATTTTCAAAATATCCTTGTAGATAATGAAAATACACAACTCTTTTTTCTTAAAAGTATTTTTTTGAATCTGAATATTTTAGATAATGTAAGCCTTCTAAGCGTCAAATCGAGTTTTTTTATCCGAAATCTCAATTATTTTGATAAATAATAAAAACTACAGAAATTCAATTCTTTATAAAGCTAAATTATTTTTTATACAATTTTAATCAACTTCCACGAAAAATATAATTATTTAAAAAAATTATTAAAAATTTTACAGGGAATTCAATTATTTAAGAATTTGTTGATAAAATTCTTTATAAAAATTTAGTTATTTTCGTAAATATTAAAAAAAAATTATGAAGTTTGACGGTGACGGGAATAAAAATAAAAATAGTTTTAATATTTAAATAAATAATTAAATAGAAGACTCATATGCTTGTAATCTCGCGGGACTTAGTATGACTTGAGGGTATTTTCGCGTGTCAAATATCGTGGATGTGTCAATTATCGCGAGGCAAATTTCGCGGATAATTTATTTATAGCTTTTTGGACTTTTGTAATAGTTACTTAATTAAAATATAGTAAACGTAAAAAAATAAAAGGAATAATAATAGTTTTTAAAAATAAAAATATAAAAATCGAAAGAATTTGAATTAAAAAATTTTATGCATTATAATAAATGGACGAATTCAATAATAGTAAACTAGTATCACAAGAAGAAAGATACTTGGTTTTATTATAATTATTTATTTAGTCCCATAATATAATATAATACTCTGATGAAATATTCTAAGGCAACTATTATCAAACATTTCTAACGAATAGTCAATTTTCTTTTGACACTATTGCTCCTTTTTTAGATATTAAAAATTTTTTCCTTAAGTATACAGATCTCACTTACTTTAATTTTAATTTTTTATCCCTCCCATTACTCTTTATTTTCTTGCTTATATTTTATAACTGTTATAAGATTTACTAAAATTCTGAACGTTCAAATAAACGAATTTTTTGTTGTGTCCCCTTATAGAAGGAATCGATTGATCACAATTTGTAACTATTCACAGTTAACAGTTTGCATATTGTTTTTAATTGTCGCTAATTAAATCAAAATTTTTATGAGAAATTTTAATAGTTTTCAATCGTATTAAAATTTTAAAAGTTTGTGTTGAATCGTTTTCAATTATGCACTGTGCGATTTTACATTTTTGTTTGAGTTTAACTTTCACTTTTTTGTACTTTATTGTAAATATATTTAACCAATAAATGTTTATCAGTAATAGACAACATGCACCGAAAAAAATATATTCTTGTTTTGAGAGGATTCCTCTTATTTTGATGCATTTTTTCCTTTTGTATATTGACCAAAAAACGTCCTCTTATTTTAAGAGGATTATTCTTCACTTAAGAGTAATTCCTCTTAAAAGTAAAGGAATAGTCTCCAATGAAGAGTAATATTCTTAATTTAAGAATAAAATGTAAGAGGATTTTAGAAGAGGAATTGTCCTCTTAAAACAAGAATATTTTTTTTCGGTGTGAATCAACCAAAATTAGTTTAAACTCACACAGCACCGAAACTTTTCTAAAAATTTATTAAATATTTACTTCCAAACTTCGAAATATTTACTTGCAAAGTTTAGTGAAAATTGTGTAAAGATTTAAATATCTCACTTTAATAAATGTTTAGCGTGAAACTTTCCTGAAAATTTTAGCTAATAATAGAATAGGCGAAAATATAATTTAAATGTTCAGGAAAGTTTCAATATAAATTTTCAAGGAAGTTTGACAATAAACATTTATTGAAGTGGGACATTTAAATGTTTACCCAATTTTTACTATACACTTTGCAAATAAATTCTTCGAAGTTTGCAAGCAAATCTTTTATAAATTTTGAAGAAGGTTTTCGTGCTGTGTGGGAATTAATTTTCATTAAATTGACATTTTATTCAATTCCACTAATGTTTATTAAATCACAAAAAAATAAATAATTTCGATATTAGACAAAAACAATCTTTCATTTTTTAAAATAATTTTTTTCTCATTCTGCTTTAATAATGGTTTTTAAAATTCTTACAAGAATTAACTCCTACCTTTCGATATATAATCTATTGAAAACAAATGAGGGCGATTGATGGCATTTTTATAGTTAATCGTAATGAATTGGAGCAACTCGATTAAGAAGCACAATAACAACAATAGAGAAAGTTTTTAATTGTTTTTAATTGAAATTAATCGATTTCTTCCATAAGGGTCTAAAAGTGTTTAACACTTACTGTGCAAAATGGAAAAACAATGTTAATTACAACATTTATTTAGTTGAAAATTAATTCTTAAAAATATATACAAAGTACTTTTATTAAAATATAAATTAAAACAAGAAAAAATAATATCGGCTATAATTTCAACGTTTTAAACATTAGAGACACACTGCTAACCTTACTTTCAAGGGTTATGATAGGAGCCGCGAAAATACCCACATGTTAGAAAAAAGATGTCTCCATTATCGGGATTGTAAATATTTAATAAAAATCAGTTTTTTTAACTGAACAAATTTTTTTATGTAGAATAACAATAAATTTACCAAAATATAAAAAAAAGAATCATCTCTTAGAGTTTTATATAATATAAAAACAATAATTTTTGACACCACTGCAGAGTTGAATCTCAAACCAAGGTGAGCCATTTTGAACTTTTTTCAGACAACCAATTTTAAAACATTTTTAATAAATTGATTACTAGAAAAATAATAAAAAATATTATGCAGATTGTAATGTCTAAAGTTGTCAGGTTCAAGGAGTGATTTTTTAATGTCAAAAATTTTTAATATTATTTGAAATATTCATTAAAATACAAAATACCGCGATAATACCCACATCCGCGATAATACTCACTTTTACCCTATTGCAAGTAAAATGAACTTTCATTTTTTGTTAATTATTTAAATAAAAAATTAATGACAAATGAAATCGAGTATACGCGGTCAGTCACACGGTGAGAAGTTTCCTTACTTTGCGTAAAAAGTTCTTGATATTTGCTGCTTAAAAATTCAATTACAAAAAAACTAAAATAAATAAAAACACAAAAATTGTTTTAAAATTAAGAAGAAGAGTTTTGTGAAAGGTACTGAGAATATGAAATTCTAAATTTTTTTATTTTAAAAGTTATAAACAAAAAAGAAACTGGGTGAGGAAACTTCTCACTATGCGACGGATGGAGGGTTAAGAACTTGTTATTGTTGCTGTGTAAATTTGAACTTTCTTTGTTTTAACTCTTAAATTAGTGCGACTTTTATAGAATCCCCTGTGGAGTTGCACCCATTTGATAGTTAAAATGAGTGGAGTTACATGCACACGGAGAAAATTTACTCAGTAATCTTTATTAAAATAGCTAAGTAAAAGTTGGACAGAGTAACATTTTGGTAATCGTTAGCGGCTAACTCGAGAAACAGAATTTCGTGATAATCTAGTAAGCTATAAATGACAGTTGCTTTATAAATGAAGGTAATCTCATGAGAGCGCAGTAAAGGATGTTTTTTATTTAAAAGTAAGAATTGTTATGCAGCTCTGTTAAATATAATAAAAAAGATAACTAAATTTCATTACAGGCAATAAAAAGAATCACTATAGCGCGTGAGGTTTTACTGAGCCGCGCGACAAAACTTACTACCCTATTGAAAAAAATATATGCTGTCGCTGGAGGACTAATTTATAGTTTATACACATACATATGTATAGATTAGTATAGCGTCATCTTTAGTATAGTGTCTGTAGTAGAATTTTATTTTTAACTGTCGGTAACAGAGGGAGAGGAATTTAGGGTCGCTTGTACATACATATAACATATAATCTTAATAACTACATACGCTAATGTCGAATACTTCATTATCTACAAAGTCGCACGCAAGATACATATAATTAGAAAGAGAGAAAAAATTATTAGTCTATTTGTAAAAAAATAAAAATCAAGAAATTACATCCATGTCTTAGAAATGTACCACTCTTGATCAGACAACCTATGTATTGAAGAAAATTTTGCCTCGATAATGTTTTTTTCTGTTAATAATGGGTAATGGGTAATGGACAAGAAAATGATGTTTTGGTTTGAAATATTAGGAACTAATTTATTGCACATTACTAAATATTCAGTTATCAAAACTTCTAATAAATCAGGTGTTTTTTATGTACAATTGGACTTACTAGAATTTCTGTTAACTTTCTTAACAATAAAAAAAATTTCCAATGTTCATTTCCTTGTGGAATTAAATGTCCAATTGTTAAAGCTAAGCTTCTAATTAATGTCAAAATTTGTATTAAAAGACACTATTTCAATAAATACAGGAGAAAACTATGGATAGAAACTCAACACGTGACACAATCTAACAAACACTGTTAGATGTGTGCGTTTACGCGTAATTAAAAGTATACTTGCTCTTAGAGCGTTGGGTTAACAAAATTAACTTCATTTTGGAGTTGATTTTTAACTCGAAAAATTTTACTCCCGTGATCGTCAACTCCCTCAATTTTTTAAGTGTAATAATTCTGCAGAATTAATTTTTTGGAAAATGTTTAATTGGATTGAATTGTAAACCAATGTATTTGAAAATTTTAAAAACTTTTCAAAAAGTATTAAAAATAAATGATATATAGAAGAATTTTAGATAAAAATTCTGGATGATAATAATTGTAAGAATGATTTTCTTTCAGATGCAGCATCAATTGGTGTTGTAAGTCATCGAGGAGGGAATCCATCGATAGGAGAAGCTTCACTTTCACTAGGAAGCGGGAGTCAATTAGAAAAGTTGGGCCGTGAAAACGATCGTGAAAGCGCCAGTAATGTTGCACTTGCAGGAACTAGCATTGCGGGAAGTATAGCATCAAGCGTACTTCCAGGAGGCCAAAGGTACTAAATTCTCCACTTTCTCTAAAATTTGTAAGAAATATTTCTGAAAGTAATAAAATTAATTTTTTTTCTCTCTAAACAGACTGGAAGTTCAAGCTGATGTTACCTCCACGCAAAGATTTAGTCTATGCAGTGAAACTGCATCAGCAACTACGAGTCTTTCTGAAAAATCCGTCAACGCTTCTATTGCCTTGGACGATGGAGCGGCATCCACAAGAGCGTTAGCGGGATCGGTTTTAAATTTTAAGGTTTTAAATTATATTAATAATATTACTTTGTATTTTAGAATTGAAATTAAAATTTTTTTAAACCTAAATTCGACAAATTTTCTAAAGGTAAAAAACAAAATAGTGTTAATAATTAATATTAATTTATAGTGTCGACTTATTAATGATATTATAATTTTAAATAATGAAACCAAAAAGTCGTGAGGAAGAATAATTGAGTGTCCCGATCAAATAACTGGACCGACGCTCGGAGACACGCGCTAATGCCAGTCGGGTAGAAGTGAGCGCCTCTGGGCCTGTCACTGCTATCAGACTGGCTTTAGCGCGTGTGTCCGAGCGTCGGTCAAGTTATTTCATCGGGACCCTCAATTTGTATGCAATTAATGTGGAAACTTGTAGATTGAGGGCAGTTCTATTACGAGCGGTCCAAGTATGGAAGGAGAACAAACATTAAATGCTATGGTCGCTACTGTTACCGAGGCGAATGTTGATTCAGCAGGTCAAGCAGCTTCTCTCAGTTCGTTAGAAGAAATAACACCTGGTTTGGCGAAACGTTCTCGCCGAAGGCCTACTTTGGACCGACAACATAGCGAATCCAACAGTTGGACCGTTTGTGAGGAAGACGGTGGCTCAGAACGTGTTCGATTCGATCATCATGTGAGTTTCATTGAAGCTGACCAGGAAGCGAGTAGCTCAACAAATGTCACAAGAGGTCCTGGACGACGCAAAAGAAACAAGGAACTTGATCAAGAAGCGGATACACAGAAAACAACGAGACTCAACACGTAAGAATTATTGTAAGTAATAATATATATTTATGTATCCATATACATAAGTATATATAAAAGTCTATTTTTTTTAAACAAAAACGCACAACGATCGATCAGCTCTGTGTAATGCGTCTTAAATATTAAGACACATTCTTTGTGCGATACTTGGAATAAATTTTTTTTTAAATTCCAGTAAATGTATTTTACGTTTTTAAGATGAATAATTTAGAATTTAATGAAAATGAAAGTCATGCACGGAGAGAAAAAACAAGGCTATTCCCCATAAAAAAATATGCATTTAACGCGTGAAAATTATCACAGTTTAAATGCTGAATGCTCACGGTTTTTCCCGGTAGCTAATAAGGGCTTAGGCGTGGCCTAACCGCTAGATGCAAGAAATTTATCGGGAAATTCGGTGAAACTGATACCTGAAAAAGGCATAATTGAAGTCACGGGGAAAAGCCTTGTTTTTCCTCTCCGTGTGAAATTTGGTTTCGTTGACGTTAGATTTTTAGTTCAGAGTTTTTAATCTTTAAAGACTGGATGTAACAAAAGGATGACTTAATCGATTGCTGTTTGCGATTCGACATTATTTTGTATTTAAATTTATTAGAATTGTTTTAAAATGATAAGAATATCTTAAAAAAAGGAAAAAAATCATTATACAGTTAATCTTTGAAATTTTTCTTCCATTAGTCAACGATATCTGTTGTTATTATCAGAGAACGTTGTCAGTGATTATAAAAAAATAAGAGCCAATGTTAACGTGCTCATAATAATGAGTTACACGTCACTGCTGATGCATACGAGTATTTGTATATGTACTGTGCGAAATCAAAGACTGAGCGTGTTTGAAAACAGTTTAATGAAACAGATATTGAAATGAAAGGGCAGTGTTAGATGGTTAAGTAAAAATTTATACAAAATGTATGCACATTTGTACAGTTACGTATATATGTATCAACACACATAATATTTAAATGTATACTTCATAAAACGTGTACATGTCCAATTATACAAATTGTTCATACATTTACAGAGAAAAGAGTGCAGTTAACGATGGATTTAAACATTATGAAAAACTGCTTCGAAAAATATGAATATACCATTTAATTGGTTAATATGTAGGCATTAATCAATTGCATTGAATTTTTTTAAATTTATATTCTTTTGCAAAACTGCATAGTAATAAAAAAGAAAGTATGTGTATGTAGTGTATAATACGCATCTTTACTTTTTGTCTAATATTAGGAGAATATAAAATTTTCTTTATTTTTTCGTTTTCAATTTTTGATACATAACACAAATTTGTGAAAATCGACAAAGTGTATATTCATGATTTACAAGTTTTGAAACGTTCAAATGAATAAAAAAGAATATTTGATTTTACTCTTTTTGCCTAATGATCGCATAATTGGCTGTTTATTTATTTTTTTATACTAATTTTGTAAAAAAATTGAAATTATGAAAGAAATAAAAAAATTTGGATCATCTGAACGTTTAGAACTTTTAGGGACATATTTTCAAAAATAGCATACAGGGTCTGTGAATATCAAAAAACTGTCTTGGTTTATGTTTTTACTTTATAACATGTCGCAATATAGCACCAATAATAATTTCAAGAAATATTACATATTATTAGAAATATAATTACATTATGACTTAGTATATCACAAAGAAATCGTTGTTAACAAATGTTTTTTATGCTTAGAATGATGAAAAAGTTCTTTTTCCTCATTATGTAAAGAGATCATTTACCAGCAGGTTTTCTGGATATTTATTAAATCTTGTATATCGACATATTAAAGAACATTCGTCCTTCAAATCCAATATTTCTAAATTTTGTTAAATTTTTCATTTGAAAAGCTGAAAAAAATTTCTTATTTCGTCTTTCTACATGCGCATAAAATAAAAGAAATTTTTTGTATTTTACTGTAGTGTAAGGTGCAAAAGAAATATTTCTGATGATTTATGAAATTATTGGTACGTAAATATAATCAAACTGTACATATTAATGTTTGAGAATGACTGTGAAATTTATTTAAGTTTAAATATCTTGCCACAGAGTGAGATTCACTTTTTGAATATTCATCTTTAGTGATGAAACCATTTTTGGTGTCAAAGCATTTACAAGTTGTTTGTTTCGAAGTAAAAATATCAACAGAAAAATTGTTGACAAAAAGAAACCTATGAGTTTCAAAATATACATTTATACATATTTTACAAAAAAAACTTTAATTTCCGATTTAAAGATTGTTCACGAAAGAATGAAAAAATTTTTTTCATGTCATTCTCTGCTCAAATCTCCACATGTTTTTTTAACAAACGTGGAGTCTAAAAGTCACAGAACTTATTTTTAACATGTGATAAAAAGTGGATGACGATTTTTTTGTTATTTACAGTCAGTTAAAATTGTTTGTACACGGAAATTAAAATTCCTATTTAACACTTTGTATATATAATTGTGACGCGACACGAGAAAAGGGACCTATCGCCTCAAAAAAGAATTTTATAGGGGGAGCGTTTAAAGTGACGCCATAAGCCGAAAACCTGTGTATTTACGAGGACACGTTCAACTTTCAGGCTTTTTATTATTAAAACTATTTCAGATTTTTAACTTCTGATTTTTTTACGTGAAAGAGCAACTCAAAATCTATGGAATACGACTAAAAACTCAAAAATGATTTTTTTATCGATAGGTCCCTTTTCTCGTGTCGCGTCACAATTAAAAAATATATATATAAAACATTTTTAAAAAATCAATCGTCTTGGTTAACATAATTTCAATTTATGCATTCATTTCAGGAATAAATTTTTTTTCAAGTTTTAGATAAACTGAGGAGTAATTTTTCAAAAGTTGATAAATCCATTTTTCAAAGAAATTAAGATAAACACATATTTAGAATTTTAAAATCCTTAGAAATCGATTGATCACTGTTCAATTTAAGAAAAAAAATTTGTTACCAAAGAATTTTCAATTTAAAATATATTTTTGCCTAACCTTGATTTATTTTTTATTTCAATTTTTTATTAGATAAAATTGCCAAAACCTTGAAATTTCTTTATTAGAATAAATTTTAATTACAAACAAAGCTTTCTAAATAGAAAAATATTTAAAAATAAAGAATTTATTACTTTTTTCTACATTAAAATTAATTTTAATGGTTATGTGAGAATTGTCATTTGTTTAAATTTCTCGAAATGACAAAATTTGGATTTATCAGATTTTGAAAACTTGCTCCTCAACTGTAGAATTAATATTTGAAAATCCGAGAATCTCAAGGAAATAAAAGAATTATCTTTTTGTTATTTATACTAAGAGACATTTGTCATATTACAGAAACTGTAAAGAAACATTTTAAACTGACTGTGAAAACTGTACATCTAAAGCTGAGTGATGCAGTCTGCCTAAACTCCTTCGTATTGATATGACTGTTCTTGCCTCATCGAATTAAAAAAACTGCCGTGTTATTTTGTAGAAAAATAATATAAAGTATAATGTAAATAGAAGTGAATTTTAAGTAGATACAGCTGAAAATATATCTACGGATGAATATATGCTATTAATCTTACTTGAAAAACAAATTATTAGAATAAACTTCCTATATTAAAATATTCGTCTTTCTTTTACTACTTGTCAGTAAATAGCCTTTTTTAAGAAAATACATCTTTTTTTAAGAAAATGAATTTTTTGAAAAAAGAATAGATCTGTTTGAAAAAATTAAATCTTTTGTTGTATAAAAAATAATATAATAATTTATTCTCGAAAGAATTTACAATGATCGGTTTAAATATATTGGAGATTTTTTAATCAATTCATCTAATTTTGTTTTGAATAATTCACTCTGAATTGGTTGATTTAGTTGGCAAAGTGGATTTTTTACTACAAACTCCACATATACCTACAAAAAATTTTCATTAAAAGTTCATTTATCGTTAATAATAACAAAAATTGTAAAATCTCTTTAAAATGATAAAATTATTCTTACTTGACTATATATTTGTTGTAATAATTCTCGAACATTTTGAGCTCCATTGTCAGTGTTAAGAACAAATTTTAATCCCGAAACTGTTTCAAAACAGTAAAGGGTATATTTACTTGTTTTGTAATAAAGAAATCCTTCTTTTGGATCTAAAGGAGATATTTTATTCACAAACGACTTTATTGAAAAAAGCATTCCATACATTAGTTTGGCTTCCTAAATTAGATATAAAAAGACTGTTATGAATTATTAATACAAAAAAAGTTATTAACTATGGGTGCAATTTTTTGGAACGATTTTTAGGTTATGATTTTAAATTCTTAGAAAAATATACGATTTTCAAAAGAAATGATAACATATACCTCCTCTTGTGTCATTCCTGATTTATTTAATCTATTCCATTCCGTATAAAATAACAATTGACCATTTCGTGAAAATATATAAAAATTGTGAACTGTCATTTTCTTGCTGTGTTTGACAGATACACGAATACAGTAATTTGTCACGTCCCAGGCTAGGTTCGTTTGATGATATATTGTTTTTGCTTTGACTACTGAAGTAGTCACCTGACAGGTAAGAAATTAAACGGTTGAATTTAAAATAATAAAATGAATTTTATCACTGAGTTTTATTCAGAAGAAAATAAATTGTTTAAATTATTTCGATAAAGTCTTTTATTTTTAACAATAAGGTAAAAGTCCCAATTATGGGACATTTTACAATTTTGTTCCTATTATTATTCCAAAAAATTAAATAAATGCAATTAAAATTGATGATAAGAAATTTCTACTTATTATTTCAACAAAATTTTACACGTTATAAGAATAATTATTTCTGTATAGTGTGTGACGTTTGCACTCTACAATGTTACGTGCACACATGAATTTAATTGCGCAAACTCAGCGTGCTATCATTTGATTCGTTGAGTTCAAACTTTGGCTAAATCCTTAAAAGGAACCGGGAATTACAAATAATAAAACAATAATATTCCGTTAAAACGGAGGGAAAAAACCTCACAAGAAGAGAGTATCAATCAATAATTAATAATATTAATTATTGATGGAAGTCAAACTTCTAGAAAGTAAACCCAAATCATTTATTAAATTAATGTTCAAGATAAAAAATACAAAAGGTGACTAAGGAAATTTATAAGAAAAACAACCTTTCTAGTCAACAGTCAACTTAAATCTACCTCTTTTTGAAGTTAGAGTCTAGCGGAATAGTTCTCCACTTTTAGTCCATGTTGGGGGAGATGCGCATGTGCTAAGTGACACGCATCCCCCACTACTCTATACACTTTATGCACTTCACTAACACAAATACAGTCTCATACGTCACGCCTGTGGATGTTGATACACACATATTCGTCATAAGTTCCTTATATTCTTATCCTTATCATATTATAATTATTTCAAATATTCAATTAATATACAATTAACAAATTAATAATATTTACAATTAAAATAGGAATATTTATTCTTCTACTCACTCTCACATACTTTTACAAAATATAATACATATCATAAACAATGATATAACGGTGATAGTCATGATAGTTATAACAAATTCATTGTTTTATTATAAACATTAAACTGTTTATTTACAAGTGTCATCTCATGATTAATTATATAATACTAATTGATTGAGTGTTAGATAAAATGATAAAAAGTACAAATTATAATCTTATAAAAAGTATTGAAATAATTAATATTTCTAAAAGTAATATAAAAATGGGTTTTTCCACTACGTGACAATTTTGAAGGTAAAAGGATAGAAAGTTTTTTAGATGAGTAATTTCGATGGTATTACCTGAACAAAGGAAGTGGTCTATAAAAGTAAGCTGTTCTGATTTTATGACTTCTTAAAGGAGTATACTTTTTCGGATATTTTACAATTGTACCTAGTGTTAGAAAAACAGATTAGTTTGTAGGGAAATCGAAGAGTTTACATTTTATTAGAAAAGTATATTTCTTAATCCAGATTAAGTTTATGATGTTTTAGAAATATTTTGAGTTTCCTAAAATAGAATTATTTATTTTTAAAGATTTTGAAATAACATGTGTTAAAAACGTGAAAATATGCTTGGGTATTTTATTATATTATTCTTTAGTCATTCTCAGTCTCAGGTTTATAGTTTGTTAAATTGTGAATTTTACGATTCCTTTATAATAATTTAATTTCACCGCGACATATAATCGCGATTCGATAAATCTCGAAGTGTGATTCGAGCGAGATAATAGTCGCTCGTAACAACAATCAACTATAATTCGATTCGATTAATCGAACAAATACTACGATTCTCGTTTCATACCGCGGGAATCATTTAATCTTAATAATACCCACCAACATAAAAATAGGAATATATAAATGTATTTTGTCGGTTTTCCCCAAGGCATAAATCAAATCATAAAAAAGGGAGAAATAAGGAAAACCGAAATAAAATTGTAAACCTAGGATAAGTTTTCTGTAAGTTCATTTTATGATTCTGTTTTCAACACTTTAGAATAGTAAAACATACTGGACTCTATTTAGATTAAATCCGTTGAATTAGGGGCTTAAGATAAGTCGTTTATGGAGCATGTTTTTTTTTTTTGAAACCTTTTGCGAGTTTATGATTTTAATCCCTTATTTTGCATCTTGTCAACACACGAAGGCCTCGCACCCCTAACCCTGGGGAACGGTCCTTACCTCCTCTAACATTTTGGGTTTTTCCCACTCGAAGATGTTCGAGAAGATCAGAGAGACGTTCGGTAGTCTCCGGGACAAAACGCTTAAGGTGGGAGAAATCCGGGGAGTGGGATGAGGTATTTCGCCCTCGAGGAAGGGGGTGGAGGAGCTGGAGGACGAGACTGACGTTAAGGGTTCGGGCAGATTAGTTTTGACTTTCGAGAACTGAACAGTAAAATCGTTTGACTAAAAGGAATTAGTTAAAGAGAGCGCGTATACTAAATAAATGTAAAGAGTCCAGTTTTACATTACGTTGAATAATAATAAATTATGATATTATTGTGTCCATTAAATTCTATGTTATTATTTGAATTTTGACTTTTTCCCTCCTTATAACCTCGTCGATGCGGAATGAGATTTATGTTCACGAATCACACTCCACTGTGAACAGAGCTTCATCGATTCACACTCGAGTCTTCAGGCGAGACGCATGATTTTCCCCTAATCACCAAGTGGTCGAATGTTCAAATGGTCGAATACCAAATCGTCGAATCGTCATTTGATCGAATGCTTAAAACGTCGAATTGTCAACTGGTCGAATGCTAAACACATCGAATCGTCAAATGGTCGAATGTTCAAAACGTCGAATCGTCAAATGGTCGAATGCTCATAACGTCGAATTGTCAACAAGTCGAATGCTAAAAACATCGAATCAGCAAATGGTCGAATGTTCAAAACGTCGAATGGTCATTTCGTCGAATGCTCAAAACGTCGAATCGTCAAAAAGTCGAAAAATTTGCTTGGTTTAAGTTAATGTTAACTTACATCAAACAAATTTTTCGACTTTTTGACGATTCGACGTTTTGAGTATTCGACCATTTGACGATTCGACGTTATGAGGATTCGACGAAATGACGATTCGACGTTATGAGCATTCGGCGAAATGACGATTCGACGTTTTGAACATTCGACCATTTGCCGATTCGATGTTTTTAGCATTCGACCAGTTGACAATTCGACGTTTTGAGCATTCGACGAAATGACCATTCGACGTTTTGAACATTCGACCATTTGCTGATTCGATGTTTTTAGAATTCGATCATTTGACGATTCGATGTGTTTAGCATTCGATCATTTGAGAATTCGACGTTTTTAGCATTCGACCATTTGACGATTCGACGTTTTGAACATTCGACCATTTGAGGATTCGATGTTTTTAGCATTCGACTTGTTGACAATTCGACGTTTTAAGCATTCGATCAAATGACGATTCGACGATTTGGTATTCGACCATTTGAACATTCGACCACTTGGTGATTAGGGGAAAATCATGCGTCTCCTTCAGGCAACTACTCTAGTAGTTTGAACACTACCAGAATTCCCACCATCTTCCTGGACAAGTTATCTAACCCAGGACGTGACAAGTGTTACGAGCGGAGTTGTGTTATTTACGCGCAAGCGTAAGATCCGCGATTTGATTCGAGGTTCAATCTTGGTTTAATCCTTTGAAAAGGAAGGCGGAAAGATTTAAAATAAAACAAGTAAATTTCCGTTAAAACGGAGGGAAAAACCTTGTGAATATGAAGGATTAATTAATAATTAATAATATCAATTAATTATTAATCCAACCAACTTCACGAGTAAACCCAAAACATTTATTATATAAAAGTCAAACATTACACAAGTCGGAGTTATTGTTAGTTATTTTTGGGACTACTCTGAAGTGCATTTCGAAGGAACTCCATAGCAGAACTGATTTCGTGAGGGAGTATTTAGCCCTTGGTCCATCGCAGAATCTTTGCGCATGCTCAGCATAGAGCTTGTAAAGTCTATGGTGTATTTGGAATCACAACACTAAGGGCGGTATTCATAGTCCCGATTTAAACAAGGACTTAAGCTTTGCTTGATCAAGTCGGCCTTATTCGAATGAGTCGAGCTTAAGACCATATGTATTCATAGTCAAAAATAAGCAACTACTTGGTAAAGGAAATGCATCTTAAGAATTTCTTGACCAAGCAACAGGGATGGGTAAATGTAACAAACTCGAGGTTTTCTACGTATGTTACAGGTATGTTACATGAGGTAACATACCTATGTTACCCCCCACTCTCGAAAAATACATGCATGTAGCAATGTAAGGACGTAACATACTAGGTAACATACAGTAACAAACCCAGGTAACATACATGAAGTATGTTACGTACCCATCCCTGCCAAGCAAATGCTTAAGATGATCTTATTGAGCGTTCGGCTTTTCCGTCAATATTCTCTTGTATCTGCCAATAAGCGATGGTAGATAGCTTATATATTCATTAGAAAAAATGACGCTAATGCACATAAAATATCTTAAAAGGGAGAGGAGGGGGAGGGGTAAAAAACTTAAAAATATGCATAATATTTTAATAGTTTTAGGAAAAAAGTTATAAAGTAAAAGGATACAAGAAATGACTACCAGAATGATGAAAAATTGAAATATTTTTATTCCTGACGAAATATTATATTTAGATTCTAAATTTTTCTGTATTAAAAGATAGAAAAAATTATTTTAACTATTATTATATTGCCATTGTCTCTAACAAACCTAAACAAACAACAGAAAAAATTTTGTTTATAAAACGTAATTGTAAAATGAATTTTTTTTCAACTTTTTGAACAAAATCTTATTTTTCCTAAACCAATGCACCAAGAGTGCATACAAAAGGGGTGAAACAATTAACTTTCGTTTGTATCTCCAAAATTTTTAAAAATAGTATTTTTTAATAATTATTTAATATTAACAGTTTTATTTCCTCGTAGGGTGTCGATTTTCTCAGAATCAATTATTTTTACATATTTTCAAGTATATATATACTTGAAAAAAAATATGTATATACATATTTGAACATGGGGAACAAATTCTTCGGATGTACAATGTGTGTGGATGCATTAATTTGGTAGACACATTCTTAAGGCCAAATCGAAATGTTCACCGAAAAAAAATATTCTTGTTTTGAGAGGATTCCTCTTATTTTGATGCGTATTTTCCTTTTGTATATTGACCAAAAAACGTCCTCTTATTTTAAGAGGATTATTCTCCACTTAAGAGTAATTCCTCTTAAAAGTAGAGGAATAGTCTCCAATGAAGAGTAATATTCTTAATTTAAGAATAAAATGTAAGAGGATTTTAGAAGAGGAATTTTCCTCTTAAAACAAGAATATTTTTTTTCGGTGTTTTTTCAACATTTCGATGAAAAAAAATACTTTTCATTTCTCGTGAAAATTTGATAAATTTGGATCCTTTTCTTTAAATTATTAAATTTTAATTATTATTAAATTTTTTTAATCAAAAATCTTTTAATTTTTATTATAAATATTTATAAAAAGACAATAAGTAATTGCTTAAGTCATGTAAAACGTTGACTTAAAATCATAACCTCAATTCGTTCAAATAAGTTCACCGGCAATGTCAAATAAGATCATCTTATTTGACTATGAATACTTGGCATTCTTAAGATGGGACTATGCATCTCAAAATCGAAGCATTTAATTTGTCAAGCATATGCTTAAGTTACGGCTTAAGGCAATGCTTATTGCACGACTATGAGTCTAGGTGGCAGCTTGAGTCGCTGCTTAAGACATAAGTATCGACTATAATTACCGCCCTAAAGGCCAACGCAGAATAGAATCTTTAACCGGAACCGCAATCGTAACCGTAACCGTAAGAATGAGTTAAAGAAGGATAAACAATATACCTATCCTTCTTTAACTCATTCTTACGGTTACGCTTCCGATTGCGGTTCCGGTTAAAGATTCTATTCTGCGTTGGCCTTAACACTGCACTGCACTAATACAAATATAAACATACTCTATGCATAGAAAGCATGTATCACAACAAGCGAACATAACCCTTTTGCATTCACATTAATTATATAATTATTAATTATTTACATCATATCTAATAATAATAAATCTCATATGCTGCACTCCTCATATATTTAAATATAAACAGCAATCATAACAATAAACAATTTAGCAACACATCATAACATAATATTATTATATTTAATACGTCATATATATATCCGATACCATAATATTACAACAATAATATGATATTGTTGTTATTTATTATTAGTGTTCATATTATACAATTGATGAATAAGGTTCGTAACATAATGAAAGTCTATGACTACGTGACTTTTCGATGCCATTTCTGTGGTCGCAAGTATGGTAAACACATGTTCCATTGTCCTATGGAAAAGGACACTTGAGATATTTTTTATATTCTTTCAAGGGTTTCTCGGTTTTATGACTTTAGGAAACTAGATATTACATTTTCTTTCGCTATTTTTAATTTGATTTATGGCAATTCTAAGAAATGTTTGTTTTCAAATACATATTCAGAATTTGAAACTATTAAACCGTGAAGTATTATATTTTACAATAGTTAAACATTCTTGTTTAGTCTCGTCAATATTTGTCAAAAGTCGTAAGAAAATCCTAAATTAATTAGTTAATTTATTAATGATATTATACTTTCGCGCTTCGATAACTCGTTAATCGATATATCGAAAAGTTAACGTGCGAGATGGCAGTCGCTCGTCACAATAGTTTCATAAAACTTTGGAAAATGAAATGTTTCATGAAAGTTTCATTGCTTCATGAAACGTTTCAAAGTGTCAAGTTTTAAGCGGAAAATTTGAAATTCAATGCAAGAAAGTATAATTAACGCATATTATTGTTGTCAAAAACATGAAGTATTATTACTTACATTAATATCTTTTATAAATAAAATAAATAATTAAAAAATAGATTAATAATTTAATTTTAAGTCACCCGTTAGAGATAATATTTCAGGTAATTTTTAGTTAATATTAACATAACTATACTCTCGTGTTTCGGATGTAAACAAAAAAATTTTCATTAAATTGTTTCGAATTAACCTAAAATTTCTGGAGATTATCTAACCTAAACGCCTAAACTGACAACTGCGCATGTGCAAATAAAGCTTAATTATTGGCTCTTCACACTGATCTCTATTAAGGCGCTTGCACACTTCCAAATTTTTCGGCGAGCAGCGAATTTTCACGGTTGTGAAAACTCACGTCACTAAATATGATTGGCTCTGACAAAGGTTCATTTTCACACAGCTTTTTGCAGAACCAATCATATTTAGAGACGTGAGTTTTCACAACCGTGAAAATTCGCTGCTCGCCGAAAAATTTGGAAGTGTGCAAGCGCCTTTATAACTGGATGGGCGACACGTCTAAAGCCCAACGCAGAATAAAACAGTAACGTTAACGTAAGAATGTGATAGACAAGGACAAACATACTTCTGTCTTTTTCTATCTCATGCTTGCGGTCCGTTCCCGTTTTATTCTGCTCAAGGCTTAAAACTGCGATAAAATTAGGGGCTTTCTACAACAGCTTTTTTTTTATCGACAAGAGCAAAATGCACCATGTAAAATAGTGTGAAAACGTTGCGCGCGCAACGTTTTTACACTGATTTCGATGAAAAAAAAGCTGTTGTAGAAGCAGCCTAATGGTACGGTCATAGCTCGGCTGCCTGGCTGCCGCCTGCCTGCAGGTTGTTATGGCAATTCATAAGAGTAAGAGAGTCAGACAATTTAAATTATTCGTCTCCTCTCTCTTACTCTCGTAGCGGCTGCCTGCGCAGGCAAGAAGAATAGATATATTGTTTATCCTTCTCTAACTCATTCTCTCGCTTACGGTTACGATTGCGGTTACAGATCTATTCTCCGTTGGCCTTAACAAATCTGAATTGTTTTTTCCGTAAATTGCAATTTCCGTAAACTAAGAGTGCAGTCCCATGCTGGTAGAATAGTGAAGTAGTGTAATAGATTTGACCTATCAAAATAAGTGTTAAAAAATCCAGTCATCTGATTGGTCAAAACTGTTCCACTATTCTACTAATCTACCACCATGGGACTGCACTCTAACCACCTACTCCTTGAGAGACTCCTTCATGATGCGCACATTGTTTTATCCCCACATTTTAGAAGGGCCTTAGAGAAGGAGTTCAACAAAGGTTCAAGTGGCTTTCGAAGGCCAAAGTAGATCAATTCTTACTTTTCTGATTAAACCTATTTATATATATATATATCGGATTTTGATTATTATTAAATTTGCAGGCTCTAGACAATTTTTAATAGTAAATTGTAAAAAAATCATATTGCGCCGCGGGCGTGCGACCTGCACGGGCAGCTTAATTATCTTTTTTAACCCATTAAACTTGTCAGGCCCACTCTGAAACTTTTTGCAAAACCTTCTTATCATTTACAGGTATGTTTTGAAAAAAGAAAATTAAAAATTTATCGTACCCAAAGTTAAAAAAAATTAATTTGTTTATAAATTTTTCTTATTTTTTTAATAAAAAATGAAAAAAAAAATTTTTGTTTTCATTTCCTAAAAGTCGAAAGAGAACTAAAACTTTCGTTCTTTGACAACTTTTTTCGAAATTCAATATTTTCGGACTTATAAGCTACTGAATTTAGGTCTACGGTTAAAAGTGCAAATTTTCGAAAATTCATTACTCGAAAATTTTAACAATTAAACAAAAATAAAAAAATACGTATCTGTTTTTTTCGATACAGAATAGAAAAAAAATATTTTTGGCCGATTTTAAGAGGTCGACTAAAATCTCACGTGGAATCGCCCATATATATATACCCTGAGAAAAAAAGACAGTTCGAGAAACACTCGAAATTTATCCAAATCGAATCGAATAACTCGAAGGATGAAACCACATAGACATACACACACATACACCAGGCCCGTAACAACACAATGTTAAGCTCATGACGAAACTTATATACTTTTTGAATTTTTTTTATACTTTTTGAATTTTTTTTATACTTTTTGAATTTTATACAATTATTATATAACAAATAAAGGAATAATAAATGAGTAATTAACAATTGTAATATTTGTTAATAAGGTAATATGCTGTTTCGAAAGTTGTTGTGTTTATATATAATTAAGGTAAATGCGTTAGTGCTTGGCAGCTTAAGGAATTTTTCAATTTTAAAATGACTAATTAGCAGTTTGAAAGACAATTTTTTCAAATGAAACAAATTTTATTGATTAAAGAGGATTATAAAGAAGAGTAATTAACATCACTTTTTATGAAATCAAATACTATGTAATATTTCTTTGCATTTAAAGTCGAAAATATGTAAATGCGTTAGTAATCGGCAGGTACGAAGACAGACTGTGTTAAGGCTGCGGTTACACCTCCGCAGGCAGAGTCAGTGACTTCAAACATCTCCCTTAAGGCGGTTCCAGAATAGGTGCAAAAGCGAAGTGCAAGTACAAGTGCAAGCGGCTTGTGGTTAAGTCCACAATAGGCACTTTTCTTAAAGCGATGCATACCCTCTACATCGATTTCTATTGTTCGAACAATGGAAACCGATGTAGAGGGTATGTATCGCTTTAAGAAAAGTGCCTATTGTGGACTCAACCTGTAGTTGGTTGCGCGCGCATCGCGTTGCCAACTGTTGCGGTTGCGAGAAAATTTATCTGGTGACAATGTGGTGACTGCCTCGTTGACTCGTTGAGTGCATGTTTGTTTATTATCCAATTTTGCCAGTTTTCTAAAGAAAACCTATTTCAATCGTGGGACATTTGCAGGTAAGAATCAAATAATAATTACTAATTATATATAATAAAGCGCACGTGCAGATTAAGTAAATAATACAAATGACAAATTATTTTGTTTTACAGAAAATGCAGCAAGATTTAAAGTATACTTATTATTAAAAATCTTAAAAACCACAATATTGTAATAAGTTAAATTGTAATTGTAAAATAAATAATATAATTATAATTAATATAATGGATGTGTTTCTGTGTATTATTTATAGGTTAAATGTGTATATGTTACCCAAAAGTCAAACAAAAATGAAAAACTATAAATTAGGTAATTCGCATTACTTCCCTGTAAAAAAAAAGTATTGGGAGGTACGGGATTCCGCATTGCAAGTGCCTACCTGTCAATGCGGTATTCGCGAAATAGCGCATTGGGTGTCGTGGTGAATGCGGTATTCAAGGGGTCCCAATGCGGTGCAAGTTTGTTGAGTCCACAATAGGCACTTTTCTTAAAGCAATACATACCCTCTACATCGGTTTCCATTGTTCGAACAATAGAAATCGATGTAGAGGGTATGCATCGCTTTAAGAAAAGTGCCTATTGTGGACTTAACCTGTAGTCGGTTGCGCGCGCATCGCGTTGCCAACTGTCGCGGTTGCCAGAAAATTTATCTGGTGACAATGTGGTGACTGTCTCGTTGACTCGTTGAGTGCATGTTTGTTTATTATCCAATTTTGCCAGTTTTGTAAAAAAAGCCTATTTCAATCGTGGGACATTTGCAGGTAAGAATCAAATAATAATTACTAACCCTGTAAAAAAAAGTATTGGGAGGTACGGGATACCGCATTGCAAGTGCCTACCTGTCAATGCGGTATTCGCGAAATAGCGCATTGGGTGTCGTGGTGAATGCGGTATTCAAGGGGTCCCAATGCGGTGCAAGTTTTAAGCTTCAAAAAAAAAGAAAATACGTGACAGGAGTAAATAATTAATGTCAGTGGATCAAAATACGAATGAAAGGAATGAAAAAATACTAATAGTGAGTGTGAAAATAAAGTTTAAAGAAAATAAGGTAAGATCAACTGTTAAATGTAAGTCCAATGCGGCATAGGCTTTTTTCAATGCGGCGCATAATCGGTATACAGTTCGCGCAGTGCAGCGGCGCTCTCTTCTTTACCTAAAGCGGATTCTTTCTATTCAAATGGTAATTTTGAAAATAATGAAAAATAATATTAACTAAAAGTTGATAATGTATTTCAATCAATAAAAAAATGTTAAGAGTGTTCGACGGTCTCTAAAATTTGTAGGTTATTTGCGACTTACAGTTATCGCCAAAGAAAAACGATGACACTGACTGTTTGAAATTACGTGAAATTAGTAAACAACCGTTTTCGAACTAGTGTTTCTCTGCACACAAGCACTTTTTACAAAATCTGACAACGTCCATTGGTCAAAAATGTTTTTAATTATCTGAATTGAAAAGATTTTGTTAATCCATACAGAAACACGGTTGCAGCATTGGAATTACAAAAGTAATGTAATGCGAATCATTTTGACAGCTGATCCTTTAAGGCGCACTCACAGCTAGTAGGCAGCAATACAAATTTGAATTTACTGTCTCTTTCACTCTAATGGACTTTCTCTCTTACTCCAATTACTGCCTGCGCAGGCAGGCAGAGCTGTGAGTGCTCCATTACGAGTCAACGAGACAGTCACCACATTGTCACCAGATAAATTTTCTGGCAACCGCGACAGTTGGCAACGCGATGCGCGCGCAACCGACTACAGGTTAAGTCCACAATAGGCACTTTTCTTAAAGCGATGCATACCCTCTACATCGATTTCTATTGTTCGAACAATGGAAACCGATGTAGAGGGTATGTATTGCTTTAAGGGGATCCCACATATCAACAATGCAGATCTAAATTGATAAAAACTCTGCAACTGCCTTTTCTTGAAAATTGTATAATATTATGCCCTATCAATTTTGGAAACTCATTTTCTATCATAAATACATAGGATGAATATTTTATTTGTTGTAATTATTAGAAAAAATTATTTTTCAAAAATTAAATATGAGCAGTTTCCAATAGTCCAAACCACCATAACCACATTTAACAGCTGTTTGGTGGTACATTATTTTGCAATGGAACCAATAGATGGCGCCAAATGTACCAGAAATGATAAATTGTTGATTATTTTTAATTTTAAATTAAAAACAATTTAATATAATGTCTTGTTTGCAAGAGAAAATTGATTAATGGTGAAAAATATATAAAATAAGACAATTTCGCAGATATATTTAATTTTCCAAGTAAAACTTAAGTTTGTTTTGTTGTTTGTAAGGAAATTTAAAATTTAAAAACCTTTATTTTTTGTAACAATTACAAAAAAAGAAATATTCATCCTGTGTATTTTTGATATAAAATGAGATTCCCGAATAGATATGGCATGGTATTTTATATTTTTCAAGAAAAGGCGGTTGCAGTTCTTTTTATCAATTTAGATCTGTATTGTCGATAAGTGGGATCCCCTTAAGGCGGTGTCAAAGTCGATTGGATTTTTGCATTGAGCTTCAATGGGAAAATCGCATCGACTTTGACACCGCCTTAAGAAAAGTGCCTATTGTGGACTCAACCACAAGCCGCTTGCACTTGTACTTGTACTTGCACTTGGCTTTTGCACCTATTCTGGGGCTGCTTCTACAACAGCTTTTTTTTCATCGAAATCAGTGTAAAAACGTTGCGCGCGCTACGTTTTCACACTATTTTACATGGTGCATTTTGCTCTTGTCGATAAAAAAAGCTGTTGTAGAAAGCCCCTGGGAACAGCCTTTACTCTCGTTGCTCCTGCCTGCGCAGGCAGGCAGCCTGCAGAGGTGTAGCCGCAGCTTAATCAGCAGCTGTTTGCGTTAAGCAGAGTCTACAATAAGAGAAGGTGCGAGACGCATGATTTTCCCCTAATCGCCAAGTGGTCGAATGTTCAAATGGTCGAATACCAAATCGTCGAATCGTCATTTTGTCGAATGCTTAAAACGTCGAATTGTCAACTGGTCGAATGCTAAACACATCGAATCGTCAAATGGTCGAATGTTCAAAACGTCGAATCGTCAAATGGTCGAATGCTAAAAACGTCGAATTCTCAAATGATCGAATGCTAAAAACATCGAATCAGCAAATGGTCGAATGTTCAAAACGTCGAATGGTCATTTCGTCGAATGCTCAAAACGTCGAATTCTCAAATGGTCGAATGCTAAAAACATCGAATCAGCAAATGGTCGAATGTTCAAAACGTCGAATGGTCATTTCGTCGAATGCTCAAAACGTCGAATCGTCAAAAAGTCGAAAAATTTGCTTGGTTTAAATTAATGTTAACTTACATCAAACAAATTTTTCGACTTTTTGACGATTCGACGTTTTGAGCATTCGACCATTTGACGATTCGACGTTATGAGGATTCGACGAAATGACGATTCGACGTTATGAGCATTCGACGAAATGACGATTCGACGTTTTGAACATTCGACCATTTGCCGATTTGATGTTTTTAGCATTCGACCAGTTGACAATTCGACGTTTTGAGCATTCGACGAAATGACCATTCGACGTTTTGAACATTCGACCATTTGCTGATTCGATGTTTTTAGCATTCGACCAGTTGACAATTCGATGTGTTTAGCATTCGATCATTTGAGAATTCGACGTTTTTAGCATTCGACCATTTGACGATTCGACGTTTTGAACATTCGACCATTTGACGATTCGATGTTTTTAGCATTCGACTTGTTGATAATTCGACGTTTTAAGCATTCGATCAAATGACGATTCGACGATTTGGTATTCGACCATTTGAACATTCGACTACTTGGTGATTAGGGGAAAATCATGCGTCTCGAAGGTGCGCATCGATGTTCATAGCTATAGGTATACTAAAGCATGCTGTGGTATATCTATAGCTATGAACATCGATGCGCACCTTGTCTCATTGTAGACTCTACTTTAGTTACCGGCAGTGCGCTCTGATTGGTTAGTTCAGTGGTCGTCACTTCTGTGCCTAAAGGCCAACGCAGAATAGATCTGTAACCGGAATCGCAATCGTAGCGTAACCGTAAGAATGAGTTAAAGAAGGATAAACAATATACCTATCCTTCTTTAACTTATTCTTACGCTTACGGTTAAGGCGCTCGCACACCTCTACTGTCTGCATTAGAGTAAGAGTGAAAAAACATGAAATTTGAATTTTCTGACTTATTTACTCTCATGTGTTACCATGACAACTATGCATGCATGGGCATGCATGCAGAGGTGTGCGAGCGTCTTTACGATTGTTTTTTATTCAATTGCTTTAGTTATCGGCAGCAAATTTAAATGTAGTTTATTTTTATTTATCAATGAGATTTTGCCTGACGAATACTAAAATTTATGACCATTAATGTATAAAGAATTTAATATTGCAAAGAAAACAAGTCTTATTAACGTTATGTTATTAGAATATGCAATTAAATTGGCCCATGTCAATTTTTAGTGTCCGTCAGTGGTGCCGATTTCACAAGCAAGCTGCAAATTTTGCTTTAGTCACCGTCATTGCTATTTTATATAAAATTGTAAAAATAAAAATAGTAAAACAAATAAATAATAGGGGAAAGGGCCCTAAGGTGGTAACCCTAAGAAAATTTTTGTATATTAGTTATAGTCCAGTCGCCCTGTGAAAAAAGTAGTCATTTTTTGCCAAAATTTTTCATGAAGTCTGATTGTGGATTCATATAGTGTGAGGTGGTAGTATGAAGATGTATATTTTTCCCACTCGAGATTTTTTAAACTGTGCGTTATAAACAAGTTTGAAGGTACCGAAAAACAGTTTTTTGATGACCATTCTTTTCCATCAAATTATAGGGGAAAAAGTTATTAATAAAAGTTATAGAGCTCGGAAATACCTTTAAAATGATGGGTCATATGTTAAACCACTAAAGATGGTACTTTCTTATTTGTTTAATAACTTAAACAAAAGTTAACAAATTCTTTCGATATTCTCCAAAAATGCACCTCTCAAGACCCTCAAGATGTGTGCCAAATTTGAATACGATTCGATAAATAGTTTATGAGAAATTCCATTTGTTAACTAAAAACATGATTTTTTAAAATGGAATTTCTACATTTTTGACCGGATGAAAATCAATTTTTTTGTTGGGTTCTCTTCATGAAATGTCAATCTATCAATCACAATTTGTAGCGAATTAATTTTTTACATGAAAACTGGTTTTCTTTGGGGAGGGGGAGAAATTTTTGGCTTATAAACAAAAGAACACTACATCGACAATTTTTACTTTAACAATTTCTCATAAACGCCATTTGATTACTTATTCTTTCCTGCAAATTTTGCAAAATAAATTTTGATCTAGGTCAAAAAGGGGGGGAGATAATTTTTTTATTTCAAAAAATTCCTGAGCCTTTAATTATTAATATTTTTTATTTTTTTTATTATATTTTTTTAGTTGATTAGTCATACTGAGTATAAAAAAATCAATCTAAACATTTATGCACTTCTTGTTCGTAAAATAAATCCTAAAAAGTATGCAACGTTTAAATGCAATGTAGAGCAGCCTATCTGATCTAGGCTGCAGATTAGGGGACATCATCAGTCGCTCGCGCTAAAGTTGAATTCAAACTTTCAAATTCGTAAAACTTGTCATAACATTCAAACAAATTGATGAATTTTGATCATTTTTTTTAAACTGGGCTAAAATTCTCTCAGGAATTCGTATTTTTATTTGTTTTTAAAAAATTTATAAAAAATGTCAAAAAATTATTAATTAAAAACAATTTTTTTTGGTTTTTTTTTAGAAATTCATTTTGTTTAAATTTTTTATTTTTAACTTCTCGAATAATAAAAGAAACACTAATTTTTTATTTTTGCATTAAAAGAATTAAGGTTTTTAAAAAATGCTATTCGCAGAACAATATTATACTAATAATTTGACATATATTTCGAAAATTCCTCAATTTTGGATAAGAAAAAAGTTCTGCGAACAGCATTTTTTCAAAAACTTTAATTCTTTTGTATTGCTTTTATTATTCGAGAAGTTAAAAATAAAAAATTTAAACAATGAATTTCTAAAAAAAAACCAAAAAAAAATTTTTTTTAATTAATAATTTTTTGACATTTTTTATAAATTTTTAAAAAACAAATAAAAATTCGAATTCCTGAGAGAATTTTAGCCCAGTTTAAAAAAAATGATCAAAATTCATCAATTTGTTTGAATGTTATGACAAGTTTTACGAATTTGAAAGTTTGAATTCAACTTTAGCGCTAGCGACTGATGATGTCCCCTAATCTGCAGCCTAGATCAGATAGGCTGCTCTACATTGCATTTAAACGTTGCATACTTTTTAGGATTTATTTTACGAACAAGAAGTGCATAAATGTTTAGATTGATTTTTTTATACTCAGTATGACTAATCAACTAAAAAAATATAATAAAAAAAATAAAAAATATTAATAATTAAAGGCTCAGGAATTTTTTGAAATAAAAAAATTATCTCCCCCCCTTTTTGACCTAGATCAAAATTTTTTTTGCAAAATTTGCAGGAAAGAATAAGTAATCAAATGGCGTTTATGAGAAATTGTTAAAGTAAAAATTGTCGATGTAGTGTTCTTTTGTTTATAAGCCAAAAATTTCTCCCCCTCCCCAAAGAAAACCAGTTTTCATGTAAAAAATCAATTCGCTACAAATTGTGATTGATAGATTGACATTTCATGAAGAGAACCCAACAAAAAAATTGATTTTCATCCGGTCAAAAATGTAGAAATTCCATTTTAAAAAATCATGTTTTTAGTTAACAAATGGAATTTCTCATAAACTATTTATCGAATCGTATTCAAATTTGGCACACATCTTGAGGGTCTTGAGAGGTGCATTTTTGGAGAATATCGAAAGAATTTGTTAACTTTTGTTTAAGTTATTAAACAAATAAGAAAGTACCATTTTTAGTGGTTTAAATTCATTTGCAAGTAAGCAAATGAACCAATTTTAACATATGACCCATCATTTTAAAGGTATTTCCGAGCTCTATAACTTTTATTCACAACTTTTCCCCCTATAATTTGATGGGAAAGAACGGTCATCAAAAAACTGTTTTTCGGCACCTTCAAACTTGTTTATTACGCACAGCTTAAAAAATCTCGAGTGGGAAACATATACATCTTCATACTACCACCTCACACTATATGAATCCACAATCAGACTTCAGGTATCAATTTTGTCACGAAAAAACACAGGGCGACTGGACTATTAGTATCTTCAAATGTTTTGTGTTATTGTTATTATTTGAGAAGACAAAGATTTTAGTAAAGTTTTGAGGTAAATAGTCGTATGAGTCTCTTTGTAACGTGAACGTTGTAAAATTTCTGTTTTTAAATGATCGAGAAATTTTTTTCTCAGGGTGTTAAAATCATCGAAATTAACCATTTTAAATTAATAAAAATCGTTATAATTATCTTTATATATCGTACAATAATATTCCAAATGAATATAATTAATATTGTGCTTTAAAATTTTTTTCATTAACGTTTAAAAAATTGTGTCTTGGCCCTAAGGTGGACACTTTTTTGGCCACAAGGTGGTCACTTTTGATTTTTTATGACAATGTGTTTATACGCTATATTTATCAACATTTATCACTGTGAATGTGAATTTTATCAATTTTTAAGTTTTATGATGAATAATAATGAAATAGAATTATTTTCAAAATTTTACCTGTATAATACATATATAAAAAGTATCATTTTTGACGAAAAGACAAAGTGCAAAAAAAATATGTAATATTTTTCTGTGATCCTGAAAAATAATTAATATTAAATAAACAACTTAATAATACGTTTTTTACATTTTTTTATAACTTTTTTAGTCAATTTTTGTATGGTGACCACCTTGGGGCCACTTTTTTAAAAGTCGAATTTTCAACTTTTTAAAAAAAATGACGTAACTTTTTTCTATTAATGAAATGAAAAAAACTTTATGTAGGAAGTTAGGTAATAAGACAAAGCTTCAAACGCCGTATTATTATCCTTTATATATAATTCCATTTGAAATCTACAGTCGTTCAAAAGATAGGTGACCACCTTAGGGCCCTCTCCCCTACTAAGAATAAGAATAAATACAATAAACACAAATTTACTTTTCATAACGCGGTTTTATTGCAGTTTATTAAATAAACTTGTGTATTTTTTGACGATTATTATATAATCCTCTACACCCTAATGTATATAACTGCAGACCCGACTGAAAATAAAATCAGGAATGATCAGAAAACTGGTCAGACCGCCTGACCACTTTAATCCAGTTTTCTTACGATTCTGGATGAAGTTCGTCAGAAATCTATCACAACTGGAGGAAGTTTAAAGTGGTCGCAAGTCTGCTACTATCCCCTCCACTTTGTTGACCTCGCCCACTGCTGGTGACGAGTTTAGACCATTTCTAAGTCATTTCTGACCATATTTTTGAACCACTTCTGACTTTTCTAGTCTATTTTTGACATTTCTTCTGACCATTTTTAACCAGAAACTTTACCACTACTACTGGTTTTATTAAAACACTATACTAATATCGATTAACTATTAAAAATTTTTTTATTAACATTTTCTCTGTTTAATATTTACAAAAAATTACATATCTATAAAGTTAACAACGATAAATAATAATAATATTAAATTTAAAATGGAAATTGGAATATTCCCTTGCAATTGAAACAGGGATTAAATATCCATTTCGTAATTAATATTTTGGTATTTTTTTTTAAAACGAAGTTTTCTAATCTTATGGTTTTTCAGAATTAACTTTAAATAATTTTGTTTCTAACTATTCAAAACAAAAAAATTACATTTTTTCAAAGTAAAGCGAATTGAGTAATATAATTATTCTTTATATAGAATTAACTTTAAATAATTTTGTTTCTAACTATTCAAAACAAAAAAATTACATTTTTTCAAAGTAAAGCGAATTGAGTAATATAATTATTCTTTATATAGTATTTTAAAAGTGGAATTTTCAGCAGATTTTTTAAACTATTTTTTGTCTACTAATTGTTTTTTCTATTAATTTCTTTTAATAGTTCTATTTGCAGTAATTCCTTATTGAAAAAATACATCTGTTATTACACGTGTAATTTGAACAGTGATTTTCTTTTCAAAATTTCTGAAATTGTTACACGTTTAATTTGAACATTGATTTTCTTTTCGAAATTTCTAAAATTGTTACACGTTTAATTTGAACATTGATTTTCTTTTCGAAATTTCTAAAATTGTTCCCAGCGGGCACAAAAACAAAAAACGTCCTTTGAACGTCTGTAGAACGTTTAATGTCTGCCAATTTAAGTTTTAAGAACGTCCAAACGTTCCAAAAATGATTCAGAATGTTCGGACATTCTTAGAACGTAAATTGGCAGACATTAAACGTTCTACAGACGTTCAAAGAACGTTTTTTGTCTTTGTGCCCGCTGGGTTACAATTATAATTTGAACATTGGTTTTCTTTTCGAAATTTCTAAAATTGCTACACATGTAATTTGAAAATTGATTTTCTTTTCGAAATTTCTAAAATATGCTACACATGTAATTTGAACATTGATTTTCTTTTCAAAATTTCTGAAATTGTTACATGTGTAATTTAAACATTGATTTTCTTTTAGAAATTTTTATCGATGTTACACGTTCAAATTACACATTTAATTAACAAAACAAAAAAACACGTGTAACAATTTTAAAAATTTTGACAAAATACCAAAGTTCAAAATACACGTCTAATTTACATGTGTAATAATTTTAGAAATTTAAAAAAAGTAAAAGTTCAAATTACACGTGTAACAAACTTATTAATTTCGAAATAGAGTATTTTTTCAATAGAGTTTGAATACATTATTATAGAATAAAATTTAACTGCGCCTACTTTAAGCGTATACATTATATAAATTAAATTTAATATATTTATCTAAAAATTAGCTGAACTGTTGACACAGAAAGATCAGCAATGTTTCTAGAAAGTTTTTAAAACGTTTCATGTTTGGTAAGGGACATGAATCGTTTTGAAAACGTTTTGGGAACGTTATTTTAGAACGTAATGACAGTCCAATTTCACTATATAGTAGAGAGTTATTGTGTCTTTCCCAATTTCCATTTATTCTCCTGCAGAGTGCAATGTAATGCTCTTCTTCATTACAGTGAATTATACCTGTCAATCTGAAAAAAAATTTATGTTGTAAAAACTGTGTATGTTTGTTTATATATTATTGTTTAAATAATTTATAATAGAATAAGTTTATATTCCATTCATACCTATAAGTTTCTTCGCGTAATGTTAAATAAATTGGAAACTGGTTCATTTTAAAATTTTGAAAATTTTATGCTCCCTTTCCTTGATTTCAGTCTTGATTATTATGTGGGAGTTGTATTTTATTACTACTGAACGTGGAATAAGATCGCATTTGTCACTGCAACATTTTTTGTTGACTTTTCCTTCATATAATAAACAGCTTTGTAATTGTTGAAAACTCTTATCAAGAACACTTTTGTAGTCTAATTGTAAGAATAGAATTTCTTCAATACTTTCGTGTCCACACAAGCAATTGGTAATTCGGAATGCACTGGGTTCGTTGATCATAAGATACGACCACATGTCTAAAATTTTTGCTGAATAATTTACAGAATGTAACATATTTGGTGATTTTACACCTTTCTTTATAAATTTCGATTGCAGACTGTCCGAATGTTGAATGTCTTTTAACCCCTTGACAGTCCATGGCCCATATGTGGCCACAAAAACTCGTGCCACCTTTACATCTGTGGCCATATATGTCCATCTCAAAAATAAAATACTAAACATAATTCGATTTGAATGACCAAGTGCATACTAAGGTTTTTGGGGTCGCTGAATCCGAATTTCAAATCAGATTTTCAAAATTCAAAATGGTGGACCTAAAATGGCGACTATGAAGATTTAAAAATTTACCAAATACGCATGAAACTCTTTACTTGGGGGTTTTCGGGGTCGCTGATTACGAATATGATGTCAGATTTACAAAATTAAAATGGTGAATCCAATATGGCGGATAATTTCAAGATTCATGCAATTTGATCGAATTTCAGGTCCGTCATTTTGGATTTCAAAATCTGACATCGGATTCGTAATTAGTGACCCCGAAAACCCCCGAGTAACAAGTTTTATACAAATCCGTTGGATTTTTTATTTTCTCGACCGCCATATTGGATCCGCCATTTTGAATTTTGAAAATCTGACATTAGATTCGTAATCAGAGACCCCGAAAACCCCCGAGTAACAAGTTTCAAGCAAATTTGATAAAATTTAAAATTTTCGAATTCGCCATTTTGGATCCGCCATTTAAAATTTTGAAAAACTGACTTCCAATTCGAATTTTGCGACTCCAAAAACCTTAATTACAATGAAATCAAATTTTCATAAACTTTTTTTCCTTGGACTGTTTTTGGACCACAAGCGATTTTTAGCTGGACTGCGAAGGGGTTAAAATTGCGCATCTTTCGATGTATACAATACTCATTTTCGTAGATTCAAGAAATGACAAAATGAATTGTCAGGTACAGTTCTTAGATTTTTCGATTTGCTGAAAATATATTTGTGAATCTTCAATAGCTACTGTTAAAATTTGAATAATTGAATCAAAGGAACACGAATTAGCAATAATGTACTTTTCATTATAGATTTCAATTGGCTTGTAAAACTTACTTCCATTTTGCAGTAGTCTTATAGATAATTTTCCTTTTTTTTAATGCAACGTCAGTTTGTCGGACGCGAATATCTGAACAAGATTTAAAATATTTTGACGGTTTTCTCTGTTTAATTTCATCTGCTTTCCTTCGCTTCTTATTTGTTTTTGTTTTCCTTCTCACATAAAACAGAATCCGGTTTCTCAAAATCTATAACTTTTGGGTTTCTTGTATTTAATAAATCATTTTCAATTTCGTCTTTTAGGTTTTCTTCGAAAGAAATATCCTCTAAAGTCATCTCAAAATTTTCACAATTTTGTATTTCATCATTAACATATATTACAGCTGATGGACTGTATTGGATGTTAAAGTCCTCTTGATTGAAACGTTGAACCTTTGCTACCATGTCGTTATGAGTTTCCCAATTTCCATCCCTTTTTCTGCATAAAGCGATGTAATGACCTGGTGTGTAAATTACAATGCCAATTAATCTGCGAATAAAAAGGTTTTATATAGGGGCAGTCCAGCTCAACTGTGTTAAAAAAATTTTATTTGATTTTCTAAAATGTTAAAACTTTTATGAAAATCGGTAGTTCACAACAAAACAAAAAAACCAACTTAAACTAAACTTACTTAAACTTACTTACTTAACTTACTTACTTAAACTTACTTACTTAACTTACTTACTTAACTTACTTAACTTTTAACCATTTTTTTGAAATTTAAAATTTTTGTTATTGTTTTTGCATAAACAAAATAATACAAAATTTAAAAAAAATTAATAACTCAAAAGCCGTTTAAATATTTAATAGCTGTTAATATTTCAACGATTGAATCGAATGCACATGTATTTGTAATGATGTATTTTTGATTATTAACATTGATCGGTTCGGTGGATTTATTTCCATTTTTTAAAATTTTTGTTTCTTGTTCTTGTTGTATTACCTTGTTAACTGTGGAAGAAATAACTATTGTTTTATTTGGTATGTTGGTATACGAATCTTGTAATTCCTCCAAACTGGCATCTGCATCATCGACAATAGTTCCATTCAATCTTCTTGAAAAATATCTTCCCCCAGATTTCTCCAGTTTTCACTATAAAAAAGATCTTTCAATGGAGTTTCAAATTCTTCAGAATTAATTTTAATATTTAATTCCGTGCTGTGTGCAGGAATTTCAGTGTCGTGGCCAAACATTGCAGTAAAGTTGGTTTCATTTTCAACTATTTTATGTTCATCACTATCAAGCTTTTCATCAGTCTTATCGACAGTTTCCTGAGATTGTTCCATTTGAGAAACAAATGCCGTGGTAATTTCTGTCGCTGCTGATAGTTTTTGACCTTTTAGAGAATTATAATGCATTTTATAAAACTTATCAACTCGAAGTCTTCCTAAAAGATCAACATCAATAACATTATTTTTTATTTCTCCAAAATCCTTTTCCACATAGCAACTTGTGGCTCTTATGCATTTGGTTTGAAAATGTGTACTCATGACCGTAGTCCATAATGGGAATTCTTTCGCCTTTTGAATTAAGTGATTAAAGAATTGTGTCTTAAAATGGGCGTTGACTCTCGAATGGACAATATTTGCACCTTCCTTAGCAATAATTTTAACTTTCTCTACCCATTTCAAAATGTTGACATCTTCAACAATGTTTTCCTTTAGAGAGCTATGAGATAAGACTATTAATGTGAGACTTAAAATTTCCTCGAATCTATCAAAACTTGTGCACTATACCATTAAGGCAATACATCTCATATAAAAATCTTTAATTGTTAAATTGTCGGTATTAAAACATTTAAGTCTGCAGAATATGTCAATAAAATGTGCCACATCTACTCTAATAAATGTAGTCGCAGGTCGATCTTCAGTCTTATTTTGACTTACTGCCAAGAAGCATTCTCGGAGATAATCTTTAAGGCTTAGCCGATTAAAAGATAGACATATGCCTCCCAATAGAGCATACGAATAATCGCATACAGACTGTTTAGGAACAATGGCGGTTTTTATAAGCCATGTATTTAACCAAAACAATATTGTGTTTGTGTCTAAAGCGGCAGACAACATTTGAGCTACTGAAATGTTTGTTTTGTTAAAATTTATAACGACTTCAAACAAAAATATTGCTGGTGCTTTTATGTCCTTCATCACAGTTACTGGTATAACTAAACTAGAAGTACTATCCACGCATACGCATGCCTCATTTTGCATGAACTGAAAGCACTCTTTAGCTAAGAATATCTGTTCAGGTAATAATTACTGTAATTGAAATGGATCAGCACCGACAAAGCTAATGGAACCTACATATGGAGGAGTGTATTTCAATTTAGTTAAATTTCTACTGAGTTTGTCCCATCTTTCTTCCCAATCAGCACATATGCTTGCCACAAACTTGCATTAAGCTTGCCGTGCAAGGTGTGCAAGCTTACAGAGCAAGCTCGTGACAAGTTTGTGGCAAGTAACAAAATGTCCTATGACTGCAAGTTCGCTTGACTACATCTCGTTTTAAATTATTTTGTAAAGCTATAGATGAATCTTATTATATATTTTTATGAAATCGTATGTTAGTATCAAATTGTAAATTTATAGATGAATCTTAATATATATTTTTATGAAATCGTGTGTTAATATCGAATTGGTGTGATTGAAATTATAAAAATTGTAATTCGAGAATAAAAAAAAACAAGAGAAAAATAAATATACCCAGCTTAAAATCCCCGTACAGGATCCTTAAAGGATCCTCCTGGGATTCTGAACAGGTCCTGTGCAGGATTCCATACAGGATCCCGTGCTGGTCCTGTACAGGATCCCGTACGGGATTTTTGAACAGGGTTCCTGTGCAGGTTCCGATGCAGGATCCTTAGTTATCAAAGATTTCTGTAAAGGTTCCTGTACAGGAACACTTGCAGGATCCTGTACAGGAAGTTTTAAAAAAATTTTTATGTTAAGCAACATTTGACCCTACTATAAAAATAATGAGGAATCATGACAAAAAATCAGAGTTCTGATTATTTGTCAGATTTTCTGATGCTTCTTCTTGACTCTGATGATTTGTCATTTTTCAGATTATTTCTGACAGAATTTTTAGAATGGATTTGATGTTTTGTGAGAATTCTATCAGCTTCTCACTTCACTTCACAAACCAAGCTGACCATACTTGAAGCGTATCTTTTAATTTCTTCAAAATGAAGTTCCTTTGAATAAATTTTAGATATTTGGAATCATGAAATATCACAGATTCTGAATTTTTAAATTATAAACATCAATTACCCTACTGAAAAAAACACGTGTAAATACACGTGTATTTACACGTGCCATAAATTTTCAATATTTATATATCCAAAAGAATGCATAGGATTTTTGCTTATGCATGCATGTATTTATACGTGTAAATAAACATATATGTGTCACGCTCTGAGGAAAGGTACCTAAGAAGCAAAAAATTTGAGGTTATGTTTTTAATTTTTCAAGTAAAAATACACCCCAGTAGCATAAAATGTTCCACCAACATTGGCAACATTGAGGCAAACATTGGTAATGTTGAGACAATGTTCCCAATATTGCTGTAATATAACGTGCTGCTGGGGCAGAAATAAAATCAATTATTAATGGGTAAGAATTCCTGAAGTGTTCCCTAATTTTCATTTGGTTACTGAAAATAAATTATTCTTATATATTTTGATAGTCCATGATGTCCCTAATAATATCTCCAAACGATTTTTCAAATGATTAATTTTTGTAATTTTTATAAACAATTAAACTTTTTTGCACCGTTTTAGAAAAAATTCAATTTCTCGAAATTGGCTGAACCGATTTCAATGAAACTTGTATCGTTAGAAAGATTAAAAAATGTACTATTCAGAAAAAAATATAATATGAATAAATAAACAATATTAATTAACAAATAGTTAACTTGGGTTCCTTTCAACCAAAAATTTTTTTTCACATTTATATTTTAATTTAAGCTTATTTTAAGAATATATGTCCTTTTTTGATAAGCAAATTATTTTAATTGTTATAAAGAATATTAGTTAAGTAATAGTTAACTTAGGTTGAAGTACATATGTCCTTTTTGTTTAATAAATAAATTATTTTAATTGTTATAAACAATATTAGTTAACTAATTCTGACTTTGGTTAAAGTACGTATGTCCTTTTTGTTTAATAAATAAATTATTTTAATTGTTATAAACAATATTACTTAACTAATTGTTATAAATAATATTAGTTAACTAATTCTGACTTTGGTTAAAGTACGTATGTCCTTTTTGTTTAATAAATAAATAATTTTAATTGTTATAAACAATATTACTTAACAAATAGTTAATTTTGGTTTCTCTCAACCAAAATTTTTTTTTCACACATATTATTTTTAATGTAGGCTCAATTTATGAATGTATGCTCTTTTTGAGTAAGCAAATTATTTTAATTGTTATAATCAAATATGCCTAAATTAAAATATAAATGTGAAAAACAATTTTTGGTTAAGAGGAACCAAAGTTAACTATTTGTTAACTAATATAACAATAATAAAAACAATATAATAAATGATATAAACAATATACTAATATAACAAATGAAAACAAAATTTGTATTCTTTATTTTTCATCTAGAGAACATATTTTACATTATTTTTAATTGATTCTGGTCATCTGCAGTAATGGAATTAAAAATTAAACGTACTGTTTTTAAAAATTGTGTTAATTTGTTAACTTTGACTAGAATAAATAATTATTAACAATTGAAAATTTAAACAAGTTTAGTTCTCTTTAATTTAAAAAAAACTCTAATCGGTTAAAAATTGTAGGCTCTAGACATTTTTAAACAGTATATTGTAAAGAATCCCACTGTGGCGTCGCGTCGTACCGTGAGCATTAGATACCGAGAAAGCTCGCGCACGGCGAGACTAAAAATGATAGAACTTCTAAACTTTCAGAGAGTTCCTGTTTTTTATTTTTGCTATGGAATCATGAAAAGTCCCTCTTCATGATGCTATAAAAAAAGTGACCAAAATCGATTGCAAACATTGTTTATTTATAACAATAAAAATTAAAAATATAATTTGTTTAAACAAATTAAACTTTTTATTCATATTATATTTTTTTCTGAATAGTACATTTTTTAATCTTTCTAACGATACAAGTTTCATTGAAATCGGTTCAGCCAATTTCGAGAAATTGAATTTTTTCTAAAACGGTGCAAAAAAGATTAATTGTTTATAAAAATTACAAAAATTAAAATTTTGAAAAATCGTTTGGAGGTGTTATTAGTGAGATCATAGACTATCAAAATATGTAAGTATTATTTATTTTTATTAACCAAAAGAAAATTAGGGGACACTTCAGGAATTCTTACCCTAATTTAAAATTATTGATCTTCAAGTCTTCATTATATCAAAAATATTCAATAAAAATTGGTTTCAAATTTAAATAATTAAAAATAAACTTTTAATCAAGAGAAATCTAACACGAACCTAACCTATAATTCGTTTGCTTCTTAGGTACCTTTCCTCAGAGCGCGTCACATATTTACACGTGTATTTACACATGTATTTTTGAAACTTATTAAAATTTTAATTGCTTTTTTATTTATTTTCTTAGTATAAATAATTGTTGAAAAAATTTATATTTTTCATAATTTATTTATTACATTTGTCAATACATAAACATACGAAGATTATTATATTATAATACATTATATACATATCTCTTTTTTTGTAATTAGGAAATTAGTTAATCTAATTATACACTGAGATAACTATTTATTTGATTTACAAATATTTAGTTTTTATTAAACTTAAAATATGTTTGCTATTCAGTCAAACAAATTTAAGATTAAAGAAAGTGAATTTATCATTCGGTAGTATTAATATTAAAGGTGAAAGAATTTAACAATTATTCCGAATCAAATCTCTCGAAAATAAATTTCTTGAGTAAGCATTAGATTTCGTTATGAAAATACAATATATTTTTCATATGTATCGACAGCGCAGCTGTCCTAATACAGAAACCTGCTTTTTCTGAAAATCATTTTTTCGAAATTAATTAATAATTTCAAAATTATCAAAGAACTCAGAAAAAATTGGTTAGCATGGTGGGATACGAGCCCACGACCTTTCTATTGCCGGTAGACTGCTCTGACCACTGAGCTACATGCACCCCAAGATCCTCCGAGTTCCTTGATATATACTATACCTCCCTGCATTATTTCATGATAATGTAGGGAGTTTCTTGAAGATGGTAAAGCCTTATTTCAAATTCATGGCAAATATAATTAAAGACCAATTTTTTCTGAGTTCTTTGATAATTTTGAAATTATTAATTAATTTCGAAAAAATGATTTTCAGAAAAAGCAGGTTTCTGTATTAGGACAGCTGCGCTGTCGATACATATGAAAAATATATTGTATTTTCATAACGAAATCTAATGCTTACTCAAGAAATTTATTTTCGAGAGATTTGATTCGGAATAATTGTTAAATTCTTTCACCTTTAAAATTTAAGATTAATTCAAATATATTTTTTGCTTAATTTATAGAAATAATATATTTAATTCAAGCATAATTTATTTTTGATTTTAAATTATTTATTATCAACTTTTTAGTTTGAATCAAACATAAAACTTTTAAATGTATTTTTTGTTTAAGCAAAAACAGGAAATATGTTTAAATTTAACATAATTATTCAAACAAAAATTATTTTTGAATCAGAGCAGTAAATATTGTCTACATATTAGAATTAAGCTTACAAACTAACTGCAATGAAACAAAATCACTTAAAATTATTATTTTACTTGAAACGAGTATAATGTTAAATCAGTGTAGGAAAAATAAATATTAAATATAAAATTGTCATTTCAAGAATTGTTTAAACAAATAATTGTTGTTATTGACTAATTTTCGACTTACAGCATTTAAAAATAAATAATTTTTGCACTTTTTGTAGTAAACGAAACTCAGTACTATAACGTGACCCACGTGAAAAGATTACCGGTAAACTCCGCGGAATCTCCGCGGAGTTTCAAATTTAAAGGTAACCTCCCAGTGGGCAAAAAACCATCATTGTTTTAAAAACGTTCCAAAAACGTTTTTAGAACGTTTCATGACTGCTAAATAACGTCCCAAAAACGTTAAATGTTTGTAAAACGTTTTAAAAACAATGGCACGTTTTTGGGACATTATTTGTAAGACATGAAACGTTCTAAAAACGTTTTTGGAACGTTTCTAAAACAATGATGGTTTTTTGCCCACTGGGCTAACCTGGCAAAAACAATGAATCTACATAACACCCGCGGTTATCCAGGTATCATGTTAATATTTTAAACAATTTCTAAGGTAAGTCAAGACAACCTGTCAAATATGATGCATTAGATAATTATCAACTGAAATTCATGTATCCAGTCATTTTTTGCTCATTTTTAAAAGTAAGTTAGCACAATATGTCAAAAATAATAAATAATAATAATTAATAATAATAAATAATAATAATAATAAATATGTCAATATGTCCTTTTTGACATATTGTGCTAACTTACTTTTAAAAATGAGCAAAAAATGACTGGATACATGAATTTCAGTTGATAATTATCTAATGCATCATATTTGACAGGTTGTCTTGACTTACCTTAGAAATTGTTTAAAATATTAACATGATACCTGGATAACCGCGGGTGTTATGTAGATTCATTGTTTTTGCCAGGTTAGGTTACCTTTAAATTTGAAACTTAGGATCCTCTGGGAATGTTTAAAATAGTGACAGGCCAACTGGATAACCGTGGGTAATATCCAGATGATCGATCTTGAAAGTAAATTTACCTTTGAAATTGTACCAAATTTTAATAAAATACTGTGGATCATACCGGTATAATCGTGGGTAATGTTATGGATAGATGGACAGTTTGAAATTATTTTAATATTGTAAGGATATGTTAAATATGCTGATTCTTCGTTTTTGACAGTTTAGGTTAAAAATATTTATGGGTTGACTAGATAACCATAAATGATATACTTGTAAATAGGTTTTCTTACAATTTAACTTGTTTTGTTAATTTTCAGTATATTTGAGAAAATCATAATTCCGCGGAATATTTGGGGATTCACTTCGCGGAGTCTCCGCAGAGTGATTCCGCGGAGTTTACCGGTAATCTTTTCACGTGGGGAAAATGTTTTAGCAATTTAAAAATTGGAAAATTTGTTTATACAAATAGTTGTTTCTATTAACTAACGGGACACATGATTATTTCCCAAATTTTTCCAGAAAGCGCCCATATAGATAACTCCAATAATGCCAAAATGGGCACTTTTCATGTGAACGTCCAGATATGATTATAACAATATATCTTGTTATTTTTTGGCTAAACTGATTGAAATCTCTTCGAGTTATCGTATTTGAAAAAACAGGATCCACACAAACATGCATACATAAGTAAATACATTCAGTCAATTGTTCAGTGGCTTATATAGGTGATGTTTCTGAAAGTGCTATTTTTTAACTTTAATTTTTAATTTATTTTTTTGTGAAATTAAGATGCCTTATTTTGGTTTAAAATTTTTAAAATTATATTAACTATTCGTAAGATTTTTTAAAGTCGGAATGACTTTCTGTTTGAAGCGCTAAAAATTTGAATACTTATTTTTCGATATTTCGAAATTGTAATGTTTATTTGTTCGAATTATTAAACAAATGAGTATTCGAACTTTTTGGAATTTAAACAAAGAAACATTCGAACATTCAATAATTCGAACAAATATACATTCGAACTTTGAATAATTATAATAAATGAACGCTTGAACTTTTGCAAATTCTAACAAAAAACATTCGAATATTTAGCTATTCAAACAGAAAGTCATTCTGACTTTTAAAATTCTAACAAATGGTTATTTTATTTTTTTAAATTTATGCCAAAATAAGTCGTCTCAAAAAATTACATAAGTTTTTCATGTACAAACATTTTTATTTCATACTCAAGACTGAGAATTTAAGGTAGTACGCTCGCGACAGTCACTTTCAAAAATATATTTTACTAGCATGCTATAGTATGGTGCAGTTACTGTAGCATCTGCTTCAAGATTCTTTTGCCTGACTGTACTGAATACATAGCCAGCCCCATGTACAGACACGCTCACACACAAGTATAATAGTCAGGTTAGAAAGTGCGGCAACGTCGCAATTTTGTAGTGCTGTGTAATCAAGGTATACGAAATATATACACAAAAGTGATATCTAATATTAATATAAAAAAAATTGCAACAGAAGGAATAACATTCGAAAACCTTTTAAAAGTTAATGCTGACTTTGGTACGACAGGAGTTATTCAATTATTTAAAGAAAAAAAGTCAAACGGAATACTAAAAATTACGGGCGATATAAGAGTTTTAAATAAGATTAGTCACTTTTTTAATAAATACTAAAATATTTATACAGTATTTTAAAAATACATTATTATATTAATTTTAGTATTATAAGTTGTCTGTTATAATATTATTATTTTAAATCATTTAAAATTTTTAAAAGAGGAGAGTTTTAAATACGATTAATGTTCTGATATTATTTTTTTTTAAATTATCGACTTTAACATTAAAAGTTAGCTGTTAATAGAATCATTTTATTGCATTCTAAATATTATTAATGCAATATAAATTATCTACTTTCAAAACTTATTTATAAATATGTGTAATTATTTTTTAATCGTTTATCGTTTTTTTATCGTTCATATTGTTTTAATTTATAACATGTATTGTTAATGTGAAAAAAATATATTTAATATTTGTTAAACCTTTGCCGTGCATAAGCTTTCCCCACCTTAGAAAAAATCAGTTTGACAGTGGAATCACGTGGATAATATCAGGGCCGAAAATTAGTTTGATTTAGAAGTTATTAGAAGAAATATGCCGTTTACATGCACTTTACATAGGTTAACCATGTTAAATAACAAACTTTAAACTTCAATATCTTGTATTAGAAACGGTCAATTTTTTTAATATTTTGCAAATACATAAATCTTGTAATTAACTATTCAGATTTAAAGTTTCATAAAATGCTATAGAAAAATGGGATCACGAGCGTACTTCCTTAAGTTGCAAAAAATTAATTTTTAAAATATTAAAGTATTTTATTCTATTTAAAAGATTGACTTTGTTGTTAAATTTAATTATTTTTATTTGATATTTTATTTTTTATGCATAAAAACATCATTATTCATCGTAAAATAATTTTAACGTTAAACTTAAGACTGAATTTGCTTTATTTTTACTAACCAAGTAGCACGCTGTATCAACTCAGTGTCATGGCGACATCTATCGGAAATATTCCTACACAGAAACAAAAGTACATGAATCATTCCTAGAAAGTGCTTGACTTTTGGATAGGACACAAAATACAAGGCGGTATCATATCTTTTTTATTAGAAAATATAAGAAAGTCCTAGAATTATTCTCGTATTAGTATGGGCCATAGTGTTCCTTAAATTTTAACCAAAAGTCATTTGTTCAGTTTTATAAAGTACGTGAAAGATTAGTTGACAGCGCTTGAAAATTCTATAGAGCGTGCGCAGTAGGGTGTCCGTAAAAATTCGACTTTCGAATTTTGTTTACGCCACCCCCCAGTTTGGTTCCAATAAATTAAAAAAATTCGCGAAATGCCTGCGGTCTTCGAGTTTTGACGGTAACATATATACATATAAACATAAATATATAAACACGTATAGACATACATATTGCAGTTTTTGTTAAAAAATGACACTCATATATGTTTTTTTCGAAAAAAGAAGCAGCTACGATTTTCGAAAATGCAGATTTGGAATCTTGGGACGATTCCAGATAAAACTGCGTTAGCACAATTTTGACTCATTTTAGGTAAACCTAAAAGTGCTTGAAGACCACCGTGTATATGAGCCGCCGGATAGTAAACCCACTCATAAAATTCTGATGGCATTTTTAATTGGCTCTTGACACCCAAAAATTAACTTCAAACAAAAAACATTTTTTTCATCACTTTCTTATAGGAAATTTTCCGGTGCATCTTTCTTTTTAAATGAAAAATTTTGTATTTTTTTGTCTTTTCAAGTTAAACGCAAAAACTATTTTTTCTAGAGACTCAAATTTAATTGAATTTAATTTATTTGCTCTAAAATCTAATGTTACTGATCGTTTTTAATTAAATTTTCAGGAATTATAGCTTAAACTATTCTAAGAACGATAAGTCATTAACCAAATTTAAGGACTGACATAAAAAAATATTATTAATTTTTTTTGTTCAGTGTCAAAAACGTGTTTTATGATTTACAATCGCTTCGTTTAACGAGGGAATTTTCACCAACGTCAAACTTCTAGCAAACAAAATGTACTTCATTAATATATGATAAAGTTTTTGTGAAAATTTTTAATTCAATTAAAATAATACTTTACGAAAAAAAGCGAAAATGTTTCGCGGAAGTGCGCTGGATTTCACGGGTGTTTTATGTATATTATATGTGACTATGTTAACAAGGTGGAGAACGAGCTACTTTTAGTTTTATTCATATTTAAAAAATAAGTTTAAAAATACAAATTTTTTGGTTAAAATACAAGTAGATTTTTGCAAAACTGAAGTTCTATACTATAAAACGAAAAAATCAGCACCTAATGTGAAAGTACATTGAATGTATTAATTGTTCATCAGTAAAATATTAGTTCAATTTTTGGATTTTTTATGTAATTGAAAAATTTTCGAATTATCCAAATATCGTAAAATTTAAGTCAAAAGAATTTATCTTAACTAGAAATTAGTTACCTCAAACATATAATAAAATATATAATATATAAATAACCCTGTTAAGTCAAGTAGCGATTTGGTTGAGTGCATAAAGCGCTATCCCAGCAGTTCACCTTGATGGTTATCCTATGTGACTTGGGGTTCGAGTCCGTCTTACCCTCATGTGTGTTGTTGTTGTGAAGATCATTTTTTTTAAATTAAACCCACTTTTTTATTTTAAAAGAATGCAAAATTTAAATCATTAAAATTTTTATAAACCTTTTAAAATAATAATTTCACTAAACAAAATTTTTAATAATTTTTGGAAACTTCCTGGTAACTTCTAGAAAGTTTCCAAGAAGTTTCTATGGAAAACTTCCAGGAATTCACCAGGAGCTTTCCATAGGAAGCTTCTAACCTGCGGATATTATTGTATTTCCTGGTAACTTTCGAAGGTTTTTACGGGAAACTTCCAGGAAGTTTCCTGGAAGTTTGTGTGCTAAGTTGGCAAATCAATATTTTAACAATTGTTTAAACAAATAATTATTATTTATTAATTGTTTTCCTGTTGCCTCTAAAAAAGTGCAGCTTTTTTGAATTTTGAAATTTTCAAACCTACTTATAATAGTCAATAAATATAAAATTCCAAATCGCAGTTTTAACTATTGTTTATAGTTTAAATAAATAATTATTGTTACTTATTATAACATAACATGTGACGCGCTCTAAAGAGAAGTAAACTAAGAAGCAAATCACTTTAAGGTTATGTTAATCTTATTCTTACCTTAATCAAATGATTCGTTTTAATTATATGGGTGATTCTTCTGAAAGGTAAATTTTTTTAAACAAAAGTAAAACATCATATAATTATATTTTAATTTACTTTTTTACATTATTTAAACTAATACAACACATTGTTTTCAAATTTATTTTAATATTTTACAGATAGAAGTTCGTGAAAATGAAGATGTGCAAGAAGTCCCCGAAGAACAAGTAATTATCTTTTACTTAATAATTTTACAAAAATTTCAAAATATGCTCTTAAACAAAACTTTTCCCAGGTATACGAAGTGGATGATCTTCAAAATGAATATGAAGACACAAATGAGATTGAAGAATTTTCTGACAACGACAATGATTTTCCCATAAACGAATTTGAGGAAAGTATTGAATTTGATGCTGATGATAATGATGATATCGATCCACATTTTTGCAATAATGAATTGTATAAAGTAAAACAATCTGCAGAAATATTAAGTACTATATCTACGCCTGCAATTGTTAGTCGGGGGAACTAATAATGATTTTTTTAAAATATGCAATTGTAAATAACTTGTCACATACAGCTATAGAACAATTATTTAAGAACGTGAACTCTATGTTTGCATCACGTGTTTTACCGGAGAGTAGATATATGATTGATAAATTGTTTTTCACAACAAATTACGTTAACTATCATACACTTTGTTCAGAATGTGGTACTTATCTTGGTACATTTGTTAGATCTGATCGTCAAAAAGAGTGTAGTAATTGTAAGAAAATAATTTCTCTGAGTGATAAATATTTAAAAAACTTCTTTGTAACATTTAATGTAAATTTTGATATTAAAGAAATACTAGAAAGCAACTTAAAATATTATAAGTATGTTGTACAAGAACGAATGCATGAAAGTGGTATTTTTAAAGATATCTATGACGGAATTGCTTATAGAAACTTTGTTAAAAATTTAGATCCAGAAGTTAGAAAACGATACGCTACATGTATTTTTAATTGCGATGGAGCTGTCAGATTTGAAAACTCTCCTCATTCAGCTTATCCAATTTATTTAATGGTTAACGAAGTACCCTTACATGTTAGAACATCGCAACCAATTGTTTGTGGATTGTGGTTTGGAAAAGGTAAACCCAACATGGATGTTTTTTTATATGCTTTTGTTGAACAGATGAATGATATGAATGAGAATGGTATTCCGTGTAAAATAGATAATGAAGTAATTAACATAAAACCTTATGTAATTTGCTGTTGTGTTGATTCAGTCGCCCGCGCTTCAATGCAAGGTATTACTTTATACAATGGCGAATGTGGTTGTGCTTGGTGCCTACAAAAAGGTAAATATATTCCAAGAGTTGGAGGTAAACGCGGTGCTTGGAAATATTCTTTATTAAAAGTAATGCCTGGGGATCGAACTGAAGAAAATATGTTAGAATGTATGTCATTGCTTGTAAATCCTGTTAATAATGACGACGAAATGCAACAAGCAGAAGAGCCATTAGATATTCAAAGCGTTAATGATAATAATGAGGAAGTGCTAGGACTAGAAGATTCTTCAGATGAGGAAACTAACTTACGAAAAATGTTGGGAGTAAAAAGTGTATCGCCTTTAATAAACTTAAAAGAATTTAATATTGTTTCAGGGTTTTCGCCAGATCCAGTGCATTTTGCATACTTAGGTATAGCTAAACAATTAAGTAATTATTGGTTCATTAAAAAAATTTTACCTTTAAAAAGGACTTTAAGTAAAAAAGATTTCAAAGTAATTGACAAGTTATTAGGCAAAATATCTGTTCCTCATCACAGTATGCGCTTAACTCGGCCAATAAGTGACAGAGCATATTGGAAGGCAAAAGAATGGAAAATTGGATACTTTATTACAGTTTACCCATTCTTCAACTATTTCTATCGCCAAATTTATGGAGACATTGGGCTCTCTTCGTTGAAGCAATATATGAGGCATTTCATTTCAAACCGTTCCACCGACAAAAACAATCGCAAGGAGACATATTTTCTAATAATTTTTATTATATAATTCTTTAATTGTTTATAATATATTATACACTGATTCAAATGAGAATTTCATGAGCTTTCTATTGCTATTTTTGTTATTTTAAATTTTTGCCAATTTCGTAGAGAAATTGCTGTTTGAAATGTTAATCTCTTAATATCTTAAAACACCCCCCCGCCGATTTTTATCAAAATTATATAATAATAAAGCGTAAATTCCCTAGTTTCTATTCTCATTTGATATATTATGGACATTTGATGGGATTAATAGAAAAAAAATTGTTTAAAAATGTGTTTTTGATAAATTTGACAAATAGTACGAAATTGAATGTAAGTTGAATGGGTTAAGGTTCAACTTCAAACTATTTGTCAAATTTTTCAAAAACACATTTTTTAAACAATTTTTTTTCTATTAATCCCATCAAATGTCCATAATATATCAAATGGGAATAGAAACTAGGGAATTTACGCTTTATTATTATATAATTTTGATATAAATCGGCGGGGGGGTGTTTTAAGATATTAAGAGATTAACATTTCAAACAGCAATTTCTCAACGAAATTGGCAAAAATTTAAAATAATAAAAATAGCAATAGAAAGCTCATGAAATTCTCTTTTGAATCAGTGTATAATATATTATAAACAATTAAAGAATAATATAATAAAAATTATTAGAAAATATGTTTCCTTGCGATTGTTTTTGTCGGTGGAACGGTTTGAAATGAAATGCCTCATATATTTCTTTGCAGAATGTTATTACTGTTAATGAACTAGAACATTTAGAATCCCTAATTAAAAAATTCTTGTTAGGAACTGAGAAATACTACACAAAATTTGCAATGACTTATAATGTTCATCAATTAATTCATTGGGTAACATCTCTAGGTAACTGGGGTCCCTCATATTGTCACACAACTTATTCATTTGAAAGTGCTAATGGAAAACTATTGGACACAATAAAAGCTGCAAAAGGAGTTACACATCAAGTAGCTAGAAACTTATGTTTAAGAAAATGTGATATTATTTTGCGAAATAAAATTCTACCCTTCTCTTCTGCTCGTATAAAAGAATTGTACTTAAATTTTAATGGAAAAATTACCAAAAAAACTTTCAAAATCAATACTATCAGATATTTTGGATCTGCTAAAATATTAGAAGATAATATAATAAATCAGTTAAATCTCTCTCGTCAAACGCTTTCTTATAAAAAAATTGTAAAGGATAAATGTATCTATTCATCAACTATATGTAGATCAGAACGTTCTGATAACAGTTATGCGCAAATGACAGATGGATCATTTATAAAAATAAAACTTTTTATTGTAGATAAAGCGACGAATTCTGAATATACTCTTTGTCAAACATTAGTAACTGAAAATGCATGGCAAAATGGATGTCCTGTTTTTAAAAAAATCGCGTATCGCAACAATAATTTTTTTGCTGTTAATACGAATGATATAAAAACGATTTGTGTTTTATAAAAGTAAAAAATGTAGAATATATTTGTCCTTTTCCAAATTTACATTCCTTTGAGTAATTTTGAAATTTAATAATATTAAAATATTTTAAGTCATCCCTGTAAAAAAAAAGTATTGGGAGGTACGGGATACCGCATTGCAAGTGCCTACCTGTCAATGCGGTATTCGCGAAATAGCGCATTGGGTGTCGTGGTGAATGCGGTATTCAAGGGGTCCCAATGCGGTGCAAGTTTTAAGCTTTAAAAAAAAGAAAATACGTGACAGGAGTAAATAATTAATGTCAGTGAATCAAAATACGAGTTAAAGGAATGAAAAAATACTAATAGTGAGTGTGAAAATGAAGTTGAAAAGATTTTGTTAATCTATACAGAAACACGGTTGCAGCATTGGAAATACAAAAGTAATGTAATGACAGGCGGCAAGACGTGTGTTATGTTATGCGCCGCATTGAAAACAGCCTATGCCGCATTGGACTTACATTTAACAGTTAATCTTACCTTATTTTCTTTAAACTTCATTTTCACACTCACTATTAGTATTTTTTCAATCCTTTAACTCGTATTTTGATTCACTGACACTAATTATATACTTCTGTCACGTATTTTTTTTTTTTAAAGCTTAAAACTTGCACCGCATTGGGACCCCTTGAATACCGCATTCACCACGACACCCAATGCGCTATTTCGCGAATACCGCATTGACAGGTAGGCACTTGCAATGCGGTATCCCGTACCTCCTAATACTTTTTTTTTACAGGGATTGTATATGAACAGTAGGAGAAATTGTTCCGCAATAACCTATTACGCAAGGAGGTTCATTTTAAAATATATAATGTTTCAAGTTTTTTGAGGTTTTGATGTGTCAGCCATCTTGATACCAAGATGTGTATGTATGTATGTGTGTATGTACCCTACTAAAAAAATAATGAGGAATCATGACAAAACATCAGAGTTCTGATTATTCGTCAAATTTCCTGATGCTTCTTCTTGACTCTGATGATTTGTCATTTCTCAGATTATTTCTGACAGAATTTTTAGAATGGATTTGATGTTTTGTGAGAACTCTATCAGCTTCTCACTTCACTTCACAAACCAAGCTGACCATTCTTGAAGCGTATCTTTTAATTTCTTCAAAATGAAGTTTCTTTGAATAAATTTTAAATATTTGGAATCATGAAATATCACAGATTCTGAATTTTTAAATTATAAACTTCAATTAGTTAAATTAAACAAATTTCAAGTCATAAAATTTTTGTTTAAAAAATCATAAACCTTCAGAACAATGCCTTTTTTGCCCACTCGACTCAACTCAGTCACAATGACCAATTTGATACGCACCTTTCTTTAACAATTTTTCCGAAACTATTGTGATGATTTAAAAACAAGAATTTTATTACTTTAAAATTCTGCATTTTAACTAATTCAACTTTGTAACATAAAAATTTAGAATCTATGGCATTTTACGATTCCAAATATCTAAAATTTATTTTAAAAAACATTTATTAAAATAAATTATAAGGTTTAGGTGATAATTAAAAAAATGATTTTTAAAATAAATTTTAGATATTTGGAATCGTAAAATACCATAGATTCTAAATTTTTATGTTACAAAGTTGCATTAGTTAAAATGGAAAAGTTTTAAGTTATAAAATTCTTGTTTTAAAATCATCACAAAAGACTCGGAAATCTATTGTTAAAGAAAGGTGCGTAGCGAATTGGTCATTGTGACTGAGTTGAGTCGAGTGGGCAAAAAAAGGCATTCTTCTGAAGGTTTATGATTGTTTAAACAAAAATTTTATTACTTGAAACTTGATCAATTTAACTAATGGAAGTTTATAATTTAAAAATTTAGAATCTGTGATATTTCATGTTTCTAAATATCTAAAATTTATTCTCAAAACCTTCATTTTGAAGAAATTATAAGCTATCTCGTGAACTATAACTGATATGTAAAAACTAATATCATTTTTGAATTTTAATCCAAGACAGTATAAGGTATACGTAAAACAGTCATTAAAATAATCTGAGTTTATAAACATTAAATATAATGTTGAAATATACAAAAATAATTTTAAACATTTAAAAAGGTATAATGGTTTTTCGATTTTCTACCAAAGTTATAAAAGGCGTGACGACCTTTATACATAAAGGAACAAGAATACATCCCCAAAAAAGATTTTTTGCTATGCTATAAAAAAATTCGGTGGCAGTCATAAAAGTTTTCATGATTCTTGGCAGTATTTTGAAGGGTTCAATTTCCTTTTCATGTTTTTGAGTTGCAATTGTAAGAAAAACTGCTCAAAAACACCAGAAATTCTGATTATTTTTCTGATGTTTTGTCATTATTTTTTTAGTAGGGGACATACATAGACTTCATATTTTAATATGTTAGGCTCGTATATCAATGTTGGACAGAAAAATGTATTGCGCATTCGAGAAACTCATAGAAAACTACTGCGCAGGAGTTAAAAATATAAATAAATTATTTGAGGAAACCATGTAGGATCCTTTAAGGGTTCCTCACAGGATCCTTTACACTTAAGTACCTGCAGTTTACAAAACTGCAAGTGTTTGATCCTGCAAGTGTTTCTGTACAGAAACCTTGCACACCTCCTCTATTCTCAGTATATTCAGAAATGTCCAGAGATTTTATTGGTTATGCTCATATGGAACTTCCAAAAAATTTGACATTTTGAAAATTCTCTATGAGCATAGCCAATCAAAACTCTGGACGTTTATGAATTTACACGGAGGAGGTGTATAAGCGCCTTTAAGCTGAGTCTCCAATAGGTGCCAATATTCATGTGCAAGTGCCAAACCCATTTAAAATGTATTGGAGATTGGCACTGGCACTTGCACATGCATATTGGCACCTATTGGAGACTCAGCTTAACGGTTGTTAGCATCAGCAGAGAGTCAAAAGTAGTTTCAAATATATAACTGTTTAGCTCATCAGAAACGAGCTCGTCTGTTCCCGTCAGAAACTCAAATATCGCTGTGTTTCGAATCCTGCCATATATAAATTTTCTGTTTCAGGTTATTCTTTAAATATAATTTATAATACATATCTAATATTTTATATAAAATATGTTTATATATAGGGGAGAGGGCCCTTAGGTGGTCACCCATCTTTTGAACGACTGTAGATTTTAAATGGAATTATAGGGGAGAGTGGGGGAAAACTGGACCGGTGGGTAAACCGGACCCCCCTCAATATTTCCGAAATGGCGAAATTGTCAAAAGTGTTATTTAGAAATTTGAAACAACCATGTGTAGTATACCTTATTTTTTCAATTTGCCATTTTTTACTTTTGTTTGTGCAACGCTGGGAGCAAAAGTTTTTTTTGTAGTTTTTTTCTACACTTTTACGAATTTTTTCTTAAGGAAATTCTGAGGAAATCGTATAACATTTCCAAATATTAGGTCTTGGGTTTTGAAGTACACACCTCAGGAATATTTACCACCAAAAACTTTGATGAATTTGCAAAGCTTTTCTTTTTGACAAACATTTATTCTCAAAATGGGCCTGAGGGGCAAACCGGACCGTTTTCGGTGGGGCAAACCGGCCATAGGATATTTCCTTTAATATTGTTTTTCTGATAATGACAAAAATTTTTATTTTTTTATTTAAAAAAATATTTATTTAATTAAAATTCAATCCCGAATTATTATTTTCATTACTACAACCATTGTTTACATTATTCTTTATGTCTTTTATTATTGTAGATTATGTAAATGCAATATTATAAATAAAAAACCAAACGGTCCGGTTTGCCCCATGTGGGGTCCGGTTTACCCCAGGGAGTGGGGCAAACCGGACCGTTTGCAAAATTTTTTAAAGTTAATACAGAAACTAAACAATAAAAAATAAAGTATAGGTGTCTCTGGGAAAAAGTTGCGCAATTAAATGATCTTTCAAACAAGCCTTCGAAAAAAGAAATCGGTTGATTCGTTTAGTCACAAGAGTCAAAAAACCGTTAGGGTGTCCGGTTTGCCCCATTCTCTCCTATATAAAGGTCAATAATACGGCGTTTGAAGTTTTGTCTTATTACCTAACTTCCTATCATAAACTTTTTTTTCATTTCATTAATAAGAAAAAAGTTATGTCACTTTTTAAAAAAAGTTGAAAATTCGACTTTTAAAAAAGTGGCCCCAAGGTGGTCACCATACGAAAATTCACTAAAGAAGTTATTAAAAAATTTAAAAAACGTATTATTAAGTGTTTATTTAATATTAATTACCTTTTAGGATCACAGAAACATATTACATATTTTTTTTGCATATTTATTACATATTTTTTTTTGTCCTTTCGACAAAAATGATACTTTTTGTGCATGCATTAGACACGTAATATTTTGAAAATAATTCTTTTTTATCATTATTCATTATAAAACTCAAAAATTGATAAAATTCACATTCAAAGTGATAAATGTTGATAAATATAGCGTATAAACACATTTTCATAAAAAAACAAAAGTGACTACCTTATGGCCAAAGAAGTGTCCACCTTAGGGCCAAGACACAATTTTTTAAACGTTAATGAAAAAATTTTTTAAAGCACAATAGGGGAGAATGGGGAGTTATGAAGCATGGGGAGTTGTGAAGCACGGCCATAGATCTCGCATAGTAATTGTTTTGATAGATGTCACTTACTCTGAATATTTTTTCACCTAATATCTTCGTTTTGTAATTGAATTCATTCCGATAGAAGATATTTTGCATATCTTTCAAGACAATGTGTTCAATTTTTCGTTTATAAAGTTTTTTTGTGTGCTCCATTTTGCAGAATTCTTACAAAATTCGCGAACAAATCAAAAAGATAAGTTCACCCATATAATACCCAGCAATGATTAGGTTCTCGAAATTTAAAACGATTTATGCAAAATCGCAATAAAGAATATTTACCAAAAAATATAATTTTTAGCGATTTTTAGTAGTGCTTCACAACTCCCCATGATTTTTAAAAACTTGAAAAAGCAGCTTTTTAGTCCAACTGAAAAAAATTGTTGATTTTATATTATTTCATGCAAATTCTTCAACCAGTAAGCATATTTGAAGACCCTCTAGAGATGCAAATGGAGAAAATTTGAAATAAAAATTTCTTTTTGAAGTTACAACTCATAAACAAAGCGTGCTTCATAACTCCCCATTCTCCCCTATTAATTACACAGGTTTACAAATTAAAAACTTTTTTTTGCCAATCAAACAAAACATTCTTTTTTCGATTAGTAGGTGTTTTCTGAGTAAGAAAATCATAGTTTTAATTTTTTTCCCTCGTGTAGTTTTTTTGTAGCTTCAAATTTGGTAGTTTTGAGGAGCGACGGCACTTAAATTTACCTGTAGGAAAATCAAATCGTCCAAAAATGATGAATAGGGTGCCGTTGGAAAGGTAATTAAATTATCTTTCAATCCATATATCACAGAATAAAATTGAATGAAAATTAAGAGAGCTACAGTCGATTCAAGATCAAATTTAATGGAAATTTTGATGATTTTTAGACACTTGACTAACTTTTGATAATTTTTTCCACAACAAACAGTAGAAAATATTTAGGTTTTAAATTTTTTATTAATAGCTTATTCTATTGAGAAACTTTCCAGCCCTTGTGGACCTTGATTGGATTAAAAATAAAAATTCCACACCATATTTAGTGAACAAAGGTACTTTGCCACTTTTAGTATACTTTTCAATATTTGCAGCAAACATGCAAATAGTAAAATTATGTTAAGTACTAAAGTTACTAAAATCACACATCAAGGAATTCTAGAGTTGCTCAATTCGAATACAATGTCAAGTATCAAAATTTCAATATGGCGGACAAGTTTTTTTAAAAATCGATTAAGTTTATAACAATTTCATTACTCGGGGTTTTTCGATGACACTAATGACGAGTCTGATGTCAGATTTAAAAAATTAAAAATGGTAGATTCAATTGAGTGGACGAGTTTTGGCTTTCTGATTAGGTATTTTGAAAATTCAAAAAGGTGGATTCAGTCTGTGCGAACATATTTTAAAAGTTTAAAGCTAAAACTCATAAAAATTGATACTTTAGAGTTTGTGGGGTCTTTAATTCCAAAACCAACGACAGTTTTAAAATTTTCAAATTGATTTAATGTTGATGGAAAATAAAAACTTTACTTTAATTGCAATCAACTATCTAATTTTTAATTTTCAATAAATTTCTATAACTTTTTAACTGCAATACATTTCAAATATATGTAATTAACTTTATCAAAGTATATTTAAAAAACAAAAGTTTTTAAATAATAAATTAAAATTATTTTTTAAAATGTTTTCGAGCCCTTTTACATTCTTCATCCCCCTCCTTGATGTTTTTAGTGTCTGTATTCTCGAATGAGATTTGAAATGTATTGCAGGTAAAAAGTTATAGAAATTTATTGAAGATTAAAATTAAGATTGTTTATTGCAATTAGAATAAAGTTTTTATTTTTCATCAACATAACATCAATTTAAAAATTTAAAAACCGACTTTGGTTTCGGAATTAGAGACCCCAGAAACCCTAATGTATTAATTTTCATGAGTATTTCATGCTTTAAACATTTAAAATGTGTTCGCACAGACTGAATACACTTTTTTGAATTTTCAAAATATGACATGGAATTTGTAATCAGAGACCTAATCAGAGAGCCAAAAACTCGTTAACTCAATTGAATCTACCATTTTTAATTTTTAAAATCTGACATCAGACTCGTCATTAGCGTCACCGAAAAACCTCGAGTAACGAAATTGTCATGAATTTAATCGACTTTTAAAAAAACTTGTCCGCCATATTGGATCCGCCATCTTGAAATTTTGATACTTGACATTGTATTCGAATTGAGCAACTCTAGAATTCCTTGATGTGTGATTTTAGTAACTTTAGTACTTAACTTAATTTTACTATTTGCATGCTTGCTGCAAATATTGAAAAGTATACTAAAAATGACAAAGTAGTTTCGTTCACTAAATGTGGTGTAGAATTTTAATTTTTAATCCAATCAAGGTCCACAAGGGCTGGAAAGTTTCTCAATAGAATAAGCTATTAATAAAAAATTTAAAACCTAAATACTTTCAACTGTTTGTTGTGGAAATAATTATCAAAAGTTAGTCAAGTGTCTAAAAATCATCAAAATTTCCATCTTGAATCGACTGTAGCTCTCTCAAGTTTCATTCAATTTTATTCTGTAATATATGGATTGAAAGATAATTTCCTTTCCAACGGCACCCTATTTATCATTTTTGGACGAGTTGATTTTCCTACAGGTAAATTTAAGTGCCGTCGCTCCTCAAAATTACCAAATTTGAAGCTACAAAAAAACTACAAGAGGGAAAAAAATTAAAACTATGATTTTCTTACTCAGAAAACACCCACTAATCGAAAAAAGAATGTTTTGTTCTATTGGCAATTTCACTGTCAACCAGTGTTATATTCATTTGGAATATTGTTGTACGATATATAAAGATAATTATAACGATTTTTACTAATTTAAAATGGTTAATTTCGATGATTTGAACACTTCCTACTAAAAATTAAATCAGGAATGATCAGAAAACTGGTCAGACCGCCTGACCACTTTAATCCAGTTTTCTTACGATTCTGGATGGATCTCGTCAGAAATCTATCACAACTGTTCAGGAGGAAGTTTAAAGTGGTCACAAGTTTGCTACTATCCCCTCCTCTTTGTTGACCCCGCCCATAATTGGTGACTATTTGAGACCATTTGTATCTCATTTTTGACCATATTTTTAAGCCACTTCTGTTTTATTTATTTAAACAATACGTAAAAAGTTGCAACAAATTAATTTAAAAAAATATATTTTATTAATTAATATCAATTTGTTTACATACAGAACAACTTGAAACTAATTCCCGGAATTAAATTAAAATTTGGACCCTACGGGGATCGAACCCCGACGCATGACCTAACCTAGTGCCTAAACTATAACTGCCCTAACGAGCGCGACTGCCGAACTGACTTACATATTTCTAGATTCAACTGTCTATATAAAGAGCAACTGTAAAATAGTAAACTTTAATTACCAATATTATCAATAAATCAGAATAAACTGTTAAATAATTTTTATTAATTAATTATATTTCCATTTAGTCATAATAGGTTATGTGAATTAATAAACATTAACATTATTAATTGAATCAATAATAAATTAAGTCTTAACATTACAATTTGGAATATGTTTCATAAACTATAATACGAATACAGAATAATAATAATAATTATTATACCTGCATTTAAAATGAATTTAGTATTTAATATTAATTAAATTTAACATTATAATTTATAATAATAATGAATTATTAATGCAATATTTAAATTTTTATAAATTTTAAATTTAAATTATTAATAATCATTATAGTAATAAATTATTCTATTAATGATTAATAATAATTTAAATTTAAGTGTATTTCAATTATAATGTAAATACTTCTCATAATAAGTATACTGGTATAGTATAAATTGCTAATATTATGAAACAAAATTTATTATTAATAAACTATATTAAATAATTACAAATAAATATACATATATTAAATAAAGATATTATAAATATACATTAAATAAATATATTAAATAATGTTAAAAGAATGGTCCGAATGTTTTGATTTAATTACCTACTTTTGCTGTATAATTAATTCAATAATTATACCCATTTGAAAAATGAAAGCTTTTGTCAAGTTAAAAGAACAATTTTTATAATAGAATAATGTATTCTGAAATGTAAAAAATTAATTTGAAAGATTTTACATGTATATATAAATTTTCATGAGACTTTTCCAAAATTAGAAAGATGTACCAAAATTTTTATAGGTTATGTGTTCACACATTTCAGAAATAGTCAAGAATTTCAGAAGTAGTCAGGAACTTAAGAAATAGTCACAGCTTCGAAAATGGTGGGAGTAAAGTGGGAGGAGCTTGCGAAGTATTTGGTTAGGAATGGTTAGAAACCACGAAGTAGTATAAGGAGACCTCACGCGACAAAAAAATCTGCACATATTTGGGGGGACAGAGATCTCAAAGATTGCACCACTAACAGAGGTTGCGCCTCTGTGGTTAAAGTATTGTACTAACATTTTTCGTCTGCTACTGTATATGAACATAACCTACAAATTAAAGAAATACGACGAAGTGTAATGGCGACCATGGTTTACATTTCAGCCGCAACAGCGCTGAGTCTGTTAGTGGTGCAAATACTCATAACTCTAACCCCCCTAAAATGTGTTGGTTTTTGCGCTGCAAAGCATTGGCGTGAAGTCTCCTTATACTACTTCGTGTTAGAAACATTCGAAAACGTCAGAAGTAGTGAGACTAATCAGGAATGTTCAGAAATTCTGACCATTCATGACGATTCCTGATTTTATTTTTAGTAGGGCTCTGAGAAAAAAATTTCTCTATCATTTAAAAACAGAAAGTTTACAACGTTCACGTTACAAAGAAACTCATACAGCTATTTACCTCAATACTTTACTAATATCTTTGTCTTTTCAAATAATAACAATAACAGAAAACATTTGAAGATACTAACTAATATACAAAAATTTTCTTAGGGTGACCACCTTAGGGCCCTCTCCCCTAATATGAAACACAGTGTGAAAAAAAATATTAAATAATTAATACACATTATATAGAAAAAATAAATATGTATATAATAAAAAACTGGTGTAAATATCAGAAAAAATAATTTTTTCCTCGCATGAAAAGAATTTCAATTTTCGAATGAAATTTACATTTTTGATGGAAAATCTCATTTCTATTTGGAAAATTCCACACCAGATGGAGACTTCCATCTTGAGAACGTTAATTTACGTAAAGACGTAAAATCACAACGACGCTCGATGGTCTTTTATTTACAACGTGCGTCGTTGTAAAATTCATCAGATTTTTTTACAGTGTACACTCAGATGCATTAATGCTGTCCTTCCGGTTTAAAGGAATTTTGAAAAGTCGTGTCATTTCTATCAAATATTCTTAGTTCGTGACATACGAATGTTCTCATATGTCATGAACTAAAGACGGTTCCAGAATAGGTGCAAAAGGCATGTAGCAAGTCAAAGTGCAAGTGCGATTCCTATATCTTAGCATTGGTTCACATATGCACTTGTACTTTCATCTTGCCTTTTGCATCTATTGTGGACTCTCCATAAAAACATTTTGATAGAAATCATACAACTTTGCAAAATACCGTCAAACCGGAAGGACAGCATTAATGCATCTGATGGCATGGTCACACCTCGGCTGCCTGCCTGCCTGCGCAGACAGCCGCCACGAGAGTAAGAGAGAGGAGACGAATAATTTAAATTGTCTGACTCTCTTACTCTTATGTATTGCCATGACGACCTGCAGCCAGGCAGCCGAGCTGTGACCGTTCCATGAGTGTACCTTCGACAGCTGCCTCTGCCTGCGCAGGCAGATGGCCTCAATTAAGGCGGAAAATTTAAATTCCATAAAGAAATATTTTTTTTCTTTTTCAAAGAAAATTATTATTAATATTATAATAAATAATAATAATAATTATTATTTTTTATTCAGTTCTAATAATAATAATTTTCTTTAAAAAAGTAATTATTACTTTATGGAATTTAAATTTTACGCCTTAACGGTGTTGCAGGTCGAGCTGGTCAGTGTTGCCAACACTGATCTCTATATACTGGATGGGCGACTGCTATATAAAAGTAGCTTCCGGTGTGAAAATAATTGAAACCATAGAGCCATGTTTTAGGGGCTTTCTACAATAGCTTTTTTTTATCGACAAGAGCGCAACGTTTTTACACTGATTTCGATGAAAAAAAAGCTGTTGTAGAACAGGAAGCGAAAGGTGTTTCTTTTCACAAGTAGGTATATATTTAAAAAATGTGTATATATTATTGAATTGTGTATTTTTAGGTTATATTTTGCTTCTTTTCCGAGGCGTAATATTTTACTCACTGTTGTTTTATTATAAACATTTATGTATAATGCTGAATAATTTCAGTTTCTTACCAAATTAAATTAAGAAGCAAGTATTTTTTGTGAAATGATTAATCTTACCAAGTGAAAAAAATTAAACGAAACTTAAATTCAACTTGTCAAATGTTTAATTATTTTTAAGTAAATTAAGTTAATTTTAATAATTTTTATTTATTTATTATTATTTATAGTTATTAATAATAATAAAATAATTTATTAATTATTAAAATAAGTTAAATATTTTTTTTCATAGTTAAATATATTTCAACTTCCTTTGTAATTTTAAAATTCCCGCCTGCTTTTGTGAAGTGGGTATCTAAAATATGGCGCCTTCCGGGCTTCTATTTTTATCAGTTTTAACCCATCCAGTTATAATAGAGATCAGTGGTTGCCAACCCACTATCCCCCACTTTCCTGTATTTTTCTACTTTGATCACTTTAAAAAAAAACTAAGCACTTATTCGAAAAAGTGGGCCTTTACCCGCAACATAAATTAAATAAAGAATTAATGAAAATTTATTTTGTATCGATACGATGTTTCTACGAGCCACAATATTGTTTCTACGATTGCAATTGACAAATGTAGGTGACTTGATTTGGGGATAAAATGGCCGCACAACAAAAAGGCGGAGTAAAGCTGGTTGCCTACGTAAAGGCAAAATAGTATGATAAAACAGGGTAATAACTTTTATTTTATTGAGAATGATTAAAATAATATTTTGTAATAATAAAAATTAATACAAAAAACATAAATAAAAGGATTTTCGTTTATAAAAATGTACATAATATAAAATATGTTAAATTCTAACAAAAAATATAAAAAACATTTTTTGTTAATTTTGTTATTCATTAAAATAATTTTTTAAAAAGATTAAAAATAAAATTATTAATTAATATCTCTAGAGGTACAATTCATTAAATTGTAATTAATAAAAATATTGAAAATGAAAAATATGCAGAATTTTTTGTCCACGAGAAAACGCGACTTAGTTCCCAAGCATGAATTTCACAGGGCGAGAGATTGAAATAGAAGCAGAACGTAGGAATGTATACAAAATAATGTTTTTAAAACTTTATATTGTCGAAAGCAATTGAATTTAACAACTTATCTTTTGCATTCATTCAACAGCATATTAATTAATTTGAAGGTTTTGGAATAAAAAAGATAAATTATGCAAATTACTGTCCTCATTTGAAAAAAAACAATATTGTAGAAAATAGTTTAAAAAATTATAGATATAAACAAATCAAAATCATGTAATATTTTTTCATTTCATTCTATAATAAGCCAAAAGTTTTTCTTTAAAAGATTTTTTTTAACATATGCCGAAATGTGAGATTTTCTTATTTGTGTAAAAAAAATTGGAAAATTATTAATCAAAATTTTACGTATATGATATTGCTAAAAAGTTTGTAATTATTTTCAAAAAGGATAATATTTATCACAAGAATGCAATTATTTAAAATTTTAAAAATTAGTTAAATTCTTGTCAAAAATTCAATTATTTTCAAAAAATCTAAAAAAAATGTGGTCAATATTTCCAATAACCTTTATAAATAAATAAATAACAATAATCTTGGCCAAAGTTCAATTATTTTAAGAAATTTAAATAAAATTCATTACAAAATTCAATTATTTTCATAAATAATAGTATTCATAACAAAAATTCAAATATTTTCAAAAATTTTGATAAACAAGTTGTATATCCAGATGTTCACTACACGGAAAAAAATGCTGTTGAATCAATGACATATGAGTTTGATTCATTGAATAGTGCCATAACGGGCTGCCAAACGTATATGCTGTTGTTTTGAAAGCACCGATTCTAATGATTCGATAGTATCACTTTCATTGAAACAAAAGCATATTTCTTAAATTGACAGCATACTATGTTAATTTAAAGGTATTCCTTTTGAATCAACGATCCAAATTTTTTAATTAAACAGTATATGCTTTTGAGTCAATGACTATAGTTTTTCAATTGAAAAGCATCATTTTTATGATTCAAAAATTTGTACTTTTAATTTTTTTAGTTGTTGCTATCGATTAAATAACACCATACTGTTAAGTCAATTCTTTTATGTGGTTAAAGATATACCAACAATAAATTAAAAAAATGAAATTTTTGTTCATATATTTTTTATATACTATAATTAATTCTCACACCTTTAACACAATACTTCTTATATACATCTTTTTTCAATTTTACACACTAACATACACATCTTTATTATATTTTTCATTTTTTCTAACGACAAACACACATACATACACATTCAAACACACTTTATATTGTTTTGAGTCTGAAAAATACGCTGTTCCCAATCGGTCACCCATCCAGGTAGTAACCGCGACCAAACGTGCTTAACTTTCGTGATAGACGAGAACTGCCGCGCTGCAATGTAATACATTCGCTTCTTACATTGAGCAGTTACTTTGTAGTTAAATACCGTGCGCGAGATTTTTCTCGTGAATAAGGGAATTTATATAGGGAATTTATGTTTAACTAGTCCTTAATTCTTTAAAACAATTTAAATAATAGTTTTTTATATAAGAATTTCAAAAACGACAGGTTTAATAAACATATAAATATGTGTGAATAAGTATTTCAATAAATTTAGCACCTGTCAATGTCTCAAATACATAGTGTCCTTATTTTTATAGCATATGCTATTGGCAGTCCGCTATAGCACCACTCATTGAAACGAAAGCATATGCTTTCATTTTCAAAAGCGCGCTTCTTTGGAGCAAACAACTTTTCATTTGATTCAAATTTACACGCATTTTCTTCAAGTTTATCTATTAGATGTTTCAAATGAATAATGTCAAAGAAGCAATAAATTATTCTGTTGCTATATATAGATGAACTATAGAAACAATTTGTAGAATATCATTAATTTAACAGTACCGTACTTTTAATTTAAACAGTTTCATTTTTTCGTTTTAAGCAATATACTGTTCGATTAATAAATGTGTTATTGAATTAATAACGGGAAATTCAATAGCATGGAGCTATTTGATTCAACAGCACTTTTTTTCAGTGTATAGTTTTTGAGTTGTTCTTTCATATGCAAAAGTAAAAAATAATTTTTACTTTCAGGTTTTTTTGTTATTAATGTTTAAAAATGAGCTTGTTCAATGTTTACACGTGGTTATTCAGAAAATATGCCCCTCTACTTACTAATACTACTACACTGGCCATGCACGTACAATTCGTGCACTTCGTGTAACACGGACAACTATCAATGTGTAATGAGTAGTGGGGCTGAATTTCATTGGAACGCCTTGACCAATCAGAGTGGTTCTACTTTAAATGCCTTTTCTGTAAAATTTGTCTATTGCAGCTAAGGTCCCTTTCACCGTGGAGCGTCACACACACACACATACATATATATATATATATATATATATATATATATATATCCCTCCGTCTTACACCTAGGGAGGGATTCCCTCTACGGTTTCAGTATTTTTAAAATAACTTTTGTTTTCCTCATTGCAAAATACAATCAGTTTCTATACCTTTCGACAATTTATTCCTCAACACATTTCTACACTGAAAAAATGATAATGTTAATTTTGACATACAAGTATGGTTAGGATGTATAGCTGAAAAAGCAATACCGTATTGCTGTTCTTAAAATACAGTATTCGCGTTCTCCGCATACATATTATTATCTCTCAAATACATATTGCTGTTCTACACTGCGTATGGCTAAAACAGCAATACTGTATGGCAGTATCATATCTACCAATATAATATGTCAGAATTGGCTACATTTATGGCAGTACCATAAATATATTTTTTTCAGTGTAAAAAAACATTTTGTTTAAACATAGTTAATATTTAATTATGAAGCTTCAAAGCTAGAAAAAATGAGGTTATGTTGAATAAAAAAAATCAAGTTTTCAAAACATTTTTTGTTCCACTATTGGTTAATGGCAAAATTATATTATAAATATAATTAAAATAAACTATTTTATGATTTTTTTTGCTTATTTGTTAATGTTACATTATTTTTACATGTAAAGTGTAATTCTTTCGAAAATGTGCATTCGTGTAATTAATTATTATTTTTGAGACCAAAAATTAATTTTATTAATTTTATAATTTAGAATAATTTACTACATATTTGTAAGTTTGTGTTAAAATTAAATTTTTGTTGATTCCTTTATTTATGTTGTAATGTCGCTTATTTTACAATGTGGTGAGGGATTTCCTCTAAACCTGTGTAAAGTCGTAATTTTTTCCAAGGTGTGTGACGGAGAGTTAAATATGAAATTTAATAATTATGAAACAAGAAGTCAGTAATTAATTAAAATTAGTAAAAAATTTTACTAATTTTAATTAATTACTGACTTCTTGTTTCATAATTATTAAAATTCACTAAAAATTAGTAGAGATGATTATTTATTAGTCAAATTTACTAATTTACTAGCAAAAGTCTATCTCTAACTGAAATTAGTAATGTAGGGTGTCTACAATATTAACCTGAAAAAAATTTCTTTCATATTTCCAGGTTTTCCAGGCCCTTCTAAAATTTTTTTCCGAGTTTTAAGAATCGACATAGTACTTAAGGGATTACAAAAAATACATTGCTTAAATTTTATTTTATAACACTTATAAATTACGTGGGAGAATTGTTCCCAACATTTGTTATCAAGAAAATATAAAAATTGAATTATTGCAAAAAAATGTAGAAAATGCTTATTATTCGATAAAAGTAATTAAATTTTTTTTAAATAATTAGATTCTTTTTGAAGCAATTTTATTAAAATAGTAGATATTGAAAAACATTGAAATGAGGAACATTTTTGAAAATAATTGAAATTTTGACAACAATTTTATTGAAATTTTTGAAAACAGTTTTATTATTTATGAAGATAATTTAAAATTTGACATTTTTTTTTCTATTTGATTGTAAAATGTTGTATTATTGCAATTTATTCAGAATATTTTAAATTTTTCTAATATTTCCGGGGTTCCCTGATATTATAGACACCCTGCGAATGAGAATTAAATGAAGTAAATAATAAATAAATAATGTGAATTAGTAAAAAAGATAACTAATCTTTTTTACTAATTCACATTTAGAGAGTAAGTAGAATTTTTCTTGAAATACACACTTATTGAGGAAAACTAATAAACAGAACTTACTCTGTTATACTCAATTATAAATATCAAAATTGACCTTGAAAAAAATTATTTTAGACCTTGAAAACCTTGAAAAGTTCATGAATTTTTTAAAAAGAATCGCTAAACACCCTGCAAGAGTCAACCAAGAATTTACAAACAAAAGCTCTTTACCGAGTTTTGACGTTTCGACACAAACTGCCACTGAAAAATCACGTGTCTTGGAAGAAAATTGAAACACGGTCAACGTCAAATCAAAATGAAATCAATTTATGTAATTCAACTGAAGTACTCGACACTTTTACATAAATTTACCTTATTTTGTGAGATTACAGTTCTTAAAAAAAATTGCAATAAAATTATTCTAAATAAAAATATTATTTTATTTAAAACGTTATGAACATTTACAGATATTTCAATCATTTTGAGTTATTTAAAAGTTACGTTTTTTTCAAATAGGTAAAACTGTTGAGGCTTTGACCAAAGCCCTTTTTTAAATAGGGTAAAGTGGCGCCTTTTTTGTCGTAAAGGTCCGTAAATTTGCTTCTAGTTCGTAAAAGTCCGTTTTTATAAAAAAGTCCGTAAATTACGTAATTTGATTGAGAAAAAACGAAAAATTTGTAAATTATGTGATATTAATTGGGGATAATTTTAGAAAAATTGCAAATGATTGCAGAACTTCTATTATTTTCAAAAGTAATAAAATTCTCGTCAAAATTTTAACTATTTTTAGGAATAATAAAATTCTCTTAGGTTCAATTATTATCAAAAACTTTAGTAAAATTCTTGGCAAACATTTAAATTATTTTCATAAAATATTAAAAATTTTGTAGGAACTCAATTATTTACAAATTTTCTTTAAATATTTTCGTAATAATTCCTCAATTGTTTTTATAAATAATAACATTTTTACAGGGATTCAACTATTTTTGCAAATAATAAATCGCTTTTTAGGAATTCAATATTTTTTATATTATAAATAATAAAACTCATTGCTGAATTTTAATTAATTTTAATATATAATTTAAATTAAATTCCTTGCAAAATGTAATTATTCTTAAAGATATTATTAGAATATTTGTCGAAAGAATTTAATTCTTTAAAATTTGCAATTTCTAGAAATAATTATTTATGATAGGGGAGACTGGGGCTAAACCGGACGGATTTGGTCTTGGACCAGAAAACTCACAAAAAAACATATTTTTTGCTAAAGTGTAATATACCGTTTTGAAGCTTGTTCCTTCAACTACAAGTTGCACTTGGTCGTTATTAAAAAACTACAGTAAGTTTGGAGATATATTGCTTCGAAGGAGACTACCTTAAAAACGAAAATCTCAAAATTGGTGAATGCAAAGAATGCAAATACAATTTGCTATGCAAAGAATATAATATAAAATTGTTCATTAATATTAATTAAGTTATAGTTATTCGCAAATATAAGTATGTAAAAAGTTCCCCCTCCTGGAATAGGACCATATTTAGGGAATAATTTTGACCTATTATGAAACTTATTTTCATCAAGTTTCAAGTCGAATAAAAATTTTGTTTTGGAGTTTAACTATTTTTTTTGAAAAATTTAAAAATTTTGATTTTCTCCAAAATGGCTTAACCGATTTTCTATAAAATAGTTGTCATCTCAAGAGTAATATATGTATATTTTACACAAGTCGATTGAAAGGGTACTTCATACTTTTAAAAAATTAAAAACTGATTTTTGGCTGCTATAAATAGTATAGTTTTCTACATAAATGAGGGGCTAACATGTTTTTAATTAAAATTTAATTAAATTAATTAATGATTAAATTAAATTTGAAAAAATGTTAATAATATATGCCTATTTATTGAAAATATTTAGGGGCCAAAAATAGGTTTTTGTTTTTTTAAAGTATGAAGTACTTTTTCAATCGTCTTGTCTAAAATTATGTTACTCTTGAGATGAAAACTATTTTATAGGAAAAAATGGCGGTAGTGCAAAAAAAATGTTAACCAAAAAAAATGTTTAAAAAAAAATTTTTTTAATGACTTTTTATTGACTTTTCTAAGTGATAATTTGGTCGACAATTTTTTATCTGAACTGTTTTTCTTGTATTGTACAAAAAAATTGTTTCATAAAAAATCAGTCAAACTATTTTGGAGAATATCAAAATTTTAAAATTTTTTTAAAAAATAGTTCAACTCCAAAACAAAATTTTTTTTTGAGATGAAACTTGGTGAAAATAAGTTACATAATAGGTTAAAATTATTCTCTAAATATGGACCCAATCAGAAGGGGGCACTCTTTACATGTTTATATTGCTAGCCTTTTTCTTTTTAACGTTTTCCATTCAATTTTTTTCTACAAAACTCAGTATAGGGAGAAGGTGTACGAGATGATCCCCTGGGTCAAGATGATCATTTCGAACATTGGAGAGCCTATTAGCATTATCGTTCAAGTAAAAACAGTAATACGTTGCCAATTACATACCTTTGAATCAGTCAAACTGTCATGATAACATACGTCATTAAAAAAATTTTATTGGAAAAAATAAAAATTTCATATTTTTGATCTAAGGAAAGCTAAACTTTGAATTTAGGTAACTTTTGTTGTAGAAGCTGAAATTCAAAGTTCCTTGTACTGATAGCTTCAGTATATTTTCAATTAAGTGTTCTGATTGTTACATTATGGACTGCCAAACTTGTAGGTTAAGTTGCGAACAAATTAAAAATTGGTGTCATTTGGGGCAAGATGATCCCTCAATGGGTGTACAAGATGATCCCCCCTGCTTCCCATGTATTTTATCTCACCTCCAACTGAATTTTTTAGTATTAATAAAAAATCCAATTTTTCTCGCTTCTTATATGTTTTTGTTTTGAAAACTAACCTTTTTAATACAAAAAGTTGAAATCTACATCTATTATATTAATTTTCTTGATGCAGAAAATGACACGTAATTATAATTAGGAAAACGAATTGTGGTGAGTGTACAAAATCATTTATGGCTTAAATAATGTATATTTAATATTGATACACGTTATTCTCTTGGACACCCCGGTGTCCAAGATGATCCTTTTGTAAGGTTTTAGAAAAATTAAATTTACTTGTAAAATAATAATTAGCTGCAATATCTACTTGTTCGTATATTATACATTATACATATTTAATATACATTATTTAAGCCATAAATGATTTTGTACACTCACCACGATTCGTTTTCCTAATTATAATTACGTGTCATTTTCTGCATCAAGAAAATTAATATAATAGATGTAGATTTCAACTTTTTGTATTAAAAAGGTAAGTTTTCAAAACAAAAACATATAAGAAGCGAGAAAAATTGGATTTTTTATTAATACTAAAAAATTCAGTTTGAGGTGAGATAAAATACATGGGAAGCAGGGGGGATCATCTTGTACACCCATTGAAGGATCATCTTGCCCCAAATGACACCAATTATTAATTTGTTCACAACTTAACCTACAAGTTTGGCAGTCCATAAAGTAACAATCAGAACACTTAATTGAAAATATACTGAAGCTATCAGTACAAGGAACTTTGAATTCCAGCTTCTACAAGAAAAGTTACCTAAATTCAAAGTTTAGCTTTACTTAGATCAAAACTATGAAATTTTAATTTTTTCCAATAAAATTTTTTTAATGACGTATGTTATCATGACAGTTTGACTGATTCAAAGGTATGTAATTGGCAACGTATTACTGTTTTTACTTGAACGATAATGCTAATAGGCTCTCCAATGTTCGAAATGATCATCTTGACCCAGGGGATCATCTCGTACACCTTCCCCCTATACTGAGTTTAGTAGAAAAAAAATTGAATGGAAAACGTTAAGAAGAAAAAAGGCTAGCAGTATAAACATGCACACGGAAAAGAATGGTTAGTTTCCGATAACCAAACTGAGTATGGTTGATGCTAGATAGGTTATTAGAAACAAAGGGTATGGTTATTTCAACCTACGGAGTTTGGTTGTATCAACCTAATATTATGAACTTTTTAAAATTTCATTTAACACAAGTTTCTAAAAATCTTTTGTTACATACAAAATTTCTTCATCCTATAAAGAATACAGAAAAAAATATTGGAAAGGAATTTATTGTCGTTTCGTCGTTTGAAAACCACATGTTGGACCATGAATATGATCCTATCTGAGGAGGAAAATTCAAGTCCCCTTACTAATTTTCAAATAACTTCGGTCCCTTTTTTTGAAATAGTTTTTAAGATCGGCCCTTTTCGTAAAATATCGGAAAATATAAAAAACATTTCAACCAGTGTAAATCTTTCAAATTTTCTGTTATTTCGCAGTACCTCGTTTTCGTTTGAAGTCTTTGGTTCTAAAGCAAAGTGTCGTAGAAAAATATAATTTCTCAGTGCAGTGATAAGTGTTTTTTTAAAATAAATGTTTATTTTTAAAATAATGGTTTCGTGCATTAAGTGGAATTAATTTATTCTTAACAAACCCAAAATTAAATAAATAAAAATGATTTAATAATTATTATCTCAAAAGGAATTAAGTGAAATGGGTTTTAAAAAGCTCCTTCAAAAATGTAGATTTGAAAAATATATTGACAAATGAAGAAAAAATGTGTCTGGTTTGCTTAAATTTAATATAAATATGTTAGCCTAAGATGTATTTTATAAAGAAGGTAAATAAAATTTTTTGAAAATAAAAACTTTTTTCGTCAAATTGCAGAATTTTTACACTTTGCTAAAAACAAATAAATTTTACATTTTTTTTACTTTTTTCAAGAAAAAAATTTTTATAGGGGAGAGGGCCCTAACGTGGTCACCCATCTTTTGAACGACTGTAGATTTCAAATGGAATTATATATAAAGGTCAATAAGATGGCGTTTGAAGCTTTGTCTTATTACCTAACTTTCTATCATAAAGTTTTTTTCATTTCATTAAGAAAAAAAAGTTATGTCACTTTTGAAAAAAAGTTGAAAATTCGACTTTTAAAAAAGTGGCCCCAAGGTGGTCACCATACGAAAGTTCACTAAAAAAGTTATTAAAAAATTTCAAAAACGTATTATTAAGTTGTTTATTTAATACTAATTATTTTTTAGGATCACAGAAACATATTACATATTTTTTTTGCACTTTGTCCTTTCGTCAAAAATGATACTTTTTGTGTATGCATTAGACACGTAAAATTTTGAAAATAATTCTATTTCATTATTATTCATCATAAAACTTAAAAATTAAAAAAATTCACATTCACAGTGATAAATGTTGATAAATATAGCGTATAAACACATTTTCATACAAAATCAAAAGTGACCACTTCGTGGACAAAAAAGTGTCCACTTTAGGGCCAAGACACAATTTTTTAAACGTTAATGAAAAAAATTTTAAAGCACAATATTAATTATATTCATTTGGAATATTATTGTACGATATATAAAGATAATTATAACGATTTTTACTAATTTAAAATGGTTAATTTTGATGATTTTAACACCTTGAGAAAAAAATTTCTCGATCATTTAGAAACAGAAATTTTACAACGTTCACGTTACAAAGAGACTCATACGACTATTTACCTCAAAACTTTACTAAAATCTTTGTCTTCTCAAATAATAACAATAACAGAAAACATTTGAAGATACTAACTAATATACAAAAATTTTCTTAGGGTGACCACCTTAGGGCCCTGACCCCCTTGGGGCCCTCTCCCCTAAGTAGGGTTGTTTTAACCAAATTATTTGTTTCCTATAACCTAACTTCAAATGGTATTTCCAAACGAACAGCTTGGTTGTGTTAACCGAACTCCGTGGAACCAAACTAGTTTGGTCACAGCAAACGCTGAGTTTGGTCAGTCCATAGACAACCATCCAGTTCGGTTGGCCAAAACGAATTTTCGTTTGGTTCAACCAAACCTTTTTTTCCTTGTAAAGAGTGCCCCCTTCTGATTAGGTCCATATTTAGAGAATAATTTTAACCTATTATGTAACTTATTTTCACCAAGTTTCATATCAAAAAAAAATTTTGTTTTGGAGTTGAACTATTTTTTAAAAAAATTTTAAAATTTTGATATTCTCCAAAATAGTTTGACTGATTTTTTATGAAACAATTTTTTTGTACAATACAAGAAAAACAGTTGAGATAAAAAATTGTCGACCGAATTATCACTTAGAAAAGTCAATAAAAAGTCATTAAAAAAATTTTTTTTTAAACATTTTTTTTGGTTAACATTTTTTTTGCACCACCGCCATTTTTTCCTATAAAATAGTTTTCATCTCAAGAGTAACATAATTTTAGACAAGACGATTGAAAAAGTACTTAATACTTTAAAAAAACAAAAACCTATTTTTGGCCCCTAAATATTTTCAATAAATAGGCATATATTATTAACATTTTTGGAAATTTAATTTAATCATTAATTAATTTAATTAAATTTTAATTAGAAACATGTTAGCCTCTCATTTATGTAGAAAACTATACTATTTATAGCAGCCAAAAATCAGTTTTTAATTTTTTAAAAGTATGAAGTACCCTTTCAATCGACTTGTGTAAAATATACATATATTACTCTTGAGATGACAACTATTTTATAGAAAATCGGTTAAGCCATTTTGGAGAAAATCAAAATTTTTAAATTTTTCAAAAAAAATAGTTAAACTCCAAAACAAAATTTTTATTCGACTTGAAACTTGATGAAAATAAGTTTCATAATAGGTCAAAATTATTCCCTAAATATGGACCTATTCCAGGAGGGGGAACTTTTTACATACTTATATTTGCGAATAACTATAACTTAATTAATATTAATGAACAATTTTATATTATATTCTTTGCATAGCAAATTGTATTTGCATTCTTTGCATTCACCAATTTTGAGATTTTCGTTTTTAAGGTAGTCTCCTTCGAAGCAATATATCTCCAAACTTACTGTAGTTTTTTAATAACGACCAAGTGCAACTTGTAGTTGAAGGAACAAGCTTCAAAACGGTATATTACACTTTAGCAAAAAATATGTTTTTTTGTGAGTTTTCTGGTCCAAGACCAAATCCGTCCGGTTTAGCCCCAGTCTCCCCTATCATAAATAATTATTTCTAGAAATTGCAAATTTTAAAGAATTAAATTCTTTCGACAAATATTCTAATAATATCTTTAAGAATAATTACATTTTGCAAGGAATTTAATTTAAATTATATATTAAAATTAATTAAAATTCAGCAATGAGTTTTATTATTTATAATATAAAAAATATTGAATTCCTAAAAAGCGATTTATTATTTGCAAAAATAGTTGAATCCCTGTAAAAATGTTATTATTTATAAAAACAATTGAGGAATTATTACGAAAATATTTAAAGAAAATTTGTAAATAATTGAGTTCCTACAAAATTTTTAATATTTTATGAAAATAATTTAAATGTTTGCCAAGAATTTTACTAAAGTTTTTGATAATAATTGAACCTAAGAGAATTTTATTATTCCTAAAAATAGTTAAAATTTTGACGAGAATTTTATTACTTTTGAAAATAATAGAAGTTCTGCAATCATTTGCAATTTTTCTAAAATTATCCCCAATTAATATCACATAATTTACAAATTTTTCGTTTTTTTTTTTCTCAATCAAATTACGTAATTTACGGACTTTTTTATAAAAACGGACTTTTACGAACTAGAAGCAAATTTACGGACCTTTACGACAAAAAAGGCGCCACTTTACCCTATTTAAAAAAGGGCTTTGGTCAAAGCCTCAACAGTTTTACCTATTTGAAAAAAACGTAACTTTTAAATAACTCAAAATGATTGAAATATCTGTAAATGTTCATAACGTTTTAAATAAAATAATATTTTTATTTAGAATAATTTTATTGCAATTTTTTTTAAGAACTGTAATCTCACAAAATAAGGTAAATTTATGTAAAAGTGTCGAGTACTTCAGTTGAATTACATAAATTGATTTCATTTTGATTTGACGTTGACCGTGTTTCAATTTTCTTCCAAGACACGTGATTTTTCAGTGGCAGTTTGTGTCGAAACGTCAAAACTCGGTAAAGAGCTTTTGTTTGTAAATTCTTGGTTGACTCTTGCAGGGTGTTTAGCGATTCTTTTTAAAAAATTCATGAACTTTTCAAGGTTTTCAAGGTCTAAAATAATTTTTTTCAAGGTCAATTTTGATATTTATAATTGAGTATAACAGAGTAAGTTCTGTTTATTAGTTTTCCTCAATAAGTGTGTATTTCAAGAAAAATTCTACTTACTCTCTAAATGTGAATTAGTAAAAAAGATTAGTTATCTTTTTAGGGTTCCGTACCCCGGTAGGAACCCTATTGGAACGGTTACAAAAATGACCTTGTACCCCCCCCCCCCCTAGCGCTCACAGTTTTTCATCTAGAGAGCTAAAAATTGGTACACTTATGTATTTTCACGCGTAGATTACAGGAAAAATATAGCGAACGTGATTGTGATTGATCTTCATAGAGTTGTCGACAAAAACATCAAATTTTGGCCATTTTTCGCAAAAAAAGGCATGTACCCCCCCCTAGCGCTCACAGTTTTTTACCTAGAAAGTTGAAAATTGGTATGCATATGTATTTTCAAAAATGGATTAAAGGAAAAATATAGCGAACACATTCGGTATCGATCTTCATAATTTTTTCAGCTAAAAACTTGAAAATTTCGAAAAAAATGCATGTACCCCCCCCCCCCGGGCGCCCACAGTTTTTTACCTGGAGAGCTGAAAATTGGCACACTTATTCGTTTTTATGCATAGATTACAGGAAAAATATAGCGGAAGTGATTAGAATTTATTTTCATGGTGTTTTCATCGAAAAATTAAAATCTCTTTTTGCAAAGTCGAAAATACTTTAACCCTTGCTGGTTCTCTCAATTCTTAATCTAGTGGACTGGTGTTATATATTTGTGTTTATTTTTTCGTGTAGATTCCAACAAACGTACAGAAAAAATTATTGGAATTCATCTTCATATTTTTTTTGCGAAAAACTAAAAAAAATTTTCGTTTAAAAAAAAAGTGTGTACCCCCCCCCCTGGTTTTCATAATTCTTTGCCTATTGGACTGAATTTTTTTTTATTTTATGTATTTTCATTTGTAGATTTCAGGAAAAATATAGCGAACATGATTGGATTTGATCTTCAAATTTTTATAGCGAAAAACTCAATTTTTTTTGTAAGAAAAAAATTAGAAGTTTTTATGGAGGGTACGGAACCCTCAGTTTTAGTACGAGTTCTACTCGCAATTGTCCGGTTTTTTACTAATTCACATTATTTATTTATTATTTACTTCATTTAATTCTCATTCGCAGGGTGTCTATAATATCAGGGAAACCCGGAAATATTAGAAAAATTTTAAATATTCTGAATAAATTGCAATAATACAATATTTTACAATCAAATAGAAAAAAAATGCCAAATTTTAAATTATCTTCATAAATAATAAAACTGTTTTCAAAAATTTCAATAAAATTCTAGGCAAAATTTCAATTATTTTCAAAAATGTTCCTCATTTCAATGATCTTCAATATCTACTATTTTAATAAAATTGCTTTAAAAAGAATCTAATTATTTAAAAAAAAATTTAATTACTTTTATCGAATAATAAGCATTTTCTACATTTTTTTGCAATAATTCAATTTTTATATTTTCTTGATAACAAATGTTGGGAACAATTTTCCCACGTAATTTATAAGTGTTATAAAATAAAATTTCTAGGATGGTACCGGGGTGGACAAAATTAAAAAAAATAAAATGACTCAAAGTTCTCTACCTGCATTATTAGCAACCTTGAAGACAGCATAATCTGTTTCCCAGGTTGTTCCTGGGTTGACAAATGTAAAAAAATATCTTAAAAAATTTAATTTTCCAGCCACGGCTAATGCGACCTTGAGAACAGCAAAATATGTTCCTAGAGATGTCCCGGGGTTGACAAATTTCTAAAATATAAAATGATTCAATGTTCTCTACCTGCGGTATTAGCAATCTTGAGAGCATCAAAATATGTTCACAAGATTGTCCCGGGGTTGAGAAATTAAAAAAAATAAAATGATTAAATGTTCTCTACCTGCGGTATTAGCAACCTTGAGAGCAGCAAAATATGTTCCTAGGGTTGACCCGGGGTTGACAAATTTGATAAAATAAAATGATTTAAAGTTCTCTACCTGCGGTATTAACAATCTTGAGAACAGCCAAATATGTTCCTAGGGATGTCCCGGGGTTGACAAATTTATAAAAAATAAAATGATTCAAAGTTTTCTACCTGCGGTATTAGCAATCTTAAGAACAGCAAAATATGTTCACAGGGTTGTCTCGGGGGTGACAAATTTAAAAAAATAAAATTATTCAAAGTTCCTCACCTGCGGTATTAGCAATTTTGAGAACAGCAAAATATGTTCCTAGGGATGTCCCGGGGTTGACAAATTTAAAAAACATAAAATGATTCAAAATTTTTTACCTGCGGTATTAGCAATCTTGAGAATAACAAAATATGTTCACAGGGTTGTCTCGGGGTTGACAAATTAAAAAAAAAAAAAGATTCAAAGTTCCTTACTTGCGAAATTAGCAATCTTGAGAACAGCAAAATATGTTCCTAGGGATGTCTTGGGGTTGACAAATTTCTAAAAAATAAAATGATTCAATGTTTTTACCTGCTGTATTAGCAACCTAGAGAACAGCAAAATATGTTCACAGGGTTGTCTCGGGGTTGACAAATTTAAAAAAATACAATGATTCAAAGTTCTCTACCTGCGGTATTAGCAACTTTGAGAACAGCAAAATATGTTCCCAGGGTTGTCTCGGGGTTGACAAATTTAAAAAAATAAAATGATTTAAAGTTCTCTACCTGCAGTATTAGCAACCTTTAAAACAGCAAAATATGTTCCTAGGGTTGTCCCGGGTTTGAAAAATTTGATAAAATAAAATGATTCAAAGTTCTCTACCTGCGGTATTAGCAATCTTGAGAACAGTAAAATATGTTCCTAGGGTTGACCCGGGGTTGATAAATTTAAAAAAATAAAATGATTGAATGTTCTCTACCTGCGGTATTAGCAACCTTGAGAACAGCAAAATATGTTCCTAGGGTTGTCCCGGGTTTGAAAAATTTGATAAAATAAAATGATTCAAAGTTCTCTACCTGCGGTATTAGCAACCTTGAGAACAGCAAAATATGTACCTAGGGTTGACCCGGGTTTGACAAATTTGATAAAATAAAATGACTCAAAGTTCTCTACCTGCGGTATTAGCAATCTTGAGAACAGCAAAATATGTTCCTAGGGTTGTCCCGGGGTTGAAAAATTTAAAAAAATAAAATGATTGAATGTTCTCTACCTGCGGTATTAGCAACCTTGAGAACAGCAAAATATGTTCCTAGGGTTGACCCGGGGCACAGCGGGACGAATAACACAGGCGTTGACAAATTAACATAGAGCCCACAAATGTAATCCGATTTTAATGTTCTTGGCCTTGATTAAAAAATGATAAAATTTTGCACAACGCCTCTAATTGTGTTTTAAAAAAAAAATTTGTCAATTGTTTATTTAATTTTAAAGTTAAAAAAAATTTTTTTTCACCTTAATATGAAGATAACTTTTTTAAAAAAGCAATTATTATAATATCCAAAGCCAAAATTTTTAAAATATTAACCTAGAAACAAATTCTAATTGTTAAGAATTTTTTTAAAACTAATCATTATTGTTATTAACAATTTAGTGGATTAATTATAAGTTGTTTGTTTTCTTTAACTTTTAGTAATTAAAAGCCACTTAATCTTTTGTATTTGAGACCCAAAATTAAATACCAGTTAAACTTATTATTGTAACTACTTATTTGTAATTGTTTAAACAATTTTTATAAACAATTTTAGTGATTTTAGTTCCTATTAACAAAAATTACGAATCAAAGGGTGCAATGTGCACTATTGCTGGTAAAAATAAACAACTATTACATATTATAGTTAATATTTATACAAAGCATTGTTTAAACAATTCTTAATTAACAAATGAGTAGCGACGTTGTTTTTAGTTGTTTAAAGTTCATTTTTTTCTAAATGTCGTTAAATGTGATACATTTTTTAAATATTTAATAAAATCAATTGATTAACAAAATGTTTTTAATTATTTTAAAATTAATAACAATTTTATAATCAAACTATATGTTTAAACTGTATAATAATAACATATCCTTTTAGTTTTTTCTATACTCTTATTAATTTACCATAGTGTATCCATTCGTGAAGATCAACTTTACATTTATTTAATTGTCAATTCTAATAACATTGAAATCAACGTTCGTTAACAAATTTGAAAAAAACGTTGGTTTTAGACTTCGCACTTTAGCTTTTTTATATAATCATTTTTAGTTAATATATTTTTCTAATGCCTTACTTAAATTAAACAATTACCTACAGTTTGTATTATTATTATTTTTACTTATTTATTTTGTAGTATATTTCTTGTCTTCTATAATAGTAAAAGTATGCTAAAAGTGTATATTAAAAGAAAAAGCATGTATACATTCAAAAGTTGGCGCCAATAGTATGTAGTTGCTGCTTTGTCTGGTAATGTGCGCCATGTTTGATCTTTCTCACAGGTGCGATGTGTAAAAATTTACTGTAGGTAATTGTTTAATTTGAGTAAGACATTAGAAATTTGGTAATTGGAACTAAAATCACTAAAATTGGTTATAAAAATTGTTTAAACAATAACACATAAGTTGTCACAATAATAAGTTTAACTGGTATTTAATGTTGGGTCTCAAATGCAAAAGATTGAGTCGATTTTTATTACTAAAAGTTAAAGAAAACAAACAACTTACAATTAATCCACTAAATTGTTAATAACAATTATGATTAGTTTAAAAAAAATTATTAACAATTAGAATTTGTTTCTAGGTTAGTATTTTAAAAATTTTGGCTTTGGCTGATATAATAATCGCTTTCTTAAAAAAGTTATCTTGATATTAATGTGAAATTTTTTTTTTAAACTTTAACATTAAATTAACAATTGACAAATTTTTTTTTAAAAACACGATTAGAGGCGTTGTGCAGAATTATATCATCTTTGAATCAAGGCCAAGAAAATGATAATCGGATTATATTTGTGGGCTCTATGTTAATTTGTCCACGGCTGTGTTTTTCGTCCCACTGTGCGAGGGGCAAAGAGAAAGGTGGAGAGCCTACATGGTAAATTCCGTCAGGTTTAAAATAAATATTTGATTAAGATTGTATCTTTATTATTATTGAAGATACAAAACTTTTTGTAATGCCCTTGCATGGCGTAGGGTGGGCAATTCCTTTTGAGCGGCACTGTACAATCTCGGTCATCGATCATTCGATTTTTTCGCGATTGGCAAATTTGGTCCATGTCATTGCTTCAGTGACAGTAGAGTATTTATATATATATATATATATACAACAGGATATTTAGGATATATACATACATATATGTTGGATAAAATATTTCTATATCACACGTGTGCATCTTTACTTCGTATTTGTTGTTGGATCAAACGTTTCGATTTAACAGCAAATGCTGGTAAATAGGTACAGACACGCGATGGCTCTGACAAGTGAAGTATGAAACTTATACATAGATTCACGAACTCTACTGAAATTGTAATGAAATGTTCGCCGACTCGTTGCAGCATGTACTGCTAGATAATGCAGCAAACCTCCTTTTAGAGTGTGCACGTTTAGTTGTAAAGCGACGATTTCACACATAGAGGGGCCACGACGCACAGTGGTCAGAAATTGCAATTTACTGTTCAAAATGGCCTACAGATCACAAATCTTGACCGATTTCAAATATTTTTTCTTAAAAATGATCAGCAATAAAATCTTAAAAAAATGGTCTTTTTCGTTTTTATTTATTAATTGTTTGTAACATTTATAAATAAACAAATAAGAGGAAAAATTATAATTTTTGAACGAATAGTCACGTGCTTTTGAAAAAATAACACAGACACACGTTAATAAGCAAAATCACCTTAAGTAATCGTTAAAAGTATAAATCATTGTATAAATGCATAAAATAATTGTTATAAACAATTAAATAACTGGGTAAGAATTCCTGAAGTGTCCCCTAATTTTCTTTTGGTTACTGAAAATAAATTATTCTTATATATTTTGATAGTCCATGATGTCCCTAATAATATCTCCAAACGATTTTTCAAATTATTCATTTTTGTAATTTTTATAAACAATTAAACTTTTTTGCACCGTTTTAGAAAAAATTCAATTTCTCGAAATTGGCTGAACCGATTTCAATGAAACTTGTATCGTTAGAAAGATTAAAAAATGTACTATTCAGAAAAAAATATAATATGAAAAAAAGTTTAATTTGTTTAAACAAATTATATTTTTAATTTTTATTGTTATAAATAAACAATGTTCGCAATCGATTTTGGTCACTTTTATTATAGCATCATAAAGAGGGACTTTTCATGATTCCATAGCAAAAATAAAAAACCCGAACTCTCTAAAAGTTTAGAAGTTCTATCATTTTTAGTCTCGCCGTGCGCGAGCTTTCTAGGTATCTAATGTTCACGGTACGACGCGACGCCACAGTGGGATTCTTTACAATATACTGTTTAAAAATGTCTAGAGCCTACAATTTTTAACCGATTTGAGTTTTTTTTAAATTAAAGAGAACTAAACTTGTTTAAATTTTCAATTGTTAATAATTATTTATTCTAGTCAAAGTTAACAAATTAACACAATTTTTAAAAAAAGTACGTTTAATTTTTAATTCCATTACTGCAGATGACCAGAATCAATTAAAAATCATGTAAAATATGTTCTCTAGATGAAAAATAAAGAGAACACATATTTTTTCATTAGTTATAAACAATATTAATTAACAAATAGTTAACTTGGGTTCCTTTCAACCAAAAATTTTTTTTCACATTTATATTTTAATTTAGGCTTATTTTAAGAATATATGTCCTTTTTTGATAAGCAAATTATTTTAATTGTAAAGAATATTAGTTAAGTAATAGTTAACTTTGGTTGAAGTACATATGTCCTTTTTGTTTAATAAATAAATTATTTTAATTGTTATAAACCATATTAGTTAAGTAATTGTTAACTTTGGTTAAAGTACATATGTCGTTTTTGTTTAATCAATAAATTATTTTAATTGTTATAAATAATATTAGTTAACTAATTCTGACTTTGGTTAAAGTACGTATGTCCTTTTTGTTTAATAAATAAATAATTTTAATTGTTATAAACAATATTAGTTAACTAATTCTGACTTTGGTTAAAGTACGTATGTCCTTTTTGTTTAATAAATAAATAATTTTAATTGTTATAAACAATATTACTTAACAAATAGTTAATTTTGGTTTCTCTCAACCAAATTTTTTTTCACACTTATTATTTTTAATGTAGGCTCATTTTATGAATGTATGCTCTTTTTGAGTAAGCAAATTATTTTAATTGTTATAATCAAATATGCCTAAATTAAAATATAAATGTAAAAAACAATTTTTGTTTAAGAGGAACCAAAATTAACTATTTGTTAACTAATATAACAATAATAAAAACAATATAATAAATGATATAAACAATATACTAATATAACAAATGAAAACAAAATTTGTATTCTTTATTTTTCATCTAGAGAACATATTTTACATTATTTTTAATTGATTCTGGTCATCTGCAGTAATGGAATTAAAAATTAAACGTACTGTTTTTAAAAATTGTGTTAATTTGTTAACTTTGACTAGAATAAATAATTATTAACAATTGAAAATTTAAACAAGTTTAGTTCTCTTTAATTTAAAAAAAACTCATCGGTTAAAAATTGTAGGCTCTAGACATTTTTGAACAGTATATTGTAAAGAATCCCACTGTGGCGTCGCGTCGTACCGTGAGCATTAGATACCGAGAAATGTTTTAGTCTCGCACGGCGAGACTAAAAATGATAGAACTTCTAAACTTTCAGAGAGTTCCTGTTTTTTATTTTTGCTATGGAATCATGAAAAGTCCCTCTTCATGATGCTATAAAAAAGTGACCAAAATCGATTGCGAACATTGTTTATTTATAACAATAAAAATTGAAAATATAATTTGTTTAAACAAATTAAACTTTTTATTCATATTATATTTTTTTCTGAATAGTACATTTTTTAATGTTTCTAACGATACAAGTTTCATTGAAATCGGTTCAGCCAATTTCGAGAAATTGAATTTTTTCTAAAACGGTGCAAAAAAGTTTAATTGTTTATAAAAATTACAAAAATTAAAATTTTGAAAAATCGTTTGGAGGTGTTATTAGTGACATCATAGACTATCAAAATATGTAAGTATTATTTATTTTTATTAACCAAAAGAAAATTAGGGGACACTTCAGGAATTCTTACCCAGTTATTTAAGTTTCGAATGAAATTGGCAATAAGCATTAAGTGATGCATATCATTTTTTATGTTTTTAAATAAATTATTAAATTATTATTATTTGACATTACTCAAATAAGAAATTTGATAGTTGACAGCTGTCAAAAAGCTGCCAACTTTGTTTTAAAAGTGATTTTTTCTTAATATAAATGCCAGTAGGATAGATTATAGTGGCACTGAATGTAAATTATTAAATTATTATTATTTGACATTACTCAAATAAGAAACTTGACAGTTGTCAGCTGTTAGAAAACTGACAACTTTTTAAGAAATTCATTTTGTTTGACAAAAATGACAGATTTAAGGTTTTTGGTTTCGCCTAACACTAATATTATGTTAAATTGATAATTTTTTATCAAAATAAAAAATAAACTTTTTGTGATCTACAAAATAACATAATCGTTTAGAATTGTAGTCTTCTGTCGTGAAATATTTTCTATAAATTTTTAAACTGTTTTATTTGTTCTTGTAATTCTTCGTCCAGTTCCTTATCTTCTTTTTTCCATTCAGGTCTTTTAGAAGCAATTAGAAGATCTGAAGAAACAAACAGTTTGTGAATTAAATCTTTTATCCATGATGTGATAGCGTGATATTTTCCTTGTTTGGTAACGTTGAATGAATTTTATATCTTTATTTCGAGCTTTAGAAGCTTCTTCAGAATACATGCCAATTGGTAGTAAAAATTTCTCCATTACTTTTCCTCCATGCACAAGTGTTTTGTGTACTGAGGAAGGCATGTAAAACCATGGATACAGGGAGACATAAAGTTCTATGGTTTTTAAACAAAATTCTTCGAAAAATAAAGGGGAGATTTTTGTACTGCTAGATAGCATTTGCAGTATTTGGGAAAATTTTTTAATCAGTTCTTTATTTACCCCAGTTATTTCTGCAGTTTGATCAACATCTGCAAAAAATCTTTGTGACGTATTCCCACAGTTTGAATTTCCTGATTCTTGAGTTTGTTCATCAATTATCAACCCCATTCTCTCTTTAAATTCTCGACAAATTCTCATTTTCGCCATTTTCATTTTTTCTTGATCAGGCTTTCGAACTTGCCATTTGCAAATGTCTAATCGACATGCAATGTGCAAAATGCACTCCAAAAATCTAATCTTTGCGTGTAAAGTAGAAAGACCGAAATCCAAGGAATCTTCTATTGCATCTTTTTCCTTTACACGCTGCAGATTGTTCATTTCTGAAGGCTTAGATCCACAAATGTAACAAGTAGAGCTGGACGAAGTACCGCATAGAGCTTGACAAACTTTGCCATCAACCATTGTTAATCTCATGTTTGTCGTTATTACATATATTCCATTATTCGTAATAATGGTTGTTGGTTCAAGATTGTCAATTTGTGTTTGAATGTTGTTGATTTCCAACTTTGTTATTTCAGCATTTTCATTAGTGAGTTTTAACATTATTGGTATACAACTTTTTGAAGAAGAAGTGGATTTATCCAAACAACATTTGTTGTGTCTCTTTGCTTCAGACAATTATGTATTCTCGAAATATCAAAGGCTGTCCAACTCGCAGTAGTGACCAACTCGCGGCAAACTCCCCTTATTAATAGATTTGAATCGTTCATTTTTAAAACTTAATATTTATCTTTTGTACTTTGACAATTTGTATTGACGATCAGGTCAATTCAAGTTAATAATAATAAATTTACTTTACTAATGATGTTCCTTATTTTTAAATATTTTCAAATAATAACAATCATTAAAAAAATATAACATTCTAGACGTAAGAAATAAAAAATAGTCAATCACAATTAATATTAATAATTGTAATTTTTAACAGAAAAATTACTTTTTAATAAGTTGTCAGTTTTTTAACAGCTGTCAACTGTCAAGTTTCTTATTTAAGTAATGTCAAATAATAATAATTTAATAATTTATATTCAGTGACACCATAAACTATCTTACTGACATTTATGTTAAGAAAAACTTACTTTTTAAAAAAGTGTACCGTTCTTTGACAGCTGTCAAGTGTCAAATTGCCATTTTGACTTCAAATTTGTGATCAGCGGCCCGAAAAACAAAAAAAAAATGCTTCACTTTATACTTATTAACAATTTTATTCGAAACTTAAATAGTTATTTAATTGTTTATAACAATTATTTTATGCATTTATACAATGATTTATACTTTTAACGATTACTTAAGGTGATTTTGATTATTAACGTGTGTCTGTGTTATTTTTTTTCAAAAACACGTGACTATTCTTTCAAAAATTATAATTTTCCCCCCTATTTGTTTATTTATAAATGTTACAAACAATTAATAAAAAAAGAAAAAGACCTCTGGACTATTTTGAACAGTAAATTGCAATTTCAGACCACTGTGCGACGTATTGCGGCAACATATATATATATATATATATATATCGTGAAACTAAAAAAGAAAACCCCTCTGACCATTGCAATAAAAGAGACTTGAAAAACTGTAAGCTCTATATAAATAGCGAATATCAAATGTCATATTTTCGGAGAAAAAAATTCCTATTTCTCTCTGCAGGGGAATTATTAAATATAAAAATACAAAGGGTGACAAGATTTTGAAAATGATTTTGGAGGATAGTCACTACAGTATAAACAGATAATTAAAGAACAAATAAGAAAGCTCCCACTTCCTAAAACATTAAATACACAGCCACACAAAAAAAATAAAGTGTCTTGATCTGGGGTCGAGACATATGTATTCCGATGTATTTCGACGCGCTGAATCCGAATCCGCCATCAGAATTTGGCCAATGGGTCCTGGTTTCGCTCGAACCTCAAAAAATACCCTAAAATCGTTAAATTGGTCACTTTTGATTTATCAAAATAGAATGTAACCACATGTTGACAATTTTCTGTGATCTCTTAATTTAAATAAACTATTCTATAAGCTTTTCAATTGAAAATTCATATAAAACATTAAATATATCGAAACTAACCTCAAAAACACATCTAAGATTCCAAACAAACAAATTATACCATACACAGCGCAATAAAAAAGGTAAGCTCATGAAAGTTACAACTTAGGTGTTTCTATGACTGCTGATTACGAAGCCGGTGTTAGTTTATCAAAATCCAAAATGGCGGATCCAAAATGGCAAACAATATAAAATTTAAATTTGTTTGGATTGTCTTGAAAATCGTTACTCGGGGTTTTTCGGGGTCGCTGATGACGAATCCCATGTCGGTTTCTAAAAATTCAAAATGGCGGATCCAATAAGTCGGTCTTTATTATCAATTTTTATAATCTTAAAGTCTTACGAAATGTTATACAAATCAATTTTTATAAGTTTTAGCAATTTTTATAATCTTAAAGTCTTACGAATTGTTCGACAATTCATAAGACTTTAAGATTATAAAAATTTATATACGATTTGTTATCAAAGGTCCCGAAAAACCGCGAGTAATAAATTTAAAAAAATTGTTAAAATAATAAAGACCGACATATTGGATCCTCCATTTTGGATTTTAATAAACTAACACCGGATTCGTAATCAGCAATCATAAAAACACCTAAGATGTAACTTTAATGAGCTTACCTTTTTTATTGCGCTGTGTATAGTAAAATTTATTTTTTTGGAATCTTAGATGTGTTTTTGAGGTTAGGTTCGATATATTTAATGTTTTATATGAATTTTCAATTGAAAAGCTTATAGAATAGTTTATTTAAATTAAGGAATCTGAGAAAATTATCAACATGCGGTTAGATTAAATTTTTATAAATCAAAAGAGACCATTTTAACGATTTTAAGGTGTTTTTTGAGGTTAGGGCGAAACCCATTGGCCAAATTCTGATGGCGGATTCGGATTCAGCGCATCGAAATACATCGGAATACATATGTCTCGACCTTAGATCAAGACACTTTATTTTTTTTGTGTGGCTGTGATATTAATGACATTAAAATGTTTAATACATATAATTACAAAAGGAATAAAGATATCTGTCGGCACAGAACATCAGTAACGTTTTCAGAACGTTTCATGCCTGGTGAGGAACATGAAACGTTCTAAAATCGTTTCCCGAAATGAAATTTTTAACTCACATTGGACCATACAAACTTTCTCTAAAACTGATTTAAACTTTTTGATGATGTTTTTATCCTTATGACATTACTTTAACGTTTATTCACCCTTCGATTGTACATTTCCAACGCTAAAAGAAAACTTATGAACCTCAAAAGAAATTCTTAATTTTATGATTCTGAAACTGGCAACCTTACCAACTTTTTTTAACCCTAACAAACATTACATTCCCTTTAATTTAATATTATATTTTCTTTTGTAGAAAATTTGTTGCTTTGTAACCAAATTAGAGGAATTTGTTCCAATAATTATTCAGTAATTCACCTTTTTATTCTTTCTAAATTATCCACTAATAATTAAGATAATTTTGTTATTTTTCTTTCCTAGGATAATTGTCCAAAAATACAATAAATAAGCAATTAATGTTTGAATAATAATTAAAATTTAATAATTACTATATTTTTTATATGATACAATTTTGTAGTTTATTAAATAGGTTTGTCAGTTCCCTTGCAATGTCTATATGAATTGACTCAATATATATTAAAAATAATAAGAATATTTAATCAGCTTGGGGTTGTGTATAAATTCTCACGCGTAAAGATTTTGGTTAGATTGTTCTTTAATCCATTAACGCCCAAATGACCACAATTTTAACTTAAACTTTAACACACGATTTAAAGTATTTTCAGGTAATAAATTATAGCAGCAATAAGGTATTGGAGGTTTTAGGGGTCGCTCTTCAAGATTCTGAGGACAAAATAGCGATTCGACCAACACAAAATTCAATATGGTGGATTTTTTTAAAATTGTAAGGATTTGGTAGCCTTGACAAAGGCTGATTGATCACACCAGGCTCCTGGGAGTTTTAGGTTACATAAAAATGAACGCAAAATCTGTAAGTTCGGTTTTATTTGTGTATGTTCAGAGTGTCAAAATCTGTTTAGAACAAAATCTTAGCTGATCGGGTTTGATAGATATTCTAGTTTAACTATATCAGCGCAAAATAAAGTTAACTTTTTAAGGGCATTTGAACCATTATGACGTCATAGCTTGAAAACACATGCTTTTCTCAAACTGTGACGTCATTATGGTTCAAGTGCCCTTAATATGTGGACGTCCACATGAAAAGGGCCCATTTTGGTGAAAAATTCAATGAGATGAAAAATTTTGAAGTTTAGAAACCTAACAATTTCATTTCAAGAAAAACGGAAATAAAAATTGTAAATAATTGCTTATTCCAAAATCAAACCATAATATAGCAAGAAACTCAGAAATGGCAAGAATTTCTAACATTTGCAAAGTATCGACAAAATAGACCCTTTATTGTAAAGAGCCAGGGAGATAAAACACTTAAATGAATGATAAATGAATGAAAAGAGCTTGATTCGACTTGTCAAAACTTTTAGATCCAAAAAAGGCCCTATAAGAGCGCCATAAAGAGTTGTTACAATAAGTAAACATTTATATCCCAAGTATGTAAAAGTATGTAAAAATTTTCAACTCAGATATCGAAAGATGTCTACCTAATATGAAACCAAGGAATTCAAATCTAGTGTCAAAAATGTTTACTTATTCTTTAAAGCTCTACCTAGCAGTCAACCTATGCAACAATATAAAAATTTAAACTATAATTTTTGCGCTGATATGATTAAACATGAGTATAGACTTAAGGAGGCCAATCTTATATGCATGTACATCACTGAAAGGCGTAGCATTTTGTCGGAAGTACATCAGTGCGGTAGTACGTGTATATCCTGTAGATCAAAAACATTCTTTAAAAAAAATCATAATATTGTTCGCAAGAATTCTATTTTCATAAATAATAACATTTTCGGAAGAATTCAATTATTTTCAATAGAATTTTTATAAAACTTCACCAAAGGATTTTATTTTCATAAAAACAAAGAAATTCTTCAAAAGAATTTATTTATTTATAAAAGCTATAATTCTGTCCTCTGAAACATTCTCTACAATTAAATTTGTTAAATTTTGTTTAAAATATTTTGTTCAATAGTTAATAAACAAATAAAATAAAAAATATATTTTAATAACTTTTGAACAAAATTCAACGAGTGTAAATGTAGAGAATGTTTCAAAGAGTAGAATGAAGTACAGTGGAACCTCGATTATCCGTACCTCTGTTATCCGAAACCTCTATTATCCGAACCGAAAATCATTTTATCCGAATTTCTATTATCCGAACTTTTTTTTGGCTATCCGAATTTTAAAATTTATTTTCTCTATTTATTTTGTTATTTATGTTTATTTTTATGCCAAAAAAGTCTTAAAAAATCATATATTCTGTGTTTTATTAATATATTATTAAAATGAACATATATATACTTATATATCTTTAAAAAAATGTATTAAATTAAATACGTATAGTTCAATTGTCCAATTTTTTTACTTTAATTATGAAAAACATTAAAACCTCTATTATTTGAATTTTCGATTATCCGAATCAGGCCTTGCCTAGGTTAATTCGGATAATCGAGGTTCTACTGTATTATTTATCAAAATTGGTTGAAAATTTTAATTGGTTTCTGACCCTTAAAGAAAAATCACAAAATGTTTAATAATTATTATTTTACAACAAATTTTGGTCCAACTTAATTTTTTCTGCTAATTGTACAACTGGATCTTTCAAAATTTAATGAAATTATTTTAATTATGGTTTCATTAGCGTTTAAAAATCACTTTTTAGTTTGAGGTTATGTCAAGCGATCGACACTCCTGAATCAAAAAAATCTGGAAAAAGTCGACTAGCCTCATTTTTTCACAAAAAATCCAAGCCCTGTAATATGGACTTTGTATTGTTATATTATTATTATATTATATTTTTTTTCTTCTTAAATGACTTGAAGCTAGGCCAACTGTCAGAACACACACACTTATATACCAACTTTTGCGTTTCTACAGAACGACTTTTGAGGTTAGGAGTACTCGCATTTGCCTGGACCACCCGTCAATGGGTTTTCTCGCCAGAGAAGAGGGAAACTGTAGAAAACCTCTCCTGAGTACAACCGTTTTATCGACAGCCGAGTTTTAACGGTGTGTACTTGGATATCTAACAAACCCGATCAGCTAGGATTTCGTTCTAAACGGATTTTGACAATTTAAACAGACACTAATCAAACCCTACTTACAGATATTGCGTTCATTTTTATGAAACCTAAAATTGCCAGGAGCCTGGTGTGTGATATAATCTATGAACTGTAAGGATTCGGTAGTCGTGAAAAAGGCTGATTGATATAATTTATGGACTGTAAGGATTTGGTAGCCTTGAGAAAGTCTGATTGATATAATCTATGAACTGTGTCTATGGATTCGGTAGGTCGTGAAAAAGGCTGATTGATATAATTCATGGACTATAAGGATTCGGTAGCCTTGAAAAAGGCTGATTGATATAATTTATGAACTGTAAAGACTTCGGTAGCCTTAATAAGGGTTAATTGATATAATTACACAGCCACACAAAAAAATAAAGTGTCTTGATCTGGGGTCGAGACATATGTATTCCGATGTATTTCGACGCGCTGAATCCGAATCCGCCGTCAGAATTTGGCCAATGGGTCCTGGTTTCGCCCGAACCTCAAAAAATACCCTAAAATCGTTAAATTGGTCACTTTTGATTTATCAAAATTGAATGTAACCACATGTTGATAATTTTCTATGATCTCTTAATTTAAATAAACTATTCTATAAGCTTTTCAATTAAAAATTCATATAAAACATTAAATATATCGAAACTAACCTCAAAAACACATCTAAGATTCCAAACAAACAAATTATACCATACACAGCGCAATAAAAAAAGGTAAGCTCATGAAAGTTACAACTTAGGTGTTTCTATGACTGCTGATTACGAAGCCGGTGTTAGTTTATCAAAATCCAAAATGGCGGATCCAAAATGGCAAACAATATAAAATTAAAATTTGTTTGGATTGGCTTGAAAATCGTTACTCGGGGTTTTTCGGGGTCGCTGATGACGAATCCCATGTCGGTGGATTCGGGTTCAGCGCATCGAAATACATCGGAATACATATGTCTCGACCCCAGATCAAGACACTTTATTTTTTTTGTGTGGCTGTGAAATCTAAAATTATAGAAAAATATCAAAAATTCAAAAATCTGATTTTTTTAAAATTCAACATTTTTTCTCCTGTTTTATGGGATTTAGCTTCCTTATTTTTGTGCTTTTAGGAAAATACTTTACCTATTTAATAGTCTCGACTCTTTGGTAAAAAATCTAATGTTATAGAATATTATCAAGGATTAAGAAATCCAATTTTTTTTAATTTAACATTTTTCCTCCTCTTCTATGAGATTTAGCTTTTTGATTTTTGGGCTTTTGGAAAATACTTTACATATTTAATAGTCTCGACTCTTTGGTATAAAATCTAATATAGAAAATTATCAAAAATTCAAAAATCCGATTTTTTTAAAATTCAACATTTTTCCTCCTGTTTTATGAGATTTAGCTTCCTTATTTTTGTGCTTTTGGAAAATTCTTTACGTATTTAATAGTCTCGACTCTTTGGTAAAAAATCTAATATAGAAAATTATCAAGGATTCAAAAATCCAATTTTTTTTAATTTAACATTTTTCCTCCTCTTCTATGAGATTTAGCTTTTTGATTTTTGGGCTTTTGGAAAATACTTTACATATTTAATAGTCTCGACTCTTTGGTATAAAATCTAATATAGAAAATTATCAAAAATTCAAAAATCCGATTTTTTTAAAATTCAACATTTTTCCTCCTGTTTTATGAGATTTAGCTTCCTTATTTTTGTGCTTTTGGAAAATTCTTTACGTATTTAATAGTCTCGACTCTTTGGTAAAATATCTAATATTATAGAAAATTATCAAAAATCAATAATCTGATATTTTTAAAATTCAACATTTTTTCTTCTCTTTTATTTGGATTAGGTGCTTTATTTTTTGAGAAGTCTTTACTACTCAGTGAACCGAGGCAGACATTTGGCACGGAATCTGACTTGTAGTACAGTCTCATCATTCTCATTATTACTCCGTGACGGGTGTGTAAGAGCAATGTCCTTTTTTCGAGTTTTACGTGATCGAGTTCTATTTTCTTTCATTCGAGCTCTATGCTATTGTGTATAGTCTTTTTTAAGAAAGAAATTTTGTTTTGTTTTATTTAATAGTAATTATTTATAAATTAAGTAGTGATATTATTTATTATTATTTTCTTTGAATTTAAATAATGCAAAGAAAGGTTATAAGTATATTGCAATGTAAAAATAGTATTTGTTGTTTAATTTTCATGTGATAAAACACATGGACAAATGCGTCTCCCGCCGTCTGTTGTGCAAAACGCGCGGCGACATATCAACAGGTTGTAGGTAACCGTCCTTCACTATTTTGATAGCTGCTATATATACATTATTCATACTATTAAAACATTAACTTTTATTTATTATAACACATTATAATAATAAAATTACACTTTTTAACTATTTATGTGACATTAAACAATCATGACAATAACATTCACTTTACATTTCCACATATTTTATCTTTTATTTCACTTAATTTACATTAATTTGTAACAAATAAGGTCACAAACGATTAATAAACACTTTTTATACAAAACCCAATACTCACTTTATCATATTTTTATATTTAAAACACTTTTTTTGTTAAAGGCAACTCTTGACGGATTCTTGACGTTTTTGCGTCAACAAACCATCCACCCAATCCGGCAGGGAGGGAAAAATACCGAGAGAAAAAAACTATCTGACTAGGGGTGTTTCCGATATTTGCTCTCTGAGCGCTCTGAAACTACGAAACATGATTGGTTGGCTTAGGGGAATTGTGAATAATGTTAGGAGAATTGTGGATTTTGATTGGCTACAACTCTAACTTGACAGTTTCGTACTCTGCTCTCACGCTCCGTATATCTCTATGGAGCGAAAAAGCAGAGCACGAAACTGTCGTGTTAGAGTTGTAGCCAATCAAAATCCATAATTCCCCTAATCCAACCAATCATGTTTCGTAGTTTCAGAGCGCTCAGGGAGCGAATGTCGGAAACACCCAGCGTGTAGACAGATACTGCCATAACCTATAGTGTGGTGCAGCGCCAAGAATGAACGCGTGCTTGCGTTATGAACATTAATTTTGGGACCTAGGAGGTTCATACCTCTCATAAAATTATAAAAATAGTGAACTAAAACTTCGGAAACATCATAAATACATTCAATAGGTCTTGTAGAGAACACTGATAACAAAATTTTAAAAAACGACCTAAGTTGACTTAGGTCGTTTTTTGAGCGAACGGCTCATATCGTTTATGCTCTTTTATTCTAATTTTAAGATGTCTTAAAGTTTCTCCGATATAACAACAATCACAATCATTACATTGAATTTAATATATGCATCCAACCCTCTAAAATCTTTCTGTTGGATCTTTAAATTTAGGAAAAAATTTATTTTTTAAATTATTAGAATTTGTAAAAATTAAATGAAAGATATATTGCTAAAAAATATTAAAAAGAATTTCATCAAAATTTTGGATATATGGAACACTTATAATTTTTTTCTTTCGAAAATTTTTTTGTTATTCTTTTCTCTAGATAAATTTTTAATAAGAGTATTATACCTCTGTGAAATCTTTCTATATCAATTAAATATCCATTAAGTGATAAAGTTTTTTTTAAACAATATCAAGATTTTCAAGATGACATTGTTGTTCTGACAATTTTATAACCCTATCAACAAAAGTGTATATAATACCAATTTTATAATTTAAAGAGTGGTGTGAATGGCAATTCATATATCTGCCTGTCCAAATAGCTTTTCGGAACCAGTTTGTCCGAATGAAATTATTACTGTCAACTAATTATTATTAATTATTTCTATGGCTGTCTTTTCTGGTGACGGGGTGTTAGCACCCGGTGTCAACAGTGGTGCTCAAACGCTTTGAAATTTATAATTTCACCTAAAACTTTCCTGTTTGTTACAATTGGAGAATTCCGTTAGATTGCTTTTTAGATTGGCGCTAAATTTGAAAACTGCGACAATTTATGACAAAAACTTTAGGATTTAGGATATTTCTTCTAGTAATAACAATATTTTTATTAATAAAACTAAATTCCCTAGAAACTGGGTATTAGAGAACACCTAGTGTCAACTCCGATTTTTAACAAGTTGAATGTAAGAGGTGAAGCATATATATGTCTGACGGTATGTATTCGAATGTAATTAATTATATTTTGCACTGTTTGATCTGTAAAACTGAGTCAGTTAAATTTATTTATATTATATCAATATTTTGTAATGTTAATAATTCCTTAATTGTAAATTACTCATTGTTATAATTTTCTTAGTAAAGTTCTAATGTTCCCGAATGAAAATATAATATTCCTTATTATTCAAATCATTTTATAGATATTTTTTACATTTTATTTGAATATGTCAAATATACTTTTTGCTGTGAGGATAATATGTAAGAAAAAAATATTTGATTTAATAAAGCATTTGAGTTTATCAATAATTGTAGAATTAAAATAATTTAAGTATCCTAAACAAATAAATTATTCAAAAATATTATGAAATTAAAAATAAAATTTTTAAATGAGTTATTTTAAATTGACTATTGAATCATAATGAAATTATTTACAAAAGCAAAGTTCAATACCTGCGTATAACGAAACAGCGTTAATGACAAAGTATATCCAATAATTAATCATTCCCCTAAAATACATTTGTTACATATTATTCTCGCAATTAACGTATTATTTTTAATTATATCTGCATTGTGTTGAATTAATGATTTAGTACATACTTTCAGACTTATATTTTAATGTATAATATTATTTTATTCCTTTTTTTTAAATTTAGAAACTCATTCTCTTGAAATATTTTTTGTTTCTTTTTTAATTATTTTGTTTTGTATGTATATTTCTTATTATTTTTAACAATTTTTGAAAATAACGAAATTTTATATAATAAAAATATACATTGCTATTAAATTTAAAGAACTTATCACTTTCATACCGAATTAAATGATTGAAGTAAAAGATATCAGAAAAACGTTTCTTGATTTGAAAATCTTACAAACGATACTTATCCTTTTTCTAATAAATGTACAAAGGTGTCTACTCAGCGATCATGGCCCGAAGTTTACTTCTGGTCCATAGGAGAGATACACCGACCTTCGAGATCCGAGTTTCTTAGCTCACCTGACTCTGGATATCATAGACGTCGCATTAATGCTCCGGCAATGCTATAACGTCTATGTAACTAACGGAGACGGTTCAGGGCCATCCTGGCCAGATGGTAGTACCCTATGAAGGCCCGATTGTCCCTCGATACGGGACAAACACCCAGTATGAGCGATTGTAAAAACAAGGAAGAGTACCTGCAGAGTAATGCTTCGGCTGAATCTCTCACTGGTTCCGATCATCAAGCGCTTTCGAGCGTGAGGATGATGGCCAGTGGCCCAAGGATGCAGGAGGGCAACAACGCGTTGGCAGTTCCACAGATCATCGTGGAGAAGGTGGAGAGACGAGGGAGTACGAGCAGTGTGACAAGTCAGGCTAGCTGCATTTCTGTCTTCAGTAATGCTTCAGCGAATGACATTGCTAGCTGCAACAAGGACCGAGATGAATGCATAAAGCTGCGGGAAGAAGAGGCGGCATGCATTCTAGCCATAGAAGAAGAGGTCAATAAGATGATAAAGTCCTGCGAAGTCCAAAGAAATGTCAATATGACAATCAAGGATGGACTTAAAAGCATAACATCGCTCATACAGCAGACCAAGGTGAAGCACGCAGATTGGATTGGAGAAGATAGGAACCATCAAAATCGGATTTGTCTTGCAGAATTAGTAAGAGAGTTATGGTCACAAGGTGTCACAAGTGCCTTGACGATGGCCATATAGGCAGAAACTGCCAAGCAGTAGATAGGTCGGCTGTGTGCTTCAAGTGCGGAGAAGCTGGCCACAAGGCAGCAGATTGTAAGAAAAGCCCATGCTGCTTCTTATGCAAGGCGAAGTTCGGCGAGAAGAAGAGTATCCAACATGTCACCGGATCAGGAGGATATAAGGTCTTCAGATCTGCCCTAGAGGAAGCCAAAAAGACTTTGTCAAGGACAAGAAGAAAATAAGGCCAGAACAAGAGCGGCACGGAAGAGTCGCGTATGTGACTAAACGGGACCATTCATCTACGAAGTCTGAAGCCACTAGGTGGTTCCGTAGGTGAATAATAGGTCTAATATAAATGGGTTTTTAGCATGGTATGGTCGATGTGAGTCCTGATGTCTAAACAGAAGGCAATCGACAGAGTCCTGTATGTTTCAATTTGTAACAAATTGTTTCTCTATAAAGATTTTGCTGTTTTCATAACCTTTCCAATTGGATTTATTCAGTTGTAAAGTTTATGTTAACTACCCTGCAAAAGCTAAAAAAATAAATGTACAAAGAAATTTAAATTATCTATAATAATTTTCATAATATTATATTATTTAAAAATTTTGACAGTGGTGATAGCGACTATAAACATAACTTTTGATGAAGGAGAGGATGAGGATGTTGAGGATATCGACGTTGTGGAATTATATTTGGCTCATTTGAATGAGAATATCTATGCTGTGGAAGAACATGCGAGAAACGAGAACTTTTTCGAGGAAACGTTCCCTACATATTCATTGTCAGGTAAAATATATAATTTTTCAATTTATCTTGCCATAACAAAATTTTTTAAATTATTTTGTGAAAAAAGTAATATAGAAATCAAAAACAAGGAATATATTCTTTTAAAAATTTTCATTAAAGAAAAATAATTTAAGTTTATTTAATCATGTTTGCTATTATTTTATTAAAATTTACGTATGTGAAGAATAAATATAATATTACTCCATGTTAGAAAACGTGTACAGAATTAATTAATCTTTATTGCTTTTTATTTGTTTGTTATTGATGAACTTGTTTTCTGAAAAATGTAAACAGATTTCAAATCTCACTTTCGTATGTCGAGGACAACGTTCGAGAGATTACCTCTGATTCTGGCCCCAGATTTGGTAATTCCATTGACAACAATACCAGTAGCAAAGAAATTAGCAATGTCCATTTAGTATTTTGCTAATCAGGAAGTACACCGGTCAACATCCTGCATTCTTGTTTAAAAAATTGTTTTCTGTTAAATTTTCATGAGCAAAGGGTGTTTTTAAATTTGAATAGTTAAAAAGCATGAAAATAGGAAAATAGATTATTTGTACCTTTTGAAAATTACTTTGTATATCATTTAGTAGAAAAAAGAAAAATTTATTTTTTTAAGTACGAAGAAAGAATATCGATATAAAAGAATAATATCATTATACTGTAAACACAAAGTTTAAATAAGTTTGCAATTCAAAGTAAACTTAGTACAACATTTTCGCAGAAAGAACAATTGAAGGGTAGCATGTCAAAAGGATGAAACACAAATGATTTGCTTTTTAATAAAATAAATTTACGTAATTTTCTAGTAAAAAAATCTAAATTTGGAAAAATTGGCTCTTGACTCACATAATACTGCCCTTCAATAAAATATACTCTAAGCTCAGAGCACGAATTGAGTATCACAATGTAATAATTGTGATATATATCGACGCCTTCCGTTCATACAATGCATTTTGAAAAACGAATGCAAGATGATTCTTATTCACTTTTTGGTGCAAGATAATGCTTATTCGATTTTCCATGCAATAAAATGCTTATTTAAAATTCTATGCGAAAATGTACATTCTGAAATTAGCTTATTCTATGAATTTTATAAAGTTTTTAATTCAGTATAATTTATAATTGCAATTGCTTAAAAAATATTTCTTAATACGTGTGATAGGATCCGTGTTTAAAGTTTCTTATAACAATAGACACGTCCTGAAATTCTTAGATATTTAATTGCAATTTAATATTAATAGGAAGATTTAGGGTTACATTTATTGTTCTGTCAGTGGCAATTGTTTTGCACACAATTTTAAATAAGCATTTTATTGCACGGAAAATCGAATGAGCATTGTCTTTCACTAAAAAAGTGAATAAGAATCATCTTGCATTCGTTTTTCAATAAGCATTATATGAACGGGAGGCGTCGATATATCGTATTTTTATTTATTTTGCTACTAGAATAAATCGAAGTGATTATTACAGGATTTTTGTCGTAGATTACGAATCTGTAAATGATATTGGCCTATTACGTCTCAATTTTGAGAATAACGGGGTCAAATTGGCCAATTATACCATTTTTGGCACTTTGACCCCATTTCTCTAAAAATTGTGATGTGATGGGACAATTTAACTTACAGATTTGTAATATGCGTCCAAAATCTTGAAAGAATCACTTTCGTTTACACTTGTAGCAAGAAAAAACCTTAATTCTGTCGACCAGTGTTAACAGTGAAATATTTTTAACGACTTATTCTATAAATTTCAGTCTCATAACAATTTTATTTTATCACAAGAATTCCCAGCGGGCACAAAGACAAAAAACGTTCTTTGAACGTCTGTAGAACGTTTAATGTCTGCCAATTTACGTTCTAAGAATGTCCGAACGTTCTGAAACATTTTTGTAACGTTCGGACGTTCTTAAAACTTAAATTGGCAGACATTAAACGTTATACAGACGTTCAAAGAACGTTTTTTGTCTTTGTGCCCGCTGGTTGCTAATTCGCGACAACAATTAATTACTTCATCCTTTTTTTTATTTTCTTCGTGATGTTTTTTTCTTTCCTCGTGTCGTGCAGCTGCTTCAGCTCTTACTTCTTTAAGCCATTCTGGTTCCTCATTTTTCTTCGATTTATTTTTAGTTTTAGCCTTTTTAGAAATTGGTTTTTCTTCAGCGCACTCTTTAAAATTATCAATATCATCTGTTATTCTTTTTTTTGAAACCTGATATGCTAGAAGCCATGGCCTCACGTGCAATTTGTGGTTTTTTGTGCATCAAAGAATGAAATTCCTTAAAAAATGTCCATTCAGGAGGACTTTCTTCTGTACTTTTCACCACAGCAAGATTATTTTTATAAGTTCTGTCCAAGAACTTCCATTTTTCTCAAAACTTCACCCATGTCTTCTTTACATTCTGCGTTGCCAGCAGACCGCCAACTTTCTTCCAGAAACAAGAGGTATAAACTCCAACATCTTTTGAAGCTTCCATTATGTCTTTGTAAGCATTAATTAATCCACTTGCTTCTGTGTCGGTCCATTTCCCAGAAAGTCTAGCACCTGTTTAAAAAGCGAGAAACTTTAGCATAATCTGGGTTCCCATAGGTCAGGTAAGTCAGAAAATTCAGGTAAAAGTCAGAGAAATTAGAATTGGTCAGGGAAATCAGGAAAAAGTAAGAAATTTTTATTACAAGTGTCGACAGTATAAAGTATGAGTGTGTATTGTAAAGAGAGGGGACGAGTTCACAGTCCTGAAAAACTAAAGCATAAGCAGGTGTGGTTAGATTAATTAGTCGCTATTCAAAGTGATAGCACGTTTGTCTTCCAATAAGATTCAGTGAAGAATTGGAAGGATTGATTAGCTCTAAGTTTTTGTACTTTTACTTGTTAAATAAATAAAGTAGAGTTGGCTCTCAGTTGAGTAACTTACTCACCAAAAATAATAATATTTGTTGTTTCTTACGGCGACAACATAATTGGTGGCAGCACTAGGATATTCAAAAAAATTTTTTTTGGAAGTTCATACAGATTTTGAGTATCCAGAACCCAGAGCTAGTTCCAGATAAACAAAGTGATTATCTAAAGTGAACGAGAAAGTAAAGAAAAAGCAGAGATCTACAGAGTGATATCCAGAGTTATCCAGATCTACAGAGAGGTATCCAGTGGTATCTAGATCTACAGAGAGGTATCCAGAGTTATCCAGATTTACAGAGGTATCCAGAGAGTTATCCAAATCTACAGAGAAGTATCCCGAGTTATCCAGATTCACAGATGTATCCAGAGAGTTATCCAAATCTACGAAGAAGAGTTCGAGATTATCCAGACCACCAGTAAGCTATATATAAAAGAAAATTACGAATCTTTAGAACAAGAGTATAAGTACACTTTACGTACGTTGAACGGCGACCTTCATAGGGTTTCATTCACCTAATAAGATTATCTAAAAGAAAAACGAAAAGAAATGAGAGACTAACATTACTACATGCAATGATTGCACAAAAATTAGTAGGAAGAGCAGCAAATACAATTAGAGCAGATGCGGTTAAAACGTTTGCCGATTTTTTGAGAGATTACGAATTTTATTTGGAGAAAAAGATAGTTTAGAATCACTCCAAAGGGCTCGCGATTCATGTATATTGGGCAAAAATGAAGGTTTAGAGTCATTTACCTCAAGATTTATGCAGTGTCAGGATAAAATCAGGCAGTCTATAGATAGTATGAATATAACACCTCAAGAAACTTTCGTAAGACAGGAAAAATAAACAAATGCAAGTGTCAGCACATTCTTAAGAAATATACGTGAAGAATTTGAAATTAGAATCTGTCCTCAGAAACCGAAAACGCTGAATGAATGTTTTAATATTGCCTCAGAAATTAACGTGAAATTGAAAGATAAAAGAAGAATTGACAATTTTACCAGAAACCCAAGAATTAAAAACCCAGTACCAAAATCAAGATTTAGCAAACCGAGAATTTTAGAAAAATGCAACCATTGTAAAAATTTAGGACATACACAGGATGTTTGTAGAGGAAAATTAAAAGGTTTACCACCACGTCAAGAAAAAATTCAAAAATTTCAGTCTCGACCAATCAACACCAAACCACCAGACCGAGTGCAGCTAAGCGAAGAATTTTCTTTATCGGAGAACCCGTTAAGCACGACTTTTCACCGATACCAAGAGAACGAAGATGACACGACACACCTATTGTGGCTTTAAAATTTGATAAGCTAGCATCCGGAAAATTTGTAGTTGATACAGGATCGAATATATCAATTATAAAAGAAAGTATGTTAGGAGGAAAAAACTTTAAAAAATACGCGCCTCATAATGTTTTAACAATCGGAAACAATTCCATAATGTTCAAATATTCTATTTGTTTAAAACTTTACGGTAAAGAATCAGTTTTTCAAGTTACAAAGGATGAAAATGCATTCAGAGTAAACGGTTTAATTGGTATGAATTTACTTTACGATCAAAAATTTAAAATTTACTTAGAAAAAGGTATTTTAAACTTAAGGCCTAAAATACTTCATCAGCAATCTAGTGCAGATAAGAGAGATAATATCTGTTTCATTAATTTTGAAGGAGGATATTCATCTGTTACAAAATACAATTATGAAGGAAAACCGATTATACCACCTAATACAGAAAAATTGAAAGTATGTATGATGCTTATGAAGACTTATGGATAGATTCTATAAATAAATTAAGTGACGAAAAAATTTGTCAATTCAATAGTAGTGAAAGAATTAAATAATTACTATCAAAAACACGACTAGACCGCATAACAGAAGGAAAAGAAGATTTACTAAGAATTATAACAGAATTTCACGACATTTTTCCATTAGGAAACGACCTTTTACCTTTAACTAGGGGAGACCGGGGCTAAACCGGACGGATTTGATCTTTGACCAGAAAACTCATACAAAAAAATATTTTTTGCTAAATAGTAATATACCATTCTGAAGCTTGTACCTTCCCCTACAAATCGCACTTGTTCGATTTTAAAAAACTACAGTAGCTTTGGAGATATATTGCTTCAAAGGTGACTACCTCGAAAACGAAAATACGAAAATTGGTGGGGCTAAACGGGACACCCCATGGGGCTAAATCGGACACGACTAATTAATTAAAGAATGAGACACAAATTTTCGTTTTTTTTGTAGAAAAGTTAAATCAACACTTCTTATGTTTATTTGCAGATACTTATATACAAAGAATATAATATAAACTGTAAAATCGGTAATTAATATAATATAAAATAAATAACAGTTTTCAGACTTGTCTGTTTGTAGCAACTCGCTTGCGAATTTGAGTTTTAATATAAATTATTTATTTATTTATAAAATGGTTCTATGCAAAGAATATAATATAAAATAGTTAATTAGCATAAAATAAATAAAAGTATTCAAAGATTTAGTTGTTTTTTACCACGATGTCCGATTCAGCCCCACACCGTCATCTTATCATTTACCTGAAATATATTTTTTCTTCTTAACGTTTTCCAATAAACATTTCGCTGTAGATCTAACTCAATTAACTAAGACTACGTATCAGACACGCCATATCTTCCTTGAGACCCTAAATGATTTATTTGTCTTAAAGTTACTACGACTTTAATCATGATGAAAGTTTAAACAAAAAAACTTATAAAAAAAAGTCTGGCCCAAAAACTTAAAAAAAAGTGTTGAAAAGAAAAGTTGTTTGTTTTTGCACATATTTTAAGGAAAAAAATAAAAATTTTTTTTTAAATTTAAAAAAATTCAAAATTTTGAAAATTTTAAAATGTATTTTTGATGTTTTTTGTCGAAATGGGCTGTCCAACGAACTCAGGCTTCATTTTAGTGGACTAAAAAAGTGAGCCAAATTGCAAGACGATTCATAAAGATTTATTCGAGTTATCGTGACGACAAATTTTTCTACAGACAGACAGACATACAGACGGACAGTCAATTTTCTAAAAACCATTTTTTGGAATTAGGGGTCATGAAACGTAAAGATTTAACAAAATTAGACATTGCTCAAAATTACACAAATCCAAGACTTTCCCATTTTTGATGAAAATGTAAAAAGCAAATTATACGGAAAAATTTAAAAAGAGCAAAATTTTTGCAAATTTTGAGTTCTTTTTTGTACCTAGTTTCGTATATTTACGTAACTTCGGAGTCTATAAGAAAAAACAGAAGGTTTTTATATGTTTCTAATGTTTCTTCATGTTTCGGCTAATGCTTCACTCACTATAAATCTCAATTTATTCCACTTTTTTGAGAATAACTTTTTGTTTTTTGTTGTACAAAAATTTGTAACTTTTTTTGAAACCAAAACATTGTGTTCAAAAGAAAAGTTGTTTGTTTTTGCACATAATTAAAGAAAAAAAAAATTTTTTTTTTGAAAATTTAAAGTTTTTCAAAAAATCATAACTTTTTTGTTCTTTGTTGTACAAAAAAGTGTTCAAAAGAAAAGTTGTTTGTTTTTGCGCATATTTTAAGGAAAAAAAAATTTTTTTTATATTAAAAAATTTTTTTTTTTGAAAATTTAAAATTTTTCAAAAAATCATAACTTTTTTGTTCTTTGTTGTACAAAAAAGTGTTCGAAAGAACAGTTGTTTGTTTTCTTACATATTTTAAGGAAAAAAATAAGAAAAAATTTTCTTTTAAATTAAAAAATTTGGAAAATTTTAAAATGTTGTATTTTTGTTGTTTTTTGTTGAAATGGGCTGTCCAACGAACTTAGGCTTCATTTTAGTGGACTTAAAAAGTGTGCCATATTGCAAGACGATTCATAAAGATTTATTCGAGTTATCGTGACGACAAATTTTTCTACAGACAGACAGACATACAGACGGACAGACACTTTTCTAAAAACTATTTTTTTGGAATCAGGGGGTCATGAAACGTAAAGATTTAACAAAATTAGACATTGCTCAAAATCTTACAAATCCAAGACTTTCTCATTTTTGATGAGAATGTAAAAATGCCCCTCCAACATTTTAAAGAATGGTAAATAATGGATTAAAAGGACTAATAGGTAATGGATCTTCTGCTTATGTTGACGATATTATTGTTAACGGAAGAACGTTGGAAGAACATAATAAAAATTTAAAGAATTTGTTTATAAGACTACGACAAGTTGGACTCAAATTACAGCCTGATAAATGCGAATGTTTGTGACCAGAATTGGAATATTTAGGTCACATTATTACAAAAGAAGGTATAAAGCCAAATTCAGATAGAATTGGAAAAGTGAAGAACTATCCAAGACCAAAAACTCAAAAACAGATTAAACAATTTTTAGGGGTTATTGGTTATTACAGGAAATTTATTAAAAACTTCTCTAAAATAGCAAATCCACTAACTAAACTACTACGAAAGGAAATTACATTTGAGTGGACACAGAAGGAAGAAAACGCATTTTCCGAATTAAGAGATAAATTAATATCAGCACCGATTGTACAATTTCCAGATTGGAATCAAGTTTTTGTTTTTACAACTGATGCATCAAATGAAGGATTAGGAGCAATTTTATCACAAGGACAAACCCTTAGTTTGGTTATTTAATGTAAAAGATCCGACAAGCAGATTAATGAAATGGAGACTAAAATTGGAAGAATATGATTATGAAATTATTATTCATAAGAAAGGAGTTGCTAACACAAACGCTGACGCCTTATCGCGAATTCGAAGGGTTCAGATGACAACAGATGGTACATATGACACGTTAGAACAGAAAAACGCGCATACTACAGGTGTAAATGAGGAAAATGAGTACATGGAATTAGATGGGCAAACAGAAGACGAAAATTCAATAGTTGATGACGAAAATAAAAACGAAAATATGGAAATAAATTCACAGACGGAAGAAAGTGATCAATGAATAATTAAAGGTGAATTTAAAGTAATAAAGATAATAAAATTGATTACAGGTACTAAAGAAAAAAGACAAGGATATGATTTCTCTTTTAGAACCGATAAGTAATTTGAGAAGTATACTTAAACCTATAAGAGACACAAATTATATTTGGAAAATATTAGTTTATGGAAAAAAACAATACCCAAAGAAAGAGCTATATACAAAGTAGTAAGAGATTTTAACGAGGAAACAGAAGTACAGTGGATAAGAGATATACCTCAAATAGAAAATGATGACGCTAATAAAATACTATTGAAAATAAATAAAATAGAACAAACCTTACAGTTAATCATAAGACAAGAATTTGGACCGACAAGGATAAAAGAAATTTGGATAACGAACGAAGAAACAGAAGAAGATAACAGAATAAAAATTAGGCCTCAGGTGACAAAAGAGCAATTAACAGAATTTTTAGAAAAATAAACAAGAGAAGAAAGAATAAGAATTATTTTCGAAGATATAGATGAAAGTTAAATATCAAGAATTCTTTTTAAAATGTGGAAAGGCGGTGGAAAAGAAATATATTTAATAAAGAAACACATTGAAACAAATAGAAGAAAAATTATAGCAGAAGCACATGAAGGAATATTAGGAGGAGACTATTTTAAGGAAATTACAGTACAGAAGATAAGAAATATGACAAACTGGCCCAACATTACAAAAGATGTTGAAGACTTTATCAAAACATGTGATCTATGTCAACGATTTAAACAAAATGAAAGAAAGCAGGAATATTATGAAGAATCAAATATACCAGAAGGACCAAATGATAAAATATCAATAGATCTAGTAAGACCATTAAATGAAACTACGAGCGGAAATAAATATATTTTGGTGATTCAAGATTTTTTGACTAGATATGTGCAATTGGAATCATTGAAGGACAAATCAACTTTAGTCATAAAGGCTATGTGGAAAGGATATTTAGCAGAAAAGCAAGAGAAGCATTTGAAACATCAAACAAAATAACGAACCTCGTAAAGAAAAACCAATTAAAACAATTAGAACATGAAAACAAATTACATGTAGCAAGAAGAAAAATTAATGAATCTCAAAGAAAACAAATTCTGACTGATAAAAAGACAATTGCAGTTGGGGAACAAATATTGATAAGAAATCATATGAGAAAAAGGGAGACCCCTTGTGGTTAGGACCACACAGTGCCGGCTTTAGGGTAGTGCGCGCCTGTGCGGTCGCACAGGGGCGCCACGCTGTAGGGGGCGCCGCTACTTTGAAGGCGCTTTTAAGAAAAAATTTTTCATATTTTTTATTTACTGAGAGAGCATTTACACCTTCGCCTTTGGTAAAAATTTGCAGAACGAAAAATTTTTCATTGAAAAAATATATATGTGTATAAATAATTATAATAAATTGCAATATTTAATTCATTATATTGTTTTTCGTTTGTTAATAATGATATTAAAATTTTCAAAAAAACTGAATTATCCAAAAATTAGACAAAACCTCGCCTTACAAGGGGCGCTTTCAAAATTTCGCACAAGGGCGATAAAACGGCTAAGGCCGGCACTGGGACCACATGTAGTTTTGCATAAAATTGGGAATACATATACAATAGAAAATAATAGAAAGGTACATAGAGAAGATATTAAGAAATATTTTATTTTAGATAGTGAAGAAGACGATTTGGATGACGACAACAATGGCAATTCTGATGAAGATTTTGATAATGAACCTCGTGCTGGTTGTAACAGAAACTAATCATAATATAACGGAACTAAATGGAAATATATATACGGAAGAAATAGGAAAAGCGTACTTATATTCAGAGGAATGGAAATTGATGATTATGATAAATGTTACGAGAACTGAAGGAAGAATAGTCGTTATTCAAAAAATATTAACACAGTTTTGTCATCTATGCATGACTAAATGTCAAGAAAATTACGAAATTAAAACTAACGCTTCTAGATTTAGTCGTTTAAGGAAAAAGTAATCACTATTATATAACATAATGGGTAAACAAAGAGTTAAAAGAGGACTTTTAAATATAATAGGAGACGCATCAAGAATATTGTTTGGGACATTAAGCGATTCAGATTTAAATATAATTAAAAAAGAATTTGATCAATTATATAATGATAATAAGGTTTTAAATGAAGCAATAAAAAACAATACTAAAGTAATAAAAATGATCTTTGCTTCGTCATCTCAAGATCATAAGTTCTTAGAAAATAAACTTGTAACGGACTACGATATGTTCAACCAAATGAAAGCAGAAATATATAATAATAACAAAAAGAGCTTGTTTATACAACAAAAATTATTGATAGTCAAAGTTTTAATAGAAGAAATAAACGATGACATAGATTTAGCAATAAGTTCAATTAATCTAGGGAAACATGGTATTATAAATCCTCAAATTCTAACGCCTAAAATGTTGCATGAAAGTATTGATGGAATTAAAAAGGAATTTAGAACTAAATATCACATCGAAAGCGATGAGAGAAACTATCAACATATTATAGACATTAGTGATATCACTACAATTATTAAAAATCATCACTTAGTATACATAATTAAAATTCCGATTTTAGATGAAGAAGAAATGACAATAGTAAGAAATTTACCAATTCCAGAACGAATAATTAATGGTCAAGCTATGGTGTTTTTACCAGACCACGAATATATTTTACAAACGAAAACTGAATGCGTACCGACTGACAAGACAGATTTAGAAAAATGTAGTACTATAGAAGACTATGAAATTAGTAAGAGAAATCAACCGAATTATTTAACGCATCAAAAAAAATTGTGACGCGGATTTAATAAAAATTTCTAATAAGAATTGTCTAAAAACTCCATTACTACTCAGCGATGAAACGTTTATGAAAACAGAAATAGGTTATATATGTATATTTGTAAAAGAGACAGTTATAGATATAGTGTGCGAAAATAATAATTATAATGGTAAAAAATTAGGTACTTTTCTAATAACAGGGAATAGATGTAAGCTATATACAAATGAAATAAAACTAGATCTTAATAAATCGATAAGAAATATAACTAAATATTTCGAGGACACAATCACAATAGAATTAGATTTTGAGAAAGATGTCATATTTTAAATTTGATTAGATATTGTATTGGAAATTGTTACTCAAATTGTAGTTTTAATAATACAGGTCCAACTCAGCATGTAGCTATTGAGAAAAATCTGCAAGGATTAAATTTTGAATTATATTCGAAACCTCCTAGAAGGAAACCTGCATCGAATTTTTAAATAAATGTTAATTTAAAAATCATCGACAATTTAAAGGGGGGGAGGTGTCGACAGTACAAAGTATGAGTGTGTATTGTGAAGAGTGGGGACGAGTTTACAGTCCTCAAAAATTAAAGCATAAGCAGGTGTGGTTAGATTAATTAGTCGCTATTCAAAGTGATAGCACGTTTGACTTCCAATAAGGCTCAGTGAAGAATTGGAAGGATTGATTATCTCCAAGGTTTTGTACTTTTACTTGTTAAATAAATAAAGTAGAGTTGGCTCTCAGTTGAGTAACCAACTCACCAAAAATAATAATATTAGTTGTTTCTTACAGGGACAACACAAGTACTAGAAAAATTTTAATTTTTTGAATTTATAAGAGAATTTTGAATTTTTGTGTCTTTTTGTTATCCTCATACACTATGAAATTGCAAAAAATAATAATATAAATCCTTCAAGTTTTTCTATTTCTGACCAAAATTTTATTTTAAATAACTTAATTCTTGAAGAACCATGATATAAAGTTATTACTTATAAATTATTTAGTGAATAATTTTACTTAAAAATTTCAAAATAATTTGGATTTCTAAAGAGTTGCGTTTATAATCTTAATAAGTAGATAAACTTCAAAGGTTTCAATTCAAAATTTTTTAAAAATATTATTTTTTATGAATTTAAATAGAAATTTTAAGGACAACTGATTACAGACATTTAATTATTTTCAAAAGGGAAAAACTTCTTTGAATAAATTTAATTATGTTAAATTTTTTTTAAAAAATTTCTTGTTATAATTTCAATTACCTGTACAAATAATAAAATTTTCCTCCAAAATTCAATTATTGGCAAAAGATTAAAAAAAAAATTATTTTCAAAATTTCAATTATTTTCAAACATTGTCTTAATTCAATGATTTTCCCAGAAAAATTCAATTATTTAAACAAAATATTATTAAAAATTTAACAAGAATTCAATTAAAGAAAGTGAATTTATCATTCGGTAGTATTAATATTAAAGGTGAAAGAATTTAACAATTATTCCGAATCAAATCTCTCGAAAATAAATTTCTTGAGTAAGCACTAGATTTCGTTATGAAAATAAAATATAATTTTTATATGTATCGACAGCACAGCCGTCCTAATACAGAAACCTGCTTATTCTGAAAATCATTTTTTCGAAATTAATTAATAATTTCAAAATTATCAAAGAACTCAGAAAAAATTGGTTAGCATGGTGGGATACGAGCCCACGACCTTTCTATTGCCGGTAGACTGCTCTGACCACTGAGCTACATGCACCCCAAGATCCTCCGAGTTCCTTGATATATACTATACCTCCCTGCATTATTTTATGATGTAATAGAAAAAAACGGGTTTTTGAGAGCTTTTATTACTGTCGGATTCTTTTTTGTATATTTACTAATTTTTTTAAACAGTGTTAATTAAAAAGATTGCTTTCAGCTAGCCAACTACTGTCGGATTCTTTCACTTATTGTAAATTTTTTTGACGAATAAAATTTTTTTTTGTAAACATGATTGGTGTACTAGTTTTGTAGGAACGTTAGAAACATTTACTCATAAAAGAAATTTTAATTGTAATTGTTAAACAGTTTTCATTAGAAAGATTTTCTTAAGTGGCCGGATACTGTCTGGTTTGCTCTTCTTTCTTTTCTAAGTTAACCAAAATCCTGTAAGAATCTACTTTGCTTGAATATTGAATTATTTTTTTTAATTAATTGCATTTTTAAAAGGATTTAATTGAAAGAATTTTAAATAATTAAAGTAAATTTTAAAAAAATTATTTCTTTTCTTGAAAAACAGTTTAATTTTTGTTTCCAAACTTTCGCATCCAAGATTGTTTAAACGTTAATAAATAAGAATAATCATTCGTTGAAATATGATAGAAAGGACAAATGAGTTTGATTTCCGATGAATCAACAAAGTAATTGGTTTGATTTCGACTTTTCTAATTAAATCCCTATCCACAATATTCAAAATCTCACAAATTAAAATAAAAGCATTTGAGCACCACTGTTGACACCGGGTACTAACACCCAGTCACCAGAAAAAACAGTCAACTCTCTAATCATAGAAGCACATTTTCAGCAAAGAATGTGTTTCTACAAAATCTTTAAAATTAATTAAATTTAAAAAATTTAATTATGAGAAACTTTAAAAATGTCTTTAATCATATAAAAAAAATTGTATTTCATTTTTATAATGTTCTTTTAAAAGGTAAGAAGCTTTTATTTAGATAAATGAAAATATAACTTGTAAATTCAATTAAAATTAAAACAATTTTTTATTTTCTCTTTTAGATCATTTAATTTTTTATTTAATCCTTTTTTAAATCTTATAAATTTGGATAATAAAATGTTTATAAAATTATTTATCGCCTGAGGAGGACCATAAATGGGTTACTACAATCTATGTAATATACACCCTAAATTATTGCATTTTAAAAATGAAAATATAAGCAAAAAACACTCTACGTTGTTCTATTGTATGAAAATTAAAACGTAAACATAGTTTATTATAGTCTTGACTCTGTTTTGGGTATTTTTTTCTATTTTGAAGACAAGGTATTTAAGAAATCTTTTTTGAATACGTTCGAACTCACAACTGTTCTTAGGAAATTGAGGATTAACAATCAAAGACGCATATTCAAGTTTCGAACGTATTTAGTAGTTGAAAAGAGTTTTCAGAGTGCTAATTTCAGAAAAATGTATAGATGTCTTTAAAAAAGAACCCAAGGCCTTTGAAGCTGAAGAAATTAATTGCGAAATATGTTCCGTAAAGCTAAAACGTGAATCTAACATGACTCCGAGATTCTTAGCACAAAACACTATTTCCAAATTAATATTATTAATATTATAATCAATCATTACCGGACGTTTACTTCTGGTAAAAGTCAACAAATGACATTTTGTAATGTTCAAGGGTAACTTATTAATTAAAGACCATGCAAAAACATAATCTAAATCCTCTTGTAGGGTCTCAGTGTCCAAAATAGATTTTATAATTCTAAATATTTTTACGTCATCAGCGGAAATGAGGATATCTGATTTAATATTCTCAGCTAAGTCGTTAAGTCCACCTGGTAACTCTTTTGTGTCGCTTCATTAATTACTTGCGTAAAATAAGATACATTTGTCAATATGGATCTCTCCTTTAAACATCCGTGTTGTTTGTCTGACAGATGTGGTTTCATTGAATTATATAAATAGGGAGATACTGCTTTCTCGAAAACTTTAGCACAATTTTGTATTATGGCGATAGGTTTATAATTTTCAATTATATTCTTATCACCTGCTTTATAGGCTGGACAGATTTTTGCTTTTTTCCAAACATTAGGAAATTTATCAGTTTTCAATGCTAGATTGAATATAATAGATAACGGATGTTGGAGTTTTAATGCACAGTCTTTAACTAAAAAACTAGGAATCATATCCGGACCCGCAGTAAATGTAACCCTCAAGGATTGAGCACCTCTAAATACATCATTTTTTATAGTAAAAATTTGCCACTGTTAAAATAATCTCGAGGAAGAAAATTCGCATTCTGAGATTGTGTAGATGAGGTAGAATAAATTTTAGAAAAAAGAACTTTAAAAGAATTAACAATATCTTGAGGGTTATTTAATTGATTACCCCTGAAAGTCATAACATCAGAAAATGATTTATTAGATTTGTGTTTATTAACGAAGCTCCAAAAAGCCTTTGGATTAGATTGCAAATTTCGTTCGACGGTAGTAAGATATAAAATATAATTTCGCCTGATACAATGATGAATATGGGCTGCTATTAATTTAATTTTATTATTTAAATATTAATCATTATGTTTTCTCTTTTTAAGCAAAGACTTCTTAATACCAATATTATTATTAATAATATCATTCGTAAACCATGGAGGGTAACAACGAGTTGACCTATTTAATTTATCTTTTGGGATATATTTTTCAAAGGCTTCACTTAAAATATCGTAAAAAGTTATACAAGCTTCGTAACATTTGAGCATAGTTCAATTGTAGACAATTCAAGATTCGATAGATAAACATATAAGTTTTAAAAAATCATCTTTTTTAAAATTAAAATTGTTTTGGTTGTTTACAATATGAGAATCTTCGGGTAACGAGATATTATAGTTAGACGATATATATTTATGTGAAGTAACTAATCTGTTTTAAACATAAGTCTTTATTTAAAAAAATTTGAATAAGTAAAGTCACCGACAAATATAACACTGTATAAGTAAAAAATTGTAAAATCTTGGAGACAAGCAAAAAATTCTTTGAAACAATTAATACTAATATCTGGTGGAATGCAAATAGAGACAATAATAAACCTTATAGTGTTCTTTGTAACAATAACGCCGGTAATATCAATCGTATTTTTTAAATTTAATATTTCCTTGAAAAAATTTTAAAAAATTTCCTTCCAAAAAAAATTTTGGATCTGTAATGCACATTGATTATCGGGTGTAATAACTTTAATAGATATTGGTCTAGAACGTGCTTCTGAAAATTTTCCAATTCTCCACATTTTTAAATTATCAAAAATTTTTACAGGAATTAAAATTTTTAATAGAGAACAGACATTTGAATGATCGACATTTTTTAAAGTAGTAAAATTGCTTTAACCACTAAGAAGAACTTTTTTCATATTAAAAATTAGTAAATTATTCTCTGTTGATCTTCCTATTCTGTCAAGCAAGTTTGTATATCAATATTAGATGTATTCTGCCGTCCTGATTTAAAAACACCATAACTACACTTTTTATCAAAAATGAGTTTTTTATACCGTTGGATTCGTAAAAAAAGACAAATTTTTCTATGCTAATTAAAATTATTAATCTTAATTAATTTTCGTGTTAATTAGGAATTAATTTTACTAAAAAGCACTATCTACATCGATTTCCGTCGAATCCTGATATTAAGAGGCCTAACTACAGGCCTAACTACAGTTTGTGAGGATTTCGGGTCGTCTAACCAGTGATTTCCTGATAAAAAGGCCTATCTACGTAGTTATGCTTTTTGAGATCAGGAACTCGAGCTTTGTAGAGGCTACTTTCCTTATGGACTTTGGCCTAAGTACATAGTGTGTTTCTACGTAAGGAATCTCATGAAAATCTACAACACTTTCCTTAAAAGGAAGCACATCTACATTCACTTTATTGAAACAAGAAGTTTTCCAATTTTAATATATTTTTATTAAATAAACTGTTAATAATAAATATAGTTATTTTTAACAATTTTTATTTTTAATAGAATTTTTTAAGGTTAATTAATTAAAAAAAGTTTTTAAATAGTTTTTTATTTTAGTTCAACAATTATTAGTTATTAGGAATAATTCAATAAAAAAATTGACTGTATTTATAAAATGCAGAAGATTAATTAAAAAAACTAAATAAATAGTAATCAACAAATTTATTAATACTCAATCTTAAAGAAATTATTGATGTTTTTCTTTTAATTAAATTCTTTCATAAAATTTTAGAAATTAATTTAATTTTTGAAATATTTTATACTGAATTAAGAAAAAACATTCAATTCTTTCGGGAAATTTTTTTTAAATAATTAAATGTTTGCAAAGATTTGGCTTTTTAAAAAAATAATTGAATTTTTGCGACAAAATTTTGAAAGTAGTAAACAAGAATAATTAATTAGTAAATTAGTTACGAATTGAATTTTTTTTAAAGTTTGAATTTGAAATTGTTCAAAAATTCATATTTGAAAATAAGTTTTGTAATTTGCATAATAATAGTAATTAATATGTTAATTAATTAATAAAGAACATAAAAATAACTGATTACTTTAAAATTATTACACACATCTCCTCAAAATAGAATCAATAGTAGATATTTAAAAATTTTAATCTTTGAATGGGATTTTTAAAAAATTGTTAAGGTTTTAAAAATTAATCATTTAATTATATTAAACAGGTGAACAGGAAATTTAATGAAATTTAATTTATTTTAATCAAAATTATGTTATTCTTTACTTTCTGCAGGTTTTTTTTTTCCTGTTAGAAATTAAAAACGCATTTTAATTACACAAAATAAAAAAAATTGTACACTTTAATCCATTTTTTCAAAACTAAACTCTTAAGTGTTTGTAGTTAGTGTACTTCTACATCAGGAAAGTCGACTTTACATGAGCTGTTCTCCTGACTAAAAAACATAACTGCGTAGTTATGCTTTTTTGTAAGGATTCGCCGCGATTTTTCATTTAATTAATAAGCATAACTACAGTTTTGCATATTTCCAATGAAAATTTGAAATTTTTTTTTGCATAATAAAATTCAGCGTACCCGAATTAGTAAAGAAGCACCATTACCTTTTGAAGAAACATTATGTTAAAGAAGATATAAATAAAAACGTATTTTGCTAAATATCTCGAAACAACCCAAAGTGTAGTTATGGTGTTTTTAAATCAGGACGGCAGTATTACCTTGTCCAAGCTCCTAGACTTTATCTTCAAAAGTGCCAAGTCTCTCATTGTTATTATTAACAGCAAGGTAACATGAATCCACACGAGAATTTAGATCCTTCATTTCTGCTGATAAATTTGAAATTGAATTGTTAATAATTTGGATATCTAGTAGAGCTGTGCAAAAAGCTCGAAGCTCGATCGAGTATTTTTGAGCTTTTTATTTTTCGAGCCGAGCCGAGCCTAAACAGTTCGAGCTCGAGCCTCATAAAAAGCTCGAATAATTTCGAGTAATCGATTGGAAACGAGTACTCGAATTCACCCGAGTACTCGAAATTATTCGAGCTTTTAAATTACAAAAAAACTATTAATAAGTAGAAAATTTCGAATTTAAGGGATTTACTGATCGTAGAAAATCGTTAGGTGTTTAAATAATTAACCTACTAACTAACTTCAGAGATTTAGGGAGAATTCGATATTTTTTACTTATTAATATTTTTTTAATCATTTATAAGCTCGAATTCAATCGAGTACTTGAAAATATCGAGTACTCAATTCCACTCGAGTACTTGAAAGTTTCGAGTACTCGATTTCAATCGAGTACTTGAATTTACTCAAGTACTTGAAATTTTCGAGTACTCGAGTGGAATCAAGTACTCGAATTCACTCGAGTACTCGATACATCGAGTCAAGCTCGGGCTCGGCTCGAAAAAATTGAAGCTCGGCTCGGCTTTTCGAGCTTTTTGCACAGCTCTAATATCTAGCTTTATAGGTTGTATTGACGCTTTTGTATTAACAAATTCATTCTTTATAAAATTGTTTAAATCATCCATAGGGGAAGGCGACGGAGGTCCAAAACATTTTTTAAATCCTACATTAGAAAGAATAGTGCATTTTTTTGCACAAGCTGGGTAATATGGAGATAAACACACTTCACAAAGTACTGTTTTTATCACCTTAGCATTACACAAAACACATATCTTTTCTGAAGTGGTTGTACCATCTTCAGTTGAAACTACTACATTCAACGTTGGAAGAGAGGTATGTTTTTGGGATTGACTCATTTTACGTGTACATGTACAATCTTATTAGAAATTAATTCATAAAATGAATATAACCATAACCACGTGTTGGACAGAAAAAAACCAGCAATATGCCAAAATATAGGTCACGATCCTGTGGAAAAAGGGGATCTTAATAAACCTATAAAATACGTGGTTACAATCTTTATTAACATTATTATTAAAAATTAATGTTTTTTATTTAGAATTTTTGTTGAAAATTTATCTCAACTAAAATATTTAAAAAATTTTTTTAAATTACATAAAATTCGTTACTTAGGGGTTTTCGTGATCGCTTATTACGAATCCGATATCAGTTTTTAAACATCCAAAATGGCGGATACAATATGGTGGACACCACATGTATGTTTTTTGAATCATTCATCGAATTCGGTTGAAATTCGTTTCTCGGGGATTTTTGGGGTCGATGATTACAAATTTCAAGTTAGTTTTTGAATATTCAAAATGGCGGATCCAATATGGCAAACACATTTTTGACGATATGCCAGAATTCTGAAGTTATGGAGTTAAAAGAGCTTCAGATCAGATTAAGTGATTGCGAAAAGACCAGAGCAACAGATTTAAAGCAAATCCAAATAATAATTTAAAAAAGTAAATGTTCCAAAAATGTGTTTGCCATATTGGATCCGCCTTTTTGAATTTTCAAAAACTGACTTAAAATTCGTAATTATCGACCCCAAAAATCCCCAAGAAAAGAGTTTTAACCGAATCCGATGAATGTTTTAAAAAACTGTCCACCATATTTGATCCGCCATTTTGGATTTTGGAAAACTGATATGGGATTTGTAATTAGCGACCCCGAAAACCCCCAAATAACGAGTTTCAAGCAAATTCAATGAATTTTTCATAAAAGTGTACGCTATATTGGATCCGCCATTTTTTATTTTTAAAAACTGATTTCGGATTCGTAATCAGCGACCTCGAAAACTCCCGAGTACCGAGTCTTAAAGGAATCCGATAAATGTTTCAAAAAAGTGCACGCCATATTGGATTGAAGTAATGGCACAATGGTCGTTTTCGGTATGCTCAAGGATCATGATCCGGATCACTTTTCGTATGCTATGATTGGTTACTTAGTAATCCGGATCACTTTTCGTATGCTGTGATTAGTTACTGAGTGATCCGGATCATGATCCGTAGACATGCCGAAAACACTCAATGTAAACAGTATGCTGGGTACGTAATAATGTAATGCACAAATTAAAAAGATTCTTAAAAAACTTTAAAATGGCACAGTCAAAGAGAATTAGGTAAATCAGATGTTCTGAAGTAATACTCCCAATTGTGTCAAAATTTGTGAAGTGAGCCATCATTTTTGGATAGGTGAATATTTTCTATAGTTTTAACTTTTTTCTACTCTATACGATAAAACAAAAATATAAGCTGAACAGTTTTGCAAAATTTTAATTTCACAATAGTTATTGTTATTAACAATTTTTTGTATGAATTTCGAAATTATTAATTATCCATCGTTCTATAAAAGGAACCAATTTGATTTTTAGAATGGATAATAAGGAATAATACTACTTTTAATTAATATTTGTAATTTTATAAAATTTTAAAAATTGTGTAAATTATAAACATTTTATTTAAACAATTAAAAATAATTTTATGTTCTCCCAATATTTTAAAACACTTTTTTATTGAATATTACTCCTTTTTTAATCACAAAAATAGAAAAGTGAGTATTCTTAATTAGATAAAAAGTTATTCAGGTTTTCCCCTGAGCGCGCCACGCGCGTCAGGCGCGAATGTGTCGTCCCCAGTCGGAGCCGTCGTTTTTCTGTGTGTAATAAGAGTTCAAATGCAGACCATATGAATATGTTTTTACAGATAAGCAAATATAAATTTTGTATCTTTATTTAAATAAGCTTGAGATATATTTTCAATTATTAGTATAAGAAAAATAGTATATTGTGCATCTAGGGAGAAAAACGGGTGATTTCCACGAGTGTGAAGTTTCCAGTTCGAGGAGCAGCGAGCGCACGAGCTAAGCCGAGAACTGTAAACTCACTAGTTGGAAATCATTTTTTTCCCGAGTTGCACATACTATTTTTTCTAACACACGTATACCGAAAGTACAAATATTTAAAGAAACATTAAATACATTTACGCAACGGTTAAATGCAAATAAAAAAGTTAGTTACGTAAGTTACGTAACTGTTATATGTAAATAAAAAAGTTAGTTTTTGTAAATTACGTAAGTAACTTACCTAACATCAGATACGTAAGTTACGTTACTAACATCACATACGTAAATTACGCCAGTCGTTTAAGTTACGTAACTCACGTCACTGATTCACTAAGGGTCATACTTTGATTTATACTTCGCACCTAATGATAACATTACCGAGAAGGTAAGTTACTTTTCCTCCCGGCTAATGACGTCAGCGGGTGGAAAAGTACTGTTCCTCCCGCTCGCAGGAAACGATACACTTTTCTCCCGCTTGACAGGTAGGAAATGGTGTACTTTCGGTGCGTGTGTTAGAAAAAATATATTAAATATTGAAAAATGTATTAGTTTTTCTATTACACTTTCAACTAAAAATTTTTAAATTCGAATTAACATTAATTTAAGTCTCTTATTTTTTTAAAGATGTAAAATAATAATATTTCCGTTCCTTTTAAGTTTTTTTGTCATTTTAAAACTAGATTCTAAGAATTTTTTATTTACAGACTGATATTCGACATAAATGTAAGAATTTGATTTCATTTATAATTTAAACGTTTCCTTGTATAAAAATATTGTTTTTGTACACTACCGGTCAAAATTGAGAGACCACCTATTTTCAGACGAATATTACGTTTCAAAACATAAAACTTATGAAAACTAAAATTTTTATCTGTTTATATTTTGAAAGATGATAAAATTTAGAAAATAAAAATAAATTTTAGAAGTAATTTAGCCAATATTTATTTAATTTAGATGTTTTTAAAAAATCGTCATTTTCAATGTTTTACAAAAATTTGAATAACATCAAAAATAATGAACGCTTTTAATTGATCTTAAGCTTATTTTAAAGGTCATTTACTACACTATAAGAATTACTTATAAGCATAAACGTGTAACTTTTTTCTTAGAAAATGCATAACGTCAAAGATGGACAAAAAAATTAAAGAAATTGTAAACAATTTTTCTGTACTAAAAACTATTCTAAACAAGTTGTAAATCCAGATGTTCATTACATGAACATTTTGCTTCCTCTATACGATAAGCAAAAAAATTTGCTTCCTCGTGGAGGAAGCACTAACTTATTGTCACGTATTGACATATTTTCCATGTTGTTGTCTTCAAATCTAATTAAAAATTAATTTTAAAAATTTGTTATATTTATTATAATTATAATTAAGTATATTAAGTATATTTAATTTTTAAGTAATTTCTAATACGATCTAATATTTATAAAATCAAAAAAATATTTATAAAATTTGTTTTAATCCTAAATGAACAAAATAAAATTTTTAATAAAAAAATGAATTTTTCATCTTTAATTGTAATTAATTCTATAATTTTCAATAGAATATATATTTTACATACATCAATCGATTCGTCTTGATGCAAGGAATAAGATTTTAGATTTATTTTTCAATAAATAATAACATTTTATTGTACAGCAACATGATTCTTAAGAAAAAATCAATTTTTATTAAAAATGCAAATTTTGTGTCTGTAATGGGTTTTAATTTTATAAATTTAAATACAATATATACTTTATATATACCAATCGATTCGTCTTGATGCAAAGAATAAAATTTTAGAAATAAGTAAGTAAGATTTTCTTATACAGCAACAAAATTTTGCGGAAAGAACTCATTTTTTGAGAAAAATGCGAATTTTTCAGCTTTAATTGTGATTAACTCTATAAATTCTCATACAATTTATTTTTTTTATATACCAATCGATTCGTCTTGATGCAAAGAATAAGATTTTATTATATTTAAACTTCAATAACCAACTTAAAAAAAAAATTTTTGAAAAAAAATTTTTTTTAGAAAAAAGTCAAAAAAAAAATTTTTTTCTAAGAATTTTTTAAAGTCTATTAATCCAGTTCGAGATATTTTTATGATAAATATACCTGGTAAATTTTAGCCAAATTCGTTAAAACCTCTTCGAGTTATCGTGTTCACAAAAATCGGGATCCCCACACACACACACACACACACACACACACACACACACACATACATACATACATCCGGACAATTGTTCAGGGTCTCATATAACATAGTCCCATATAGAAGAAAATTTGTCAAAAGGATTTTTTAAAATTTTGTAAATTAAACGACTACAAAGCTTCCTCACGAGGAAGCAAAAATATATAAAACATAATATTGTGTAGATTTTTTCAAAAAATTTAATTTAAAAAATAAGTTTGAATTTAAAACATTATTTTTCTGTTACAAAGATTGTTCCAAATTTTTTGAATTCTTTTTGGTCAAGTTTGACGGTATGCATTTTTTAAGAAAAAAATTATACGTTACTGTTTATAAGTAATTTTTATAGTGTAATTAATGACGTTTAAAACAAGCCTAAGATCAATTAAAAGCGTTCATCATTCTTGATGTTATGCAAATTTTCGTAAAACATTGAAAATGACGATTTTTTAAAAATATCTAAATTAAATATTGGCTAAATTACTTTTAAAATATTTTGTTCTTTTCAAACTTTTATCATTTTTTAAAATATAAGCAAATAAAAATTTTTGTTTTCATAAATTTTATGTTTTGAAACGTTTTTCATTGACTGAAAATGGGTCTCTTAATTCTGACGCATAAGGTAGATATTGTCAATAATGTAGAGAATACTTCCTGCAAGTTTAATTATGGGACAGCAATAACATTACGAGAAAAAAATAAAATATCCAGCGCGGCGTACAGTATTAGCTTTTGGCGGCGCAAGTTTTCTTTCAAATTACTCTACAGGTAACAATTCATTATTAAATTCTCCATCGATATCTTAAGCCCTATTTTTGAATTTTTGTTACTAAACATTTGTTAAATGACAGTAAGTTTTAAAAAAATCATAAAATCTTAAAATATATTGTTGTCATATTTATTAATTATGAAAATTAATCAAAAAACCTGTTAAAAAATTACAAATAATCAATTTAACATTGTCTCAACAATTAATTATTGTTATCTAAAGAAAAATTCTCAAAATGTGAAATTTGTTATGTGTAATAGTTGTACTGATGATAAAAAAATTCTTTTTTGAAACATTATTTAAGCAATTCATTCATGCTATTTTTTCATAAACTGTAGTTAGGGTTATATTAGAAATTAAATTTTTTTTCTAAATTATATAGATTTTTATAAATCATCTCTTGATAACAAAAAAGGGATTAATTTTAAAACTGTTTAATGATAGAACGTCCAACGTCCTTCCGGCAGGACTAAAAAGACTCAGGTGAGTCCGTCCGAAATCGCTGAATAAAACTAACATGGATTGACATAAACAAAAAGTAATATATATGGTTGGAAAGGTGATGAAACAAGCTTTCAGCGCATGTAAATGTCGAGCTTGTAAGTTCAAACCGAAGAGCAGGGTAGCTTAAAGAAGTTGAATTTTCCAAAAATTCATATAATTTTTAGTCACAAAATGATGGAACCCGGTCCTGCCGGCAGGATGCTTTTCGCTTTGTTTAAAAGGCTACCAAGCCTAGGCATATAAATTTAGAAATTTAATATTTACATCATTGGAAAGCTTGTTTCATTACCTTTCCAACGATATATTTGTTTTTGTTTTTATCTGCTTCCATATTCATTTTATAAAGAAAATTTGAAGAGAGTTTTTATTCAATTGGCCGCAATTTTGCTGATTAACATTAAAAATGAAATTTTTTCAAATTAAACAAATAGGTTTCATTCTTTGAACGTTTCTGAAGAAAAAGAGACTAGACCGGCCAAAATATATTGATTTTTGTGGGTTTTACATTAAATTTACGGAAAAATGTTTTTTTTTACTTCTTATTAGCAGCAAGTTTGAGGGCTATGAAAAATGGTTTAATATTATTATTTTAAAAAGTCAAATATATGGATTTTTTCGTCTTTTCATCTACTTTAATCCCAAGAAGTTTTGAAAAAGAAAAATTGAATTCTCTTTTTTTAAAAGCCTTTTTTTCAAAACATCCTTCCGGCAGGACGGGCGCTTGGACGTTCTATCATTAAACAATGTACTGTTGTCATTTTTTCTTAAATTTCCTTTGGATTAGAAATTTCTGATTTTTCTAATTACAATTAATTGAAAAGCTAGAAACAAAAAATTGTTTAAACAATGGTTAAATAATTAATTTTTAGTTTCTTTTAATAGAAGAATATTTTAATTACAAAAAATTCTTAACATATAAAAGTATAAGGCTGTTTCTATTTCAATTCATGCAGGGCAAATATGTTGAAAATTCTAAATCAAGTTTAATGTGATTTTTCTTGTTTTTTAAGACAAACAAAGAGATAAGTATTTTTTGGTTTAACAAAAAAAATTTTTCGCAGAGTTATGAGTATTTGAAAATTTTAAGGCACATAGTGATTTTAGAGCTAAACAGCTAAAAAATTATTTTTAAATCTTTCTAGTTATTACAAGAATTAATATTTTTGAATTCTGTTACTTGATTTTAGTAGTGTTTTTGATACTCTTCCTTTACAAACTTGAAAATTTGAAAATTTTTGAAAATTAACAAAATGGCGGCCATTTTCTAAAAAATCAACAAAGTCAATTTTCTCAAAAACATCATTTTTTAATTTTCTGCAAATTTTTTTGTGGTTTCTAGATAAAAAAATAACCCTTTCAAAAAAGGTGACTTTTTCTTAGTAAAGTTGATAAATTTCAAAAATTAACTAAATGCCAGCTACTTTAAAAATTAAAAATTTTTTTAAAACAGGGTAAGGCTTTCTTAAGTGTACTCATGATTTTCGAAAGGTATTTTAATTTCATTCAAACATTATGTTTTAAAAGTAAATAATGATAAAAACAACGCATTAAAATATTTTTTGAAAAAAAATGTTTTTTAAAAAGTTATTAACAATTTAATTTTTTAACACATTTTTCGAAAAAAATGAATTACTCGAAAACTAATCAACAGAATTCGATATAATTTTAACCACTTATTTAAAAATTCTTTCTTTCTAAAACTCCAATTCCAGTTTTAAATTATCATATAAATAATATAAATAATATTAATTAATATTAATTAATTAATATTACTATATACTAATATTACTATATACTAGGGGGGCTCCGCCCCCCTGCGCGCTTCGCGCGCCAACCCCCAGATTTTATATTACTTCTATTTATGGATAATATAAAGATTGTAAAATGCGATCTTATGATATTAGCCATTCTCAAATTTTCAATTTTTGTCATCAATTTTGAAGTAACATACCAGCCTGCAAGTACAAAAAAATTTCTTTTGGATAGGCTTTGACGTCCTATTTCGCGCTTCTATTTGAGGGGGCAAGTTCTGACCTGTTGGTAAAACACAGATTAAATTTTAACGTAATGTGAAGGCTCACATTAAGGCCCCTTTTAAAACCCGTAGCTCAAAAAAATTGGTAAAATTAAACATGCATTTTTATTCGTTATTTATCCTCTTTTTGACATAGGTAAAAAAATAGGTCAATTTTGACATATGTTTTTGCCCTATAGGTAAAAAAATAGGTCAAATTAGACACAGGTTTTGATGTAATGTGAGGCCGTTATTTATCATCTTTTTGACCTATAGGTCAAAAAATAGGTCAAATTAGACATAGATTTTGACCTAATGTGAGGCCTTTTTTTATTCTCTTTTAAACCTATAGGTCAAAAAATAGGTCAATTTTGACATAGATTTTAACGTAATGTAAGGCCGTTATTTATCCTCTTTTTGACCTATAGGTAAAAAAAAGGTCAATTTTGACATAGATTTTAACGTAATGTTAGGCCGTCATTTATCCTCCTTTTGACGTATACTCACACAAATTAGATACATTATACATACATATTCTCGAGGAACGCACGCTTTTATAATACTAATATAAAGAACTTATACTCTCATAATACACACATTCACATATTCGTCGCAATACATACTTATGAAAAAAAGGAACTTCTTTATATACTAAACGCCAAAAATTATTACCACTTGCGAGAGAATTACAAAATATTTGAAATAAAAAAACCAAAGCATTTGAATATTCAATAAAGTTGAATTCCAAATTTACAAATTATATGTAAATTTAATTTATATTCAAGTTTAAATTATATTTAAAATAGATATTAATATGAAATCTATTCGGTCATATTCGACAATAGTCGGAATTTCTTCGTACACCATCGTTCGACCAATCAAAAGCCATTAGGAAATAAAATTCCTATTTCCTGTAGGAATGTTCCCAAATGACAGTTTTAGATTATACAATAATTAAATTTGAGCAGAGCAATATTTTAGCACTTCTGCTTCTTTCCAATAAAAATAGTAATTTTTCTAAAACAGAGTGCAAGATGTAAAATTCGAACTTTTACTTTTCATAATTATTACTGTCAAAATTATTTTTGTGAATATCTCTTTTTCCTAATTCACAAATCATATAGATTTTATTAATCATTCCACTCACTTTTGTAATTTTCAATACTATACTATAATTTTAAATCATGTCGATAAATGCATTTTATACCATGGATGTAGAAAATATTGTCATTTTTATCACTATATCCTCTCTTACTATTGGTTTTTTGTAAATATCATTATTATAATATGAAATTTTCCAAACTAAAGTTTCTTCGTGTACTTGACTCTTAACTCTGATCAGGGCCAAACGTGGCAACCCTGGTCAGTCCCACATCAGGAAAATCTTAGGGCTCAGATCAGGGCCACGAAGGATATTTCAATTATTTGTTTATAATAATAAATTAATATATTTAAATCTATACACATAATAATAAAACAATAATAACAACAACAATAATAATATAAACTAATAATGATAACAATAAATAAAGAGTTTTAATTAGTGAAGACTGGAGCTAAATGTTACATTTTGCAAAAATATATTTTTCCAGGCAATAAATCCGCTTATAGATGCAAATATGTATAGTAGAGTAACTATTGTCCTCAACAACTGTCAATAAAAAAGTTATGCCCTGCTCTATTTTTGAAACCTAACATGAAGCAGAAAATTTTGAAAACAAATTTGGTGGGACTGGGATTCGAACCCGGAATCAAGATATTTTATTATTCGGCGCTTGTTAGCAAGCTCGTGGTAAAATATCTTATTATTTTACGTTAGAAGGGGGATGTGATGTTAGAGAAATTTTATGTATCTTTACATGAGAGAGGGGTGGGTGTCAAAATTGATTAAAATCGTCTTTATGTAATTAATGAATGGCGCCAAATCACGTAAAACTGATCTACCCCTATCCTGAATTTTAAGGAATTTGACTAATAGAAATTTGTTATGGAGCCACTTTACTTGATACTTTTTGTCACGGACGCTGATTCTAGGCGGACTGGTAAGTAACTATAATATTGTAAAATCTCTTAAGATTTTAATACAATTCTTTGTAAAATTCATTTAACTTCATAAATAATTATTTTAAGGAATTTTAATTAAATTCTTTTCCAAAATTCAATTACATATTTTAATAAATATTAATATTAATATTCGTAACAAAAATTCAATTTTGGTGAAAAGTAATAAAATAATTTGGCGAAAATAATTTTGTTTTAAGTTTTTGAAAATTCTTGTCAAAAATGAAATTATGTTTATAATTAGCGAAATTTTTCTCAAGAATTAACCCCTTCAGTGTGTAGCTAAAATATAAAAAAATGGTCCCAAAATGTGTAAGACCTTCTTGTGAATAAATTTTCCTGACACTTGGTACTAAGGGGTTTTTGTGGTCGCCGATGACGAATTCGGTGTTAGTTTTCAAAAATTCAAAATGGTGAATCTAATACGGCGGACACGTTTTTTGAAAATTCATTGGATTCGCTTAAATCTCGTTACTTAGAGGTTTTCGTGGTCGCCGATTAAGAACCCAGAGATAGGGTTGCCAGGTTCTTAGTAAAGAGAACCGCAATTAGAAGACGCTGATGTAGCCCAAAAACCGTGGTAATATTGAAAGCCCAAAAAAGCGTCTAAAAATAGGGATGTAGCCAAAATCGCGGTTTTTAGTAACGTAATTTTGTATCATTAGAGGTTTTTGATGAAGAATAGATATTTTTTATACAAGTAAAATATGTACTTCCAAAAAAGTTAATTTTGTACAAAATTAATGAAGTATTAATTTTAATATCTTTTGTTATTTACTTGGTTGAAAAAACCAAAAATATGATTTTTCGTATATGATTTTAAATGAAAGTTGCTATGCATCGACATAAAGCCCAAAAACTGCAGTCATTAATTAAAATATAGCCCAATCGCTACTTGTACACGGAGAGACTTTTAGTTAGAAAAATTATTTTATCGTATTTTGATATTTCTAATAAAACGTAAGAATTTAGGGATAATCGAGGTATAGTTAGAAGAATTCTAATAAAGATTATGAAAAGACATAGCCCAAGTAGAAATGTAATACTGGCATTGTACTGACCCAGTACTGACTGGCAGTATAGCAATACTGACTCCAGTACTAAATGAGTACTGGGAAATCCCTGGCTGGTAACGCTGTACAGTACTGATTTTTTACCGGCAGTCAGTACTAAGTCAGTACTGAAATATCACTGGCAGAACACCGCCTAATTACTGATTCGCAGGTAAAATTTAACAAATTTGGAAAATGCTGCAGCGCGTTCTATAAAAGAAAATTTACCTTTAGTAGCTTATATTAATTTGTTATTTGATTATTAAAGAAGAGGGAGTAATTTATTGAGCACTAATAATTATTATTAATATTTCTATAGTAAATAAACTTTTATGAGTATCAACAAAAATGTAAATAATTATAATAATTCCTTTTATTGAAATAAGTTTTTAAAAAAAATTTTCTTATTTTTTTCATTAACTTAGACAATCTTATTTATTTAAATTAATTACTAAATTATTATTATTATTATTTAAATTTATATTTTATGTAATACTGTTGAGAATTATACACTAAACTCTTAGAACTAAGACGGAAAAATATCGCACGCACGGGGTATCGAACCCTAGACCTCGAGGACGCAAGTCGAATACACTAACCATACAGCCACGCAAGCTTGAAAGTATGTTTTTTTAAACTTCCTTTTGAATTATACGAAGGATATATAATAATGAATTCACTCTATAATATATTTATTTAATGAAAAATTATTATAAATATATGTTTTATATATTTATATACATTTTAACAAGACATTACATATTAATTAATAGGTATAGCATAAAAATATGGTAAAAATTATTTATTTAATTATTTATTTAAATAATAATAGAAAAATGTATATATTTTTACATTTAAAAAAAAATTTTTTAAATTTATTATTAATAACACATAATAGTAAAAATAATTAATAAATAATAAATTATTATTATTATGATATACCTATTAATTAATAATTAATAATATGTTAATTATTATTAACATAATAATAATAATAATAATAATAATAATAATAATAATAATTATTATTATTATTATATTGTTATTGTTGATGAATAATGTTTTTAAAAATCTTGGAAAATATTTCAATAGTTAATAAATCAAACAATGTTCTTATTAATAGTGGCCGGTTTAATGCCATTATAACAAAGTTTGTTTGTTTTTTATAACTTCTTCGCAGTACTGATTTGGTGTTATGCCAGTTTTCTGCCAATACTGATTTTAACACTTTTTTAACTCCGACATATTACTAATTCGATTTTGGAGTCAGTATACTCCCAGTACTGATCGGGTTCCGAAAGTCAGTACCGACGGTCAGTACTGAGTCAGTAACATTCTGGTGTTTAACTCCGTCATAACTCCGGACATTTCTACTTGGGATAGGTCAAAAAATAGGTCAATTTTGACCTATAGGTCAAAAAATAGGTCAATTTTGACATAAGTTTTGACGGCCTCTTTGGGATAGGGCGCCCTTACAGAATCTTGAAACAGCGGCGGCGGCGATATCTTTTTATAATATATGTAACGCGCTCTGAAGAAAGGTACCTAAGAAGCACAAAATTTGAGGTTATGTTTTTAATTTTACAAGTAAAAATACAGAAAGAAATGCAATTATTAATTTAAAATTATTGATCTTCACGTCTTCATTATATACAAAATATTCAATAAAAATCAGTTTCAAATTCGAATAATAAAAAATAAACTTTTATTCGAGAGAAATCTAACACGATCCTAACCTATAATTCGTTTGCTTCTTAGGTACCTTTCTTCGGAGCGCGTCACACACACATATATATATATATATATATATATATGTGTGTGTGTTTAAATAATAAAAAAAATTTATAAACAATTGAAAATTTTAGCATGTTCTTAATGAAATAATTACATTTTCTTTACATCACTTTATTCTACGTAAAATGTGGAACTATTATAAAAAGAATTTTTAGGGCCTGTATTTTATTTACAAAATAAAGCTATATTTTTGTTAAGCGCTATATTATTCGCCATATTGGATCCGCCATTTTGCAATAAATTTTAATTTAAATTTTCGAAATTATGTATTAAATGCTTTATAAATGACCCCTAACTAACAAATTGAAACCAATTCAACGCATATAACGCGTCAGTTCAACCATCCGCGAAACTGCACGAGCCATGTCTTTGTTACAGCGCGTAACAAAAATAGCTGTAATTTGTAAATAAAATGAGGGCCCTAAAGTTTTTCTTTGTAATACTTTCAAATTCTACCTAGAATGAAATGCTATAAAGAAAATTTAATTATCTCATTAAGAACAGGCTTAAAAACCATCGGTACACTTCAGAAAGCCTTACCCAATTTCACTATAGTTATTTAAAAAAAAATCTAAAGTGGCTGGCATTTAGTTAATTTTTAAAATTTATCAACTTTACCAAAAAAAAGTCACCTTTTTTGAAAGGGTTATTTTTTTATCTAGAAACCACAAAAAAATTTCTAGAAAAATAAAAAGTAATGTTTTGGAGAAAATTGAGATCTTATATTTTTTAAAAAACGGCCGCCATTTTGTAAATTTTTTAAATTTGCAATTTTGAAAAAAAAAGTTAAAAACACTATTAAAAAGGATGAACATTCTTGTATATATCAATTTTGAGGGCATTTTTGACCTAGACGTCAAAATTTGACAAACAATTTCCGCTACCATTAAAATTTAGGTCAATTTTGAGGGCAGTTTTGACCTAGACGTCAAAATTTGACAAAGAATTCCCGCTACCCTCAAAACTTACGTCAAAATTGACCTATTTTTTGACCTATATGTCAAAAAGAGGATAAATGATGGCCTCACATTACGTTAAAATCTATGTTTAATTTGACTTATTTTAGCGAACATGAGACCTTTTGGAAAACGTTCTTTTTTCCATCTAGAATCCACAAAAAAATTTGCAGAAAATTAAAAAAAGATGTTTTTGAGAAAATTTACTTTTTGATTTTTTATAAAATGACCGCCATTTTGTTAATTTTCAAAAATTTTCAAATTTTCAAGTTTGTAAAGGAAGAGTATCAAAAACACTACTAAAATCAAGTAACAGAATTAAAAAATATTAATTGTTGTAAAAACTAGAAAGATTTAAAAATAATTTTTCAGCTGTTTAGCTCTAAAATCACTATGTGCCTTAAAATTTTCAAATACTCCTAACTCTGCGAAAAATTTTTTTTTCACCAAACCAAAAAATACGTATGTCTTTATTTGTCCTAAAAAACAAGAAAAATCACATTAAACTTGATTTAGAATTTTCAACCTATTCGTCCTGCATGAATTGAAATAGAAAGAGCCATAAATATCTATAACTTTATGTACAGTTTATGACGAAAATAACAACTATTTATTTTAGCAATTAATTGTTTAAACAATATTTTGTAACGATGGGTTGTGTATTAGTATTTAGAGAATTAGATTACGTTACATACACAACCATCGTAGTCGCTTTCAGCGTGAGAGCTATGAGAGAGTGACGACCGCGCACGAAACTAGTTAATTAATTTCCTTTCCTACTATTTCACATTCACTCGTTACGGCGCTTACGGCAAGGTTTTCGGCAGCATCCGGAATTTGAATTAACCCCTATGTGTTACTTGGTTAATTCCTAGAAGTGCGCGCGCGCCTAGATATTCGTCGGATTCGGGTAACGTGGAAACCTATTCTAGAACTGTCTCGCGAATATGATTTATTTATTTATTAATTTATTAATTATTAATTAATTAATTATTTATTAATTAAAGAAACTACGATAGGTACCCAGACTCCATCCGGCGAGCGAATTCCGTAGCAAATAAAAAATCAGATCATTACAATTTTTAAAAATATTTTTTATCACCAGTATACCGGTGATAAACGGAGAAAAAAGATAGTTGCTGGAGCGCGATCCAATTAATTGGATGGGCAACTATTTCTTAGTTGATGCATCCAACATTTTTGCTACATTATCCTTGCGATAGCTGAGGTGCCTTTTCGCTTAGATACAATATCCAATGGTAGGATGTGTTAACCAATTTATTGGATCTCACTCCAGAGTCCAACGAATTGGATACAGCAGCCAACTCTTTTTATGAGTGTACAATTATTACACATAATTTCAAAATTTGAGACTTTTTCTTCAGATAACAATATTATATTATTCGTAATTTTGTAACAGGTTTTTTGATTCATTTTCATAATTAATAAATATGACAACAATATATTTTACGATTTTTTAAAACTTATTGTTATTTAAAAAAGGTTTAATAACAAAAATCAAAAATAGGGCTCGAGATATCGATAGAGAATTTAATAACGAAGATTTTCACAAAAAGAAAAAACGTTTCGGTAAAGAATTGTTACCTATACAGTAATTTAAAACAAAACTTGCGCCGCTGCGCCGCGCCACAAGCAAATACTGTACAAGTCCCGGCACGCCGCGCTGGACATTTTATTTTTTTCTCGTAAAGTTATTGCTGTCCCATAATTAAATTTACAGGAAGTATTCTCTACATTATTGACAATATCTACAAAAAGAATTTTGAAATCTAATTATTGATTAAACAAATTAATTAAAAAATTAATTTTTTGTTTTTCAATAATATATTATTAAAATATAATAGTTTTTATTCAATTTTCATATAAAACATTTTTTTGTAACTACCGTATAATTTGAAATAAAAATGGTTAAATTAAGAAAAACTTTTTTCATAACTCATGTATGTCCCCTAAGATAACAAAATGGCAAATTATGAAGAAAATCTGAAATTAAAAGTTTGTCCTGTGCATGGAACGCCCCAGTCTCTTTCAACCATGCGTAGCAGGCAGTTATCCGTTCCAGATCCTCAATTATTTTCAAAAAAATTTGAATATAATTCTTTGTAAAATTTAACTATTTTAAAAAACTTTTCGCAATCAATTTGTTCATAAATTATTAAATTTGATTAAAAAAAGACAAGAAAATATTTATATTTGTATTTCTTAAAATTCTATCTAAACACTGTAAAATAATTATTCTAAAATAAAATATTAAACAATTGGTTTATATTACACCGTCCGACAAGATTTTTCACATATGTACAAAAAAATCAAACATTTTTGGAAACTAGGACCAAAAAAATATGTAATGCAGCTAACAAGTTGGATGTATCAACCAAGAAATAGTTGCCCCATCCAATTAATTGGATCGCGCTATAGCAACAATTTAATTGGCTATGGCAGCCAACTCTTTTGAATTGAAATCTTTTTGAATAGATTCAATTTGCCTAAAACTCGTTACTCGGGGGTTTTTGGGGTCGCTGATCTCGAATTCGATGTCAGTTTTTAAAAATTTCAAATGGCGGATCCAATATGGCAGCTGTAAAAATAAAACATTGATCGCATTCGCTTGAAACTTGTTACTCTGGGGTTTTTGGTGTCTCTGATTACAAATCTGATGTCTGATATTCAAAATGTCGGATAAATTATTATATATAAAGTAATTGATTAACAATGCTTCTAAAGTAAAAATATCAACTATTGACGTTTGTTTTATATGAAAAAGTTAGTAGTTTAAAAATCGTTTAAAAGAAATAAAGAATATTTAATTGCAAAAACAAAAAAAGAATCACACAATCAAATTTTCCAGTTTAATTCTAGATCTGTAATCTCCATTTTAATCCTACATTTTGAATTTTGAAAATCTGACTTAAGATTCTTAATCAGTAAATCCAAAAACACTCCGAGTAACAAGTTTCAGGGAAATTGAATTTATTTTTAAAAATGTTGACAGCCATATTGGATCCGCCATTTTGAATTTTGAAAAGCAGACATCAGATTTGTAATCAGAGACCCCAAAAACCCCAGAGTAACAAGTTTTAAGCGAATTCGATCAATTTTTTATTTTGACAGCCGCCATATTGGATCCGCCATTTCAAAATTTTAAAAACTGACATCGGATTCGTAATCAGCGACCACAAAAATCCCCGAGTAACGAGTTTTAGGCAAATTGAATCTATTTTAAAAATATAACTTGTCACTTTTCATTGAAGGGTTGTTTTCACCCCTAGAAGCCACAAACGACTTGATCTAGCAAAACGGTCAGACACGGGTATTTTTTTTTGGTCCTAGTTTCAAAAAACGTTTGATTTTTCTGTATGTGAAAAGAAAAGTTAAATTTTATAGGACGATGGTATATTAAGGAAGCTAAATATGAACAAGTTGTTTTAAAATTAATTATCATCAAGTGCGAAGACTTTAAATGCTTGAAGTTTCTGCACTTGTTCTAATACCAATTTTCTTCTTTTATCAACTGCTAGATTTGAAAAGGCAGTTCTTATGTTTTAATGCATGTAAAATTTATTTATAACGAAAATGAAATCAAATTGTCATGTTTATTTAGTTGAAATAGTTTATCGTTGCGCATATGTAAATTTCACACGCGTAAATCTCGCAATTCTTCTCCTTGAAGAAAATAAGCCAAGTTTTCAAGTCTACGTGTAGTTTATCCGACATACTCAATCGTACTTTGAAACGAAAAGTTTGCCACTCAATCTTCTTGGACTTATCGGTGCCGTCCTTTCGTTAAACAAGAAAATACGGTTCCTTTTTATTAACAACGTTATTTTCAAAAGTATTTTACCAGAAAAATAAATACATATCTTAGATTTGTTTAAGAATCATGAAGTATCAAGATGAATAATGAAGAAATAGTAACAAGTTGAAAAGTATAATAATTGAATCTTTGATATTGTATATATAGACTAAAAAGACAAATTCAAATTCATTTGCATGAGTATGTACTTTTATACATCCATACTAATTGCTAGACTGTAATATGCTATTTGCGTTGATTGTCTAAATTAAATTGTTTAATTATTCGCAGAGTGGCTGGATTTTAGTTAAGCCCACGTTGTTATGGGAACCACTAGCGAGGAACATGTTGAATAACGATAAAGGACATCAGAATACTAAATCATAACTCATCTTAAGTCTCACTTTCTATTATTATAAATTTTTAATTTCTTAGAAAATTCAAACATTTAATATTTACCGACTAATTAATATTTCTTTAATTCAATATTAAATTCATAATATTGAACTTAATATATTATAAAAGGGACATTTGATGAAAATTATCAAATGCATGGTTTATAAACTTTAATATTTTAAAAAAATATTTTGAAACCCCCTTACTCGCCGTGGGAAAATCTCTGCAGATATTACAAGCATGTAAGTTAACGAAGCCTGGGACAGTTTTTCCCCATTCCGTTTTTAAGCAGGGATTATGCGGAAAGGGATTGTTCTTAAACTAGCTAAAATCGACCTCATTCTAACTTGTACCATATATCCTAATAATAAAACTTTGAATACTCTCTAGTTAATGTGGAATATGTCCTGTTTATACAAAATGACAATTCGGTTTTAATTATTGTTTCCGTATCTATTTTGAAATTTTCTTGGGAAAGAAAACCAAAATTTTGTTTTTCATGATTTTTAGATAAAATTTTAACTTTTTTACTGATCTTAGAGAATATTCTGAATTACTCTAAAAATGATAATAATTTTTAACTTAAATAAAATTTTCCTTGAAATAAATGTTTTAAATAAATAATTTTTGAAAAAGTCTTTTCTAAGAATTTTTAAATACACACAAGTGCGAAATGTCAAGACTGTTAATACTGCCCAAAAATAGGTCCAGTGATGTTTGTCGAAATATGTCAGACATTACTGGTTCATCACTGTAATTTAAATCGTCCCATTATTGTACGAGCAGCAATGCTCAGTATTTCTAATTTGCCGAAAATAACCCGAAATTTGGGCCAATAATGGCACATTAATAGCTAAAATTTTGTATCCATGATTGAAATCATAATTTTCAATATTAAGACTTAGCTCGGCCCATTAATGATACATTCTTGGCACAGTGTTAGGCCTCGTTGGTTTTCTAAGTTGAGATATTTGTGTACAAGTCAATTTTACTAAAATTTCGATTATTTGAAAATTCTACAATTAAATTCAATATTAGAAAATGAAAACTTCAAATAATTTTATAGAAATTAAATTAAAACATTTTTAAAGTTCTACAAGAATAAAATTATTTGAATAATGGAATGTTTTTTAAAATTGAATTGTCATAAAGAAGTTATCTAATATCGTTAGTGTGGAGAGTCTGGATTAGTCCTGTTCTTGTGTTATTGAGGTACTAATCCGAATGTAGTTAACATCGCTAGTCTGAAAGGTCTAGCCAGACCCAGATCGGGTGCTCGTCAGTAGGTTTAGGTTTCCAAAATATTTATATATTCAACTTCTAGACCGTGGCTAGCTTTACTGGTTTAGGAGGTCTAGTCAAATCTAGTTTTTGTACAAATTTTTAAATAATTGGTTTCTTTTAACGTATTTTAACCCTTTAACGACGAGATGTGCTGCTTCTCAACATGAATTTCAAAAGCCTACAATTAGTAGAAAGAAGCCATAAAATTGTTTAAAAGTCCATATCCTACTATTTTTGGGGTCGCTCTTTCGAATGGCGTGGTCAAAATTTTTAAAAAATGATATTAAACCCTTCTTTCTTCCAAAAATATTTAAAAATGTCAAGTTTTTTTAATGCAATTTTTTTAAAAAGAATTTTTTTCTCCGCCATAACATTTTTTAAATAGAACAAAAAGTACAAGAAACGTGTTCCCGATAGTTGTACTTGAAAAATATCCATTTCTAATTTTTATTTTTTTCGATCTTGAATTTAAAATGGCGCTTAAAGACAAAAAATTTCCTAATTTTACGTAAGATTACAAACTTTTTTAAAATTGTTTAAATCTAATTGAAATTTGTTACTTGGGGGTTTTGGGGGTCGCTGATTATAAATCTGAAGTCAGATTCAAAAAATTCAAAATGGTGGATTCAATATGGCGGTCGAATTTTGTGAAACTCTTTGAATTCAATTGAAACTCGTTACTCGGAGGTTTTTTGGGTCGCTGATCACGAATCTGAAGTCAGATTAAAAAAATTAAAAATGGCGGAATCAAAATGGCGGCTTAATTTTTCAAAATTACTCAGATTCGCTTGAATTTTGTAACCCGGGGGTTTTTAGGTCGCTGATTACAAATATGAAGTCAGATTCAAAAAATTCCAAATCGCGGATCCAAAATGGCAGCCTAATTTTCCAAAATTACTAAGATATGCATGAAATTTGTTACTCTGGGGTTTTCGGGGTCGCTGATTTTGAATATGAAGTCGCCTTTTATTTGGAGAAATAAAGGAGGGCCTATTTCTAATTTAGTAAACACTACATTCATTCTTCTACACCCTACATTGTAAAACCTTTTATACCCTACTTTTATACTTCTAGACCCTACAAAGCCGTAATAATAATAATTAGGGTTGATGCATAAAATTTTATCTAATTTGATTTTGACCAATTTTTAAACAAACAAATTAGTATTTATTTTATAAACAAGATTTTAATGAGGTAATTTTTTCAAACTAAAAATTAATTTATTAAAATCTTAATTCAGTGTAAAAGTTAACGATCACTTCGACTCAAGGCAATGGAAAAAATTAAAACAATTCCTTTAATGTTTCAACAGCTAAGCTGTTCTCTTCAGGAACTATAATTTTAATAAATAAATTTAGACAATATGTTCATTGCAATATTAAAATTATAGTTTCTGAAAAGCACAGTTTTACTGTTTTAATCCAAATTTTTGAGATGTGAATTCAAAATTTTTCGTTTTTTGAAGATAAACCTATTTTTAATATCATAAGACAAAAATTATTTTGATTTCCTCTCTACATTTAAATAAAAAATTTTTTTCTTTTTATACTCAAAAAATGTTTTTTACAATTAAATTAAGTTTCGAGTGAGTCTTATAAGTTTTATGGATTTAAATAAATAATTAATGTCCGAGAGCAAATCGATTGCACGTGGTATTTTGTGTACCTGGGTTAAAAAACAGATTAAATAATTAAAATAATAAATAATAATTAAATACCATTTTTTTACTTTTTTAATTTTATTACATGTGATACAACTAATAATTATGTTTTACGTGAAATTTCGCATACATGTTGTGTGTTTTCATTTTATAAAATTGACACTGACTGCGTCAAAATTAGCCCCTAGCGAAAGGCACAATCAGCCCCATTGAGCCGTTTTGTACTTTTTATCGAGTATGAAAAAACCAGTTGATTCAACGGTTAACTATATTACACTATTTAATTCTTAGTTAAATATTAATCATTTTAGTTAAAAAATCGCAATGATAGCTTTAACAATTTAAAAAATAGACTAAAAGTTGCACACCTGAAAATTTATGCTTACAAAGCGTCAAAGCACAAAGATATTAACAGCTGTTTATTTCGCTTAGCAAATGAAATGAAAATGCTTGCCAAAGGTGAGCAATCGCAAAATAATACATCCCTTATTTCAATTTCTTAAAAATCTTTTTTCATTTTCGATATATAATTAACGGCACAACCTACTCCCGCCACTTTCAACCCCGCTCTCCCCTAACTTACAAAATGGTTTTTAAATATAAATACTTTCCCGAGTCAAAATTTAAACCCTATTTTGAGGATTTGAACACTAAATTGAGTCTCCTCTATTGCTATTAACGCCTTTAGCATCTGATTTACAGACATTTTAATCTACCGGTCTATCATGTTCCAAGAAACTTATAATCCAGAACCTACTTTGACTTTCTTTCAATCTATTAGACCCTCTTTTTAATATGTTCATCCTACATTTATTAAACCACTAAGACCCCACTTTCAACCCGTTCACCCTGCATTCATTTATTCAATCTGTAAGACCCTACATTCAATTCTTTCAGTCTACATTTATTTATTTAGTCTATAAGGCCCTACTTTTAATCTGTTCTCCCTACATTTATAAATTATTATAATTGAAAAAAACATTTCGTAACGTATCTTTATACAACTTTCTATTCCGTACAGAAACAATGTAACTCTGACAGTCGCTTTAGAACGTCTACTAATGTACTAAATAATATAATAATTTTATTTAAAAATTTACATTATTATTAAAAATATATATTTTAATGCATCATCTTTTTAAAAATTCACTTCACAACAAAATATTATTAACAAACGTGGAAGATAGGTAACTTACAAAATGGTTTTTAAACATAAGTACATTACACTTGAAGTGAACGATTTAATGAATAATAATTCATTTAGTGAATATTTTAGTAATTATTTATCCATGTAAAAAAGTATTTTAGAATATTTTGCAGAAACTTTATTCAAGCTCTTTGTCATTAATAGGTATAGAAATAATAATAATAATGATTCTATCACTTGGTATACAAATTAATTAAGTGTTAAAGTTGACGATCACTCCGAGTCAATCAAATTTAAGAAATTAAAACAATTTCTTTAATGTATTCAACAGCAAAGCTGTACTTTTCAGAAACTATAATTTTAATATTGCAATGAATATAGGGGAGAATGGGCCAAGACTGGATACTGGCTTTATTTAACATACAAATTAACCAATTGCGATTATATTTTATAAAATACGGAATTCAGATGAGTTTCTTGTTTATAAAATCTAAAAGCCATGAGAACAAATCTGTTATCTGTTTTACTAAAAAAACTGTTTTCGACCATTTCCTTGGGATTTTTTTAACTTTTTTTAGAAGGTGTTTATTATTATTGGGTGTACATTAATAATAGCGTACACGAAAAGAATTAGTTTATGTTGAGCTGTAACAACCCAATCACGATCGGGGAGTCGAATGGGATATTCCATATTAATTAAAAATAACGCATGTTTGTTCGCAGCTGTAATCCCTATTGGCACTTGCGCTTTGTTGCCTTGAGAAATAAACAATATTTCCTCTCGACCAAGTACAGATGCCAAAGTTTTCAGCGACATGATGGCAGCAGTGTAACACTGTTGATCAAAATGTTCTTTGTGCAGACCAGTTTGAGCTTTACATAATTTGACGGGAACAGTAATGACATGTCGCTTACCCTCAATTGAATTTTTATTTCTTAGAATTAATCTATAATACGTTGTTGTTTTGCAACATTTATATCCCAATTTTGATAACTCTTTGTGCAAACTTTCAAAAGTCTTACAAGTTCTCACATTTTCCGTTCTTCGTCGAGGGTCGGTTGATGAACCAAACGTAGCAATTGAAGAAATTACTCGAAGAAATTCGTCTACAAAAAAAGTTTTTTTAGATATCGGAGTGGTTTCCCATGTAATTTGGTCAAGTTAAGAACGTAAAAAAATAAATTTTTATGTTGACATAAAAAATATAAACAATTATATATATATATCTATAAATATTTTTTTAATTTTATTTTTTATTGTTTTTGAAACCACTCCCATATCTAAAAAATCTTTGTAGACCTGTGTATTTAATGCTTGAATAGTGTCACCTTTGTCGTGATCTAAGTTACCCATTTTATTTGCAGTAATTCCAACTGTTATATCTGTCATCAATAAGTTATTCACATTCGATTCATTGAAATTAGCATTAGAAGTTTTTAATGACATGCTCGCTGATGTAGAAGATGAAGATGCAGTAGACACAATTTCTTTTGAATTCTGAATTTTATTTAAAGTTCATCAAACAAAATATTTTTAATATTTTTCGTTAATTAGTTTTCAAATAAAATAATAAAAATCTTAAAGACAAATTAATCTTAATTTTTTCATACAAAATGTAAGTGACGCATTTTAAAAAAAGTTTTTCCTGATTTTCAGCAAAAAAAGATGTGTTTATTATGGTTTAAGCTTTATCTTTAATTGTGAAATTTTAATTAAATATTTTAAATTTAATGGGAAATTAAAAAATGTAAGCAACTAAAATAAATATACTATTGTCTGTAATAAAATATGATTCGGTTTGTACTGAGATTTGATTATCTGTTTATATTTTTACTCTACTTGTCAAATAGGGTTAAATAGCTTTTTTCAAAACGCGTCAGATGAAAAAATGATTAATAATTAAAATATCACCTTTTTCGTAAAAAACTGGAGGGTTAATGAAGCTTTTAACTTTGTTATTTTTGTTCAATATTGTTCAACAACTACATTTATGTGTGATTCAAGATCTTCAAACTTTTGAAATTTCGCTTTGGTTTTTTTCCATTTTTCGTTCGTTTGACGTTGTATTTCTTGCGGTGATAATTCATTGTGAATTATCTTATATGCTTTAAAATTTCTTTTATACAAATCACCTTTCTTAGATGACATATTAAATTATTTAAACAATGCTTAAAAATCGAAATAACAATTAATCTAAACTCATATAATTGAAACTAGGAATAACGTAAGCGGTCAAAAAAAGTTTTTCTGGGAACCTCAATAGAAATATAACCACGAATCAAACTGTTAGGAATAGGATGTATGCGGTCATATCACTTAAATAGTTGACGCACAATGCCACCGGATCTGATGGCACTATAAACTTACTATAAAAGGGGCGCGCGTAAATTAAATTAACTTTAACCCCTCCCTTCCATCACGTAACGCAGCGTAGTATTTTGCTGACCCTCCCTCTCCCTAGACACGTTACGTATTTTTTGAACGGCCCCAATGTTAATGTTGTGGAGAAAGCTAAGAGTAATTCAATTCTAATGCTGTCATTCTCTTCACATTGTACCCATTGTCTTTAACAATTAGATGTTGACGTAAATGGTCCTTTTAAAAATTATTGTTCAAAGCTCAAAATAAGTGGATGCGCAATAATCCTGGCAAAACGATGTCAATATATGAAATTCCTGACATTGTTAAATATGCGTACCCTTTAACAGTAACTCCTGCAAACGTTATAAACTCATTTAGAAAGACTGGCATTTGGCCTTTTAACCCAAATGTCTTTACCGATGATGACTTTTTTCCTTTTTACGTTACTGATCGTCCTTTAACTTCAATCTGAGAATCTCAAGAAGTTATAAGGACAGTAAAAAAGAGATATGGAAAATGACGACTGTGAAATTATTGATGTTGCTCAGACAGAAGTTTCTGATTTTAAATTGAAAACTGCTCCAAGTACAATCGGAGGGGTTACATCTACCACAATTGAAGGTTAAAGTGGGGTAAGATTTTGAAGTTAATTCCAAACGTCATTGACACCTGAAATTGCCGTGGTCCTCAGTTCGTCCATGTCTTACTTCTTGGGCTGATTAGAGACTTCTAATCTTATTCGACTCTGAGAGTCTCCACGTTATGTTGAGGGTTAGGGGGTAATGATTAATGGGCGTTTACGTCCCTCTGCAGATTTCTCTTGTATATGTACTGTCGAAGTTACTCCCCTCTTTAAATCGCTAACGTATAGAGCAGGGCATTGGTTACGATGATGTCCTTTTTTTAGTAACTCATGCACGGGTTTGGAGGAGTATCAATGCTGGAATCAGTCAGGATGAGTTTGAAGTTTCCAAACATAACTTCTCTCGTATTTTCCAATTTTCTAGTTTACAGATGACGCTTGTATCTCCGATCTCGCCCCGCTGCGGCTAAAGTACTTCGATGATGACGCAATGGCTCTTGATCAATTGCTGGAGGGGAACAAAGCTCCGATGAGTTAGCATTCGGTCTTGAGAAGCCTGGTTCGACAAATCTTGACGGAATCTTTTCATTCGATCCATACGTTATCTAAAATAGGCCCATAAAACAAACTAAAAGCAAGGAAACGTTGGTGACAGTGAATAATCAAAATAACAATTTTAAATTTATTATTCATTTTAACGCAAGTAACGCTGGTAAAAAAAGATTTTATCAAAGAAAAAAAAAACTTCACACAGTGGTCTAAATCTCTAAAAACGTGTTCAAAAGTATTAAAAAATTTTAAAAAATTAAATTTTCATAAAACATGGTATCTAGAAGTTTTTAGGGCCGCTTCCCACAAATTATACCGTGTGTCTACATTTAGTGTACCTCCACGTGGAGAAGGCGGGCAACGGAGTTGTTCCGTGATCCGACAGAGTCCCTGGATCACGCTTCTCAAGGTGAGTTAGCAATGAGTTTAGTTTTACGTGTACGTAACACTAATCCCATTTTAGACTCACCTTTACGCCGTCATGATAGGCACATGAAAGAAAAGTAGGATGCAGAGAGTCGAAACTTCAGTATCGGCGTCTAGTAAGGGTAAGAAAGCGGACCTACAGGCGTCGTCATCAAGCAACCGCAGCTCTTCATTAGTGGGAGACTTGCCTTTGATGGGTATAATGCTACAAGAAAAATATTTTGCAAAATGAGAAACAATTTCTGTGTCGTTTCTGGAGAATACGTTGTAAGTAAGCTCCGAAAAAAATTTACAGATACACTAAAATCTATCTGTACAAAAGTTTTTGTCAGAGAAACTAGTGACATCGTCAATGATTGGACTCCAAAAGAGATATGTCTAAGATGTCCATTGCAACTGCAGAAACGTAAGAAACAAACGTTTGCTTCTCCAATGATCTGGCCCAGACCAACAAATCATGAAAGGGATTGTTATTTTTGTTTAACGAGTGTTTTTGGGCACAACTTTAAAACAAAATCTGCTATCTCTTATCCATTTGTTAATTCTCTGACTTTTCCAATCGTTCTTGCTCCTAAACAGAACGTTGAAAGTAATATTTCTATTAGCGAAGATCTAGTTCCTGCTGACTCTGAGGATATAGAGATGGATGAAGATGCCTCAATAGAATAATATACTGGGACTGATAAAAATCCTAAAGGTTTCACTCAAGCAGAGTTAAATGACCTGGTTGGAGACGCAGGATTTTTGAAAGAAATTTCTGAGCTAATAGTGTCAAGATTGAAACAAAAAATTATCCAACTCCAGGAACTCATATAAGTAACTATCGCAATCGAGACATTGAATTCAGAAAGTATTTTACAAACAATAACAATTTAGTATACTGCAGCGATATTGAAGGACTAATAAACGAATATGATATTCCATATGAAGCTAGCGACTGGCGCCTATTTATTGACTCTTCATCACGAAGTTTAAAAGCAGTTTTGCTGCACAATGGTAACCATGCTTCGTTACCAGTTGCTCCATCTGTAGTGTTAAATGAGAAATACTACAATCTCTATTTATTACTAGAAAAACTACAATATAATAAACACAATTATGTGTTGATTTTTTATGTGAATGAAATAGTCGAGCGCGTGATAAGCGTTATGTGCAAAAGGATTGTCCATTAAAGAAAAGAATACCTCCCAGGCTCTAAAAATGTTATAAAGGCCAGTCTAATTCCGAGTCGTAAAGTCTTGGTACCGCCACTCCATGTAAAACTGGGTCTTGTAAACAATTTATAAAAGCAATAAGAAATACGCAAAGCAAAGCTTACATGTACCTCTTCGAAAAGTTTTCCAAATTGTAAGAAGCAAAAATAAAAGAAGGTGTTTTGAATGAACCACAGATAAGAGACCTTTTAAAAAATACTAAATTTGAGAAAAGAATGACTACGATGGACAAAAGGCTGTCAAAGTTTCAGAGAAGTAACACAAAAATTTCCTGTGGAATACCAAAAATCCTAATTACGCAAATATTATCCAGAAAATGTTACATAATTATGAAAAATTGGGACGTCTAATAAATTTAAAACTACACTTTCTTCATTCACATGTCGAATATTTCCCTGAAAATTTGGGTGACTTTAGTAATGACTAAAGAGTTTGTCAAATTAATTGTCTACTTTCGTTTAAAAATGAAACATTATTTTCTTATTTTGTATTAAATGCTTTTATTTTATTTTAATAATATTTATGTTATTTTTTTAAAAGAGAATATGTAGGTAGGTATAAAATTAAGCTCTGAAAGTTAATAAATAGGTGCTATAATAATTGCATTAGAGTTTTAGCATCTGTAACTTTAAGAATTTAATTTTAATCGTAAATATTCTTTTTTTTAAACAAAAACAATAATATTTTAAAAATAAACTGTATGTTATTTCGGCATTATTCAAATAACATTAAAACATGTAAAGTATTTTCGAAATTATATTAATTTTACTAATGAATATAATTGAGCTGAAATACGTAACGTTAAAACATTAACCAAAATAAAATCCTAAATATTAGTAACTATTAAAATTTGTTCTCATTATGCGTGTAACCAATAAAAAGGGCGTCAAGAACTGAGTCAAAAAAATCCAAAGTGTTCTAAAAGCTATTTCGAAAAAAGATTAAAAGTAGTATTAAATCCTCAAATTACACTTATTCAAATATTAACGATGGCTTTTAGAGTAAATATTAAAAATTTTGTTCCTATTAAGCATACAGCCAATTAAAAAGGCCGTAAAAACTATATCAAAGAAAGTCCAACATGGCTTTTTGAGTAAAATTTAAAAGTTCCTGTTATACTTATAATTAATTAAATAGGCGTCAAAAACTGAGGCAAAAAAGTCTAAAATTTAAATAAATTACTTTAACTTTTTATAATGATTATTTTAAGAATATTTAATATTTTTTAAAAGAATAGTTTAAAGCTTTTTGGAACTCTTCGGTCTTTTTACATTCTCATCACAGGAGAAAGTATTAGTTTTGGTCGAAAATTGACTTTCGATAATTTCATGAAATCTCGACGTTTTGGGGTCCTCTGAGTCCGAAAAAGATGATCTAGAAAAAGTTTCTGTCTTTGTGTCTGTCTGTAGACACAATGGTGTTCCCACGATAACTCTTAAAAAACTTATTGCATCAACTTGCATCTTTGCATGCACAAAAATAGTGTTTAAATACAGATCGAGTTCGTTAGCCAGCCATTTTCGTCTAAAACTACGCGAACTACGGTAGTTTCAAAATTTTGAAAATTCAATTTTTTCAAATTTCAGAATTTTTAATTTTATATTACTTTAGATTAGAAAAATACAAACAACTTTTCTTTACAACATTTTTTCATTGAAAGTCAAATTTTAAAGTTATAGGCTCTTAAGTGGTAAAAAATACTCAAAAATCCTAAAATAACGCTAAAAATCAAAATTTTTCTACGAGAAAAAAATTATTACATTAATTTCCACATATTCTCACCACATTGTACTCAAAAAACGCTCACATTAGCAAAAAACTAGTAATTTCCGGAAAAACCACCGTATATGTTGTGACGCGGCATTTCGCCTCGCACAATATTTTTCTTTAAAATTAATTAAATTTTACTAAAATTATTAATTAAAAATTAAAAGTTTTGATAATGATTTATCAAAACGAGAATCTTCCTTCCTAAAACGAAATAAATTAGTGTTAGTATTTTAAAAATTACAATTTTAATAAAATCAAAAGATTATACCTGGAAAATTCAATTAATTAAATAATTGAAATTAATAAAAAAAATTTTGCCAACTTGTCAGACCAACTATCATGAATAAGCTCGGAATTGGAATATCTTCTGCCGTTCGAATTTGGTTGTTTCATAGCCATCGAGAAAATGTTCACGGGATGTCGGAGTCTTTTTGACTATCAAAAGCGCTGTCACTGGTCGAAGCTAACAGGGGAAGTGCTTCCTGGTGCATATATTCGGATGTGAGTCCCGAATATTCAAGAGCACCAGGAAGACGTAAATTACTCATTGTTTTGGTCCTGTCAAAACACTGACTGCGGCCATCTTGAATTAAAGGCCGACGCGGAGTAAACTACAGCGACCAATAAGTGGGCGCTCTGGAATATCGGCGGCGGATAATTTATCCCGCGAGGATAAGGGTAGATTGTTAAAAATATTAGTTAGACGGGGACTCACCCAGAAAAACTATAAAGAAGCGCGCGCGTAGCGACGCTCTCGTATCCAGACGCACGGCCATATTTCTCATTCTCGTTTTGATAGTTCTATTAGGCGCATCACGCCATTCAAGATTTTCTAAAATAATTCAAATATAATAATAAATAGTGCGAAATGTCTGTACGAGGAGCTATGCGGGGTCGACGTCGCCTCGACGGTGAGTCCCAGGAATTCTAAATTGTAACTTCTCGCTAGATTGGAAAAAATAAATTTGAAAATTGTCATAGTGAAAAGTGATGCTTGTCACCGCTTTTGTCATGCGGTAAAATAAATTAAAAAATTCGGCCTTCAGCCGAATATAATAATTGTTAAAGATAAACTTTAAATTAAAAAAAATTAATTGAATAAATATTGATTATTAAAAACAAAAACAGAAAAAATAAATTCAGTGACTGTTTGATTAATTGTTGTGTTGATCTCCTTACTCCTCCCCTCTTCGCGGTTTATTAGGAACTTTCCTAATAATTTCTGAATTAGTCTGGCAAAATAATTAAAAATTAACTAACTTAATCTTTTGGATATTTTTAAGTAAAATATCCTGGCGTTAAAAAAAATAATTTATCGTAAATTCTCCAAATAATTAAAGTCAAAGTGTAGATAACGTTCAAGCCTAACCTCTTGTCAAAATAATTGTCTTTGTATTTATGAAGTTTGAAGCAAAGCTAAATTCGCCCAATCAAAAAATTTGGTTATAGTTAAAAAAATAAGTGGAACGTTATAATGTATATATGAGGCATTTCATTTCAAACCGTTCCACCGACAAAAACAATCGCAAGGAAACATATTTTCTAATAATTTTTATTATATTATTCTTTAATTGTTTATAATATATTATACACTGATTCAAATGAGAATTTCATGAGCTTTCTATTGCTATTTTTATTATTTTAAATTTTTGCCAATTTTGTTGAGAAATTGCTGTTTGAAATGTTAATCTCTTAATATCTTAAAACACCCCCCCGCCGATTTTTATCAAAATTATATAATAATAAAGCGTAAATTCCCTAGTTTCTATTCCCATTTGATATATTATGGACATTTGATGGGATTAATAGAAAAAAAATTGTTTAAAAAATGTGTTTTTGAAAAATTTGACAAATAGTTTGAAGTTGAACCTTAACCCATTCAACTTACATTCAATTTCGTACTATTTGTCAAATTTATCAAAAACACATTTTTAAACAATTTTTTTTCTATTAATCCCATCAAATGTCCATAATATATCAAATGAGAATAGAAACTAGGGAATTTACGCTTTATTATTATATAATTTTGATAAAAATCGGCGGGGGGGTGTTTTAAGATATTAAGAGATTAACATTTCAAACAGCAATTTCTCTACGAAATTGGCAAAAATTTAAAATAACAAAAATAGCAATAGAAAGCTCATGAAATTCTCATTTGAATCAGGGTATAATATATTATAAACAATTAAAGAATTATATAATAAAAATTATTAGAAAATATGTCTCCTTGCGATTGTTTTTGTCGGTGGAACGGTTTGAAATGAAATGCCTCATATATATATATATATATATATATATATATATATATATATATATATATATATATCATTTTTTAAAATCCATATTCCGACGCAATTATCTCCAAAAACTATTGCCTATGGGAACTTGCTACTACAGACTTTTTATCGCTTCTTATCGTCAGATACAACTTTGCTGTTGACAACTTTTCACTAAACTTAAAACGTTTCGACTTATTTCCAAAAAACTAATTTTTTATTACATTCTCATCCCATGAGAAAGTATTAGTTGTGGTCGAAAATTGACTTTCGCTAATTTCATAAAATCTTGACGATTTGGGGTCCCCTGAGTCCGAAAAACGTGGTCTAGAAAAAGTGTCTGTCTTTAGACACAATAGTCCCTACGATAACTCTTAAAAAAACTTATTGCATCAACTTGCAACTTTGCATGCACAAAAATAGTGTTAAAATACAGATCGAGTTCGTTAGCCATCCATTTTCGTCGAAAACTACGCAAACTACGGTAGTTTCAAAATTTTGAAAATTAAATTATTTCATATTTCAGAATTTTTAATTTTATATTACTTTAGATTAGAAAAATACAAACAACTTTTCTCTACAACATTTTTTCATAGAAAGTCTTTTTTAAGTTTTTGGTCAATTTATCTCAAAATTGACAAATTCAAAACAAAAATTTTATTTTGTTTTAAAAAAGATCGCGTCTTGCATAGAAATCCACCACCATTACTGAATTTTTAATTTTATATTATTTTAGGTTAGAATAAGCAAACAACTTTTTTTCACCACATTTTTTCTTGAAAATTCTTGTTTTTTGCTTCCTTGTGAGGAAGCTTTGTAGTCGTTTAATTTACAAAATTTTTAAAAATCCTTTTGACAAATTTTCATCCATATGGGACTATGTTATATAAGACCCTGAACAATTGTCCGGATGTATGTATGTATGTGTGTATCTCGAACTGGATTGATAGACTTTAAAAAATTCTCAGAAAAATTTTTTTTTTTGACTTTTTTCTAAAAAAAATTTTTTTTCAAAAAATTTATTTTAAGTTTGTTATTGAAGTTAATATATAATAAAATCTTATTCTTTGCATCAAGACGAATCGATTGGTATATAAAAAGAATAAATTGTATGAGAATTTATAGAGTTAATCACAATTAGAGTTGAAAAATTCGCATTTTTCTCAAAAAATGAGTTCTTTCCGCAAAATTATGTTGCTGTATAAGAAAATCTTACTCACTTATTTCTAAAATTTTATTCTTTGCATCAAGACGGATCGATTGGTATATATAAAGTATATATTGTATTTAAATTTATAAAATTAAAACCAATTACAGACACAAAATTTGCATTTTTAATAAAAATTAATTTTTTCTTAAGAATCATGTTGCTGTACAATAAAATGTTATTATTTATTGAAAAATGAATCTAAAATCTTATTCCTTGCATCAAGACGAATCGAATCGAAATAATTATAATAAATATAACAAATTTTTAAAATTAATTTTTAATTAGATTTGAAGACAACAACATGAAAAATATGTCAATACGTGACAATAAGTTAGTGCTTCCTCCACGAGGAAGCAAATTTTTTTGCTGATCGTATAGAGAAAGCAAAATGTTCATGTAATGAACATCTAGATTTACAACTTGTTTAGTTTTTGGACCCAACCAACTGTTGTGTTAAATAAAATTTCATTGATTTTCTAAAATCTTAAAACTTTTCTGAAAATCTGTAGTTTATAATAAAAGAAAAGAACTGTATTGACGAGACTTTATCTAGAGGTTTGTCACCTTTCCTTAGAAGGACTAACCTCTGTCGCTTCCAGTCGCGGAAGAACTCTCCTCTCTCAAGGCAAGGATTGAAGCATCGAAGCAGAATCTGGGGTGAAGTTTCGATTACCAGTTTTAGGATCTCGTTACTTATCCCATCGATTCCAGGCGCCTTGCCTGTTTTCAATCTTTTATCTGCATTTCGTAAATCTGTAAGAGTGAAGAGTTCATCCTCACCGACTGCACAGGCACTCCAATCCTTCCTAACCCATGATTCTGCAGGAGGGAATAAAGCTTTTATTATCCTTCTGACCCAATCGGGATTGTCCAGGCCGGGGATTATTATTATTTATAAAAGTAAAAATAGGATTTCTCTTTTATGTTTGCTTTACATAAAATTAGAAAGAAAGAAGAAGGCGACCTCCAAATCCCGTTGCTTCATTTTCTTTCGTTCTTATTTTAAGGTTTTTGGTTGTTTTATTTATTATATATTCTATTATACATACATTTTATTGGTGTAATAATGTTAAAATTTTTTTAAAATGATTAATTAGATAATTAGAGTAGGATATATATAATATTTTATAATTAATTGAATACGTATATATATATATATATATATATTGTTAAGTTGATTTTCTATTACTAGTTAAATTACTAGTAACTGTCAATTTGAATTGATTTTGTAATTTGTAATTCCATGAAATTGTGGGTGCTGGTAAATTTTAGAAGTCGTCGGAATCATCAAATGTACTATTTTCTTTTATAATATTTTCTTATTTCTAATTACACTAAGACACTGTTCTTTAGCATGTCTATATCAATATTCACAACAGTTCTCCCATTTAAAAAGTTTAATTTTTAATGTAGATGGTTCTTCACGTGACATTATGTAAACTTTATTTCTTTGGTTTTGGGGTTTCTCTACTTTGCTGAGATAATAAGTTTTGCCTAATTCTCTGTGAATTTTCCTAGCTGCAGAATGCTTAGATTCTCTAATTGTTGTGCACTTATTACCTGTTGCAATAAAGACGTTGCTATTTCTATTATCGGTTACTGTGTTCTTGATACAGTCGATGTAAATTTGAACCAGTGCTTTTGTCAATTAAGTAAATTGGTTTGCCCAGATTGTACTTGGCTGTTAATTCTTCCAATAATCCTTTTGGATAATTGGTTTCTTCAATGTCTCCTTTTGAGAAGACAAAATCTAATACTAATTCTACTTGTAGTGATGGGGTAACTCCGCTACGCCGGTCCCAAGCCTAAGACCCCACTTTGGTGGGGGATGAGGAGGGGTATCAGGATTAGGTAATAGAATTATTATCTAGTAGGTTTGCGCAGCTAATATTACCTTAGCTAGGAATGGGTAAGTGCCGCTCATATCTAAATACCGTAATTTACAGGTGCACTTCAACGACCTTTGTAATACGTGACAGGGGAACGTTGTCTATTTGTAAACCGGGAGCTTGGCTTTATCGCCTAGCTAAGAGAACGAGGGCCCTCTATAAGGCCCTTCCTAGTCTTAAGCTTGAGCTGTGTGGTGATGGGATGTATGGTTGTGGATACCAATCTTAAGCACGAATGATGTGTTTTTGCGTTTCAAAATATATGAATTTTTCTTCCCTCATTTAGGGGCGGTTGTCAGTGGATGGTGTGTGTTGCAGGTTTGACTTTTCATCTCCATTCTATTTTATTTCATCCTCATTTATTTTGGGTTTATTTCGTTTTAAGCCGGATTTGTGATACATTTTGTTTGCTGGCATTTCAACAATGCCTTATGAATTTTTGAGTGTTATGAAGAATGCGAGTAAGAGAGGTACTGGAAGAGAACGTCGGTAAGGAGGAATCACAGGCCGTGATGAAGGAGGTGAGGAAATTAGAAGAGCTGATGCGGAAGGTGTTAATGGAGAACGTGATGCTACGGGGTAGCATAGAGAGAGGAAAGATGGAGGAATACGCTATCAAAAACTCCGAAACCGCCGACATTATATGCGAAATGGCGGAGAGAGTAGACGAGTGTGAGCGTGTGAATGTTCTGAATGTTGCGAAACCTAGTGTGTCCAAGAGCTACGCCATAATTGTCAGGGGAGCCAACGAGGACCTAACAGCGCGAAAAGTGAAAAGGCGAATGAATGAAGCTATTGTCGACGAGGTAGATTTCCGTATGAAGAATGTTAGACCGGCAAAAGATGTCGTCATCGTGGAAATGACGTGGGACAAGGAAAGCGGCATTCTAACGACGTGTCAAAATTTCAGAGAGGCGGATTTGAAGGTGGAAAGGTCCAAAACCATGGATCCGCGGGTGTTAATATTTGATGTGCCGAATGAGATGACGAAGAACGAATTGTTGATAAACGTGTATTAGAAGAGCGCGAAGAATTTGATAAGCTTTGCGGAGTTCAAGCCGCGAACGAAAATCGTGAGACGAATTGATAAAAAAGGAGCGAAGATTTATATCGTGGTCGTCCAGTCGTCGAGAAATGCCGCGATAAATTGCTAAAAGAATGTAGAGTGTATGTGGGATGGGCGTCGTTTAGGGTCAAAGAACGATTGAATGTAAATGCAAGAATGAGAATTATGTTTTAAGTAGGGAAAGGTGGACATGTGGCGGCGGCCTGCAAATCGTCGGAAAATTGCAGTAACTATCGAGCGAGGGGTCTTTCATCGGTAGAGCATAATGCTTTTTCACGGGAGTGTCCCGAGTATGTGTGGAGATTGAATGTACTTCGTACTCGGTGCAATAATGAATAAAGTCCTTGTCGCGAATTCAATTATGTCGACTGTGAGTGTTTTGCAGCTTAACTGCAATGGAGCGTCTGGTGTTATGAGTGATCTGTTAATGTATGTTCTTGCGGAGGGCATACAAGTATGCCTACTTCAAGAACCATACTTTAATTTTGGTAGAGTGTTTGGTTTATCCTCGTGTCCAAAAATGTTTGCGAACGAGTTCAAGAGGAATGTAAGTTTAGTCACGGTGTATGTGTGTGGTTAAAAAGACAAATTGGGGAAGCTTATTTTGTTTCTTTATATTGCAGGCCAAATGGGGAAATGAATGAACGTAATTCTTGTCTTAATGTAGTGCTTAGAACGCTTAATGTTAAACGGGTATTAATTGGAATGAATACCAACGCTTCCTCCGATCTCTGGCATAGTAAATCCTCAGGTCGGAGTTGGAGAACGTTGAAGAGAGGTGAGAGACTGTCTGATTGGGTTTTGTGGAAGGATGTATCTGTGTTGAACAAGCCCTCGCCTATCTATACCTTTAGTGGTCCTATGCCTCAACTTTTGGGTATGATAAATACCTAGAACTTGGGGCTGGTGACAGAGTTAATGAAATGTATGAATCAGAATAAAAGAAGAATAAACAATGATCGTAATAGACATAAGTGGAAAGAATGGAAAACTTGCATGAAAGAATACAAGAGAATGATGAGGAATGCGAAAGAAACAGACTGGAGGGATGATTTCTTTCCTCGCGTGGATGAATTAAATGTTCGCCAGAGGTAAGAGATACAGGTTGGTGAATGCGAGGTGTATGAGTACAGTGAAGATGAGTTAGGGGGCAGTTAAAAAGATGAAGTTGGGGAAGTCACCAAGGTTTGACGGTATTACTAATTTAATGTTAAGACATGTTCACTGTGCTCTGTCTGGGTATATAAAAAGTATGTATGATTCCTGATTAAATGAAGGACACTTCCCGGAGAAGTGAAAAAAGGCGAGGATGGTGGCGTTGCTGAAGAATGGTAGCAAACCAAGGTCTGACCCAGAATCGTACAGACCTATTAGTCTGCTAAGCGGTAGGGTTAAGATCTTGGAGAGGATGTTGGTGTCAATAGAGGGTAAATGGAACGAATGTTAATACGGTTTTAAAAAGGGGAAATCTACCGAGGATGCTTGGGATAAATTAAAAGAAATTGTGGATGAATCGGAAAGTAAGTATGTTATCGGGTTATTTGTAGATTTTAGAGGGGACATCAGCCATGTTCTCTGGGATATTGCGCTAGAGAAATTAAAGAATGAAGTGGAATGTGGGAATGAAGACTTAAGGTTATTACGAAGTTATTTTAAAGATAGATCCGCGAGTATGACAAACGGAATTAGTTGAAGTAACGAGAGTTTGCGAACGGGGCTGTCTACAAAAGTCCATCGGAGGACCTTCGGTGTGAAACCTAAGAATGAATGAACTTCGAAATCTCTTAAAAAGCATGGATAATAAAGTAATCGCGTTTGCGGACGATATGGTCATAATTGCGACAGGCGAGACGAGGAACGCGGTAGAGGGTAGAGCGAGCGAGGTTATGAAACCTATTTATAAATGGAGTGATAAAATCGGTGTGGATGTTAACCCTCCTGCGCATAAAGCCGAGTATACTCGTCCAAACTAAACCGTTACCGTATGCATGAGGACGAGTATACTCGTCCAAACATTTTTGTTAATAACTTTTGTTTAAATAAATATTAAGACATCGGTCAAGTTGCAAATTGCTTTCAATGAACAAACGAAGCTAATTGAATTATTTATCACAATATATATCATTTATTTAACAATAAACATTGCATATAAAATGTTTAAACAAAGTGAAAAATTTCTGTTTTATAAATTAATGTTTGTTTATCGGATTTTCCAATAATTGTCTATCAAAGGGTTTCTGGGTGCGCTGATTACGAATTTAACGTCAAAATTCAAAAATTCAAAATGGCGAATCCAATATGGCGGACAATTATATATTTTTTTTAAAGCGGACTTTTAAAAAATTTTTGTAGAATTTTACCAAAACTTATTATCATAGGGTTTAGAGGTCGCTGCTTACAAACATGGAGTCAAAATGACAAAATTCAAAATGGCGGATCAAATATGGCGGATGACAATTCTGAAAAAGTTTTCTAATCTCCCCGTCTATCGCTATCTAGGGGTTTTTGAGGTCGCTGATTACGAATCCGAGGTCAAAATTTCATAATTCAAAATGGCGAACCCAATATGGCGGCTGACAATTATGAAAAAGTTTTCTAATCGTCCCGTCTATTGCTATCTAGGGGTTTTTGAGGTCGATGATTACGAATATAAAGTCAAAAATTGATAATTGATAATTGATAATAATTAAAAAAAATTAATCCGACCCTCTATCGCTATCTAGGAGTTTTCGGGGTCGCTGATTACAAACATGGGTCTAAATTAAAAAATTCTAAATGGCCAATCCTATATGTCAAAAAACAATTTTAATAACATATTCTAATTGAATAATTTATTCCTATTGTAGTCTTTACTAAGAAAATAAATTAATAATTAAAAATTTTGTATGAATTTTGATATAATTTTTCGATTTTCACAAGAAATAGGTATATTGGTGCTTTCGGCGTCTTTGAAATCTGTTAATATGAATAAAAAGTTTGATTTTTTAACATATTACAGTCACGATCAATTGTAACTTTAAAAATTGATTTTAATTTCTAATTATAATTATTTTTACCATTATTATTATTATTATTATTATTATTTCTATTATTATTATAGACCTATAAAAAATTATTTGATTAAAATAACTATTTATTGACTATTAAATAAATGTTTAGTTCAATGGAATAATTTTAATTTAAGTCAATTAAGTTGCATACATCGATGGCCGCAAGAAAACGTAGATGTTCTGTGATTAAAGTTTTGTGTTTTATTTATTATTTATTTATTTTTTATAGATTATATTTATATTTTACAATTTTATTTATTTATAGACTAGCTATTGCTTTATTTATTTATTATTTTTATATTTTGACCATTATGTTGCATTATTTATTTGTACTGTACTATTATCTTTTTATTTATCATTTTATAAATTATATTTTTATTTTTACAACTTTATACATTGACTAGCTATTGCTTTTATTTATGTATTATTTTTATATTTTGACTTTATTTTATTTTTCTGTATTAATTATTTGTATTGTTGTTTTTCTTCTTATTTTAATCATCTACGCAGGATTTCCGCAGGAAACGGACGAAGTCGCATTTGCGGCGGAGATGGAGCGCCACTCATGAAGGTTAAAGTCTTTTGACGGTTCCATGAGTGGATAAGGGCTCCAAAATAAGGGTTAATGGGTTTTAATGGGTCGGGGCTGGTAGTAGGTCGCCAGCTTTGTAACATGATTTCATTATTATTATATTTATTTTATATTATTCATATTTTATTTTCTCTTAACCAACCCCACATAACCTCTGAGTGCGGACTCGGAGGAATCTGTAAACAGATTTCCCAAAAAATCCCTATGCAAAAAAAAAAAGTAATTAAAGCAAATACAACCTAATTAAATTAATTAAAAATAATTTGCCTCAAGTAAATATTTTTTTGATAATAGATAAGTAATCGGTTATTTGAATGATATAATTTATTTTCAATGTAGTGTACTTACTATATTTTAAAATTTTTTAACCTACAGATGGCCAACGATATATTTTGATTAATTTTATTATCTTTAATTTAATTCACAAAATGTTTTTTCTTATTGTTGTTCCATTTTCCGCCATATTGAGTCCGCCATTTTGGAATTTTGGACTTTATATTCGTAATCAGCGACCTCAAAAACCCCTAGATAGCGATAGAAGGAACGATTAGAATTTGTTTTAAATTGTAAAAATTGTCCGCCATATTGGGTCCGCCATTTTGAATTTTGTAAATCTGACTCCGGATTTGCAACACAGGCCTGAAAATTTTGGCTTAGTTTTGTTACAAAAAAAGTGGAAACTAATTCTTATAGCTTTTTTTGACGTAAAATATGAATCCAACCTCCAAAATATCCCATCACGTCAGGATTTCTTGTAATACTGCCATAAATGTCCAAAAATGGCTATTTTTGGTCATTTTTCGGAATTTTTTTCGTTAGTCAAAAAATTTTGTTTTCAATTTTCAAAATTGCATCGTATAGTACTATGGCTTAGCTTTAAAACTCATTTTTCAAAATGTCTTTAGAAATTTTTTAAAAAAAGTTATGTAGATTTGAAAATTGTTTTTTATTTAGGCAAGTGTAGGTTTTTAAAACTAGGAAGGCTGATATAAGTATAATTATAAAAAACAAAGTAGTAATAAAGGGGACGTCCATAATATATGTGGGATCGAAATAGGGAGAAAGGATCTACAATTTTTTACAAAATTGGATATAAGAGTAGAGGGGATAATAAAAATTTTAGTCAACTTTTTAAATGTTAAAAAGTTACATATTTAATTCAATTTTTTTTGTTTTTAAAAATTAAGACTACTGCTATATCTCACCCTTACTAGTTGGTTTAAGAAATAACGGTCAATTTATAAAACTATTAGTGAATGCAATCAAAATGACATTTTGAATTTATCTTATACCCACATTTGCCTAAATGAAAAAACTTCACATCTATATAACTATTTCAAAAAAAAAAACGTAAAGAAATTTTAAAATATGGGGTTTGAAGCTTATACATGGTACTATACGACACAATTTTGCAAATTGAAAAAAAAATTTGGTTAATCAAAAAAAATTCTAAAAAATGACCAAAAATAGCCATTTTTGGCCATTTAAAGCAGTTTTACAAGAAATTCTGACGTGATGGGCTATTTTGGAGGTCGGATTCGTATTCTACGTCAAAAAAGCTATAAGAATCACCTTCCACTTTTCCTGTAACAGAACTAAGCTACAATTTGCAGGCCTGTGTAATCAGCGACCTTGAAAATCCCTAGATAGAGAAAGACGGAACGATTAGAATTTTATTTAAATTGTGAAAATTGTCCGCCATATTGGGTCCACCATTTTGAATTTTAAAATTCTAACCCCGGATTCGTAATCAGCGACCCTGAAAACCCCTAGATAGCGATAGACGGAACGATTAGAATTTTTTTTAATTGTAAAAATTGTCCGACATATTGGGTCCGCCATTTTGAATTTTGGAATTCTGACCCCGGATTTGTAATCAGCGACCCCGAAAACCCCTAGATACCAATCGGCGTGCAAATCCTACCTTCTGAAAAATGTGTGCATTTGCAAGCGACTTTGTGGGTGAAAACGTATGCGCAGGAGGGTTAATGATAAGAAAACGGTGTGTATGGTTTTAAAGGGGGGTTAAAATACTGAATAGACGTGTGCATGTTGAACTGAGTGAAAACCATATAAGGACCCTCAACACGGTGGTCCTAAACACACTATAACCCAAAAGTTCCTTCACTTTAAAATTTTTTCCATATCTTCTCCATATCTGGACACTTTTCTAAGTATTTTGATTAAAAATTCAAAATATTTCATTGAGTCGTTTTCGAGAAAACCGATTTTTAAGTTGAAAAAATTGAATTTTTCTTTTTTATGGAGAATGTTGTGTAATATTAAGGTTAATATATGTATAATTTAATAAATTTGTAATTAATTTAAAATATTTAGGGGAGAGGGCCCTAAGGTGGTCACCCATCATTTACACGACTGTAGATTCCAAATGGAATTATATATAAAGGTCAATAAGATGGCGTTTGAAGCTTTGTCTTATTACCTAACTTCCTATCATAAAGTTTTTTTCATTTTATTAATCAAAAAAAGTTATGTCACTTTTGAAAAATTTGAAAATTCGACTTTAAAAAAAGTGCCCCCAAGGTGGTCACCATACGAAAATTCACTAAAAAAGTTATTAAAAAATTTCAAAAACGTATTATTAAGTTGTTTATTTAATATTAATTATTTTTCAGGATCGCAAAAACATATTACATTTTTTTTTGCACTTTGTCCTTTCGTCAAAAATGTTACTTTTTGTGTAAGCATTAGACACGTAAAATTTTGAAAATAATTCTATTTCATTATTATTTATCGTAAAACTTGAAAATTGATAAAATTCACATTCACAGTGATAAATGTTGATAAATATAGCGTATAAACACATTTTCATAAAAAATCAAAAGTGACCACCTCGTGGACAAAAAAGTGTCCACTTTAGGGCCAAGACACAATTTTTTAAACGTTAATGAAAAAAATTTTAAAGCACAATATTAATTAAATTCATTTGGAATATTATTGTACGATATATAAAGATAATTATATCGATTTTTACTAATTTAAAATGGTTAATTTTGATGATTTTAACACCTTGAGAAAAAAATTTCTCGATCATTTAGAAACAGAAATTTTACAACGTTCACGTTACAAAGAGACTCATACGACTATTTACCTCAAAACTTTACTAAAATCTTTGTCTTCTCAAATAATAACAATAACAGAAAACATTTGAAGATACTAACTAATACACAAAAATTTTCTTAGGGTGACCACCTTGGGGCCCTCTCCCCTACTAAAAAACAAGTTTATTTTAATTTAAAACATTTTTTAAAAACTTTTTTGAATAGAAGGAACAATAACACAAATCAATTTTTCGAAAAACATTAAAATATGCGTACTGTTATATGTACATACGGTTTGAAAAAGTTTTTCTGAATAATTTGGGTTATTTTTAAAAACTTTAATTTTTTTCCACATAATTTGAAAATCATGATGCACGACTTCCATCGCTTGCTCACTAAAGCGTTCTAAACCAACATTGATTATTTTTGCAAAATTCTTCTACATGAAAGATTACTGCATGAATTTTTGAGGTAACATTGATACCAAAATCTATGTAGCTTCTTTTAAATGCAGCAATGCTATTTAAAAAATTTGAATTTAAATCATTTCTGAAGCATGCAGCGACAACATTTTTAAAATCTTTAAAAACTTTGACAAACTTCAAAATTTCTAAATTGTTTGTTCTTCGCAGAAGATCTATTTTGCATAAGAGTTTTCTACAGGAATTTCCCTTAAATGCTGATCCATAGCGTGTTATATCATGTTGTATATAACATTCGTTTACCCAAGTTAAAGCTTCTTCTTAATATTTTTTAAACATATTTCCAAAAATTGTATGTACTGTGCCTAACATTAAATGCAACATGAAATGCAATTCTTGAAATGTTTCGCTTTCGATTTTAGTGAACCAGCTTCACACCATTTGTTATAATTTTCCAGTGTATTATATACTGTTCGGATAACTCAACATGTATTTAGCTCATCTTTCTTTGCAAAGCACCTGGTGCAAGGATGATTACTGCTGTGACACATTATTCCAGCTAAAATATTCGACAGTTTCAAGTCTGTTGCAAGCATAACTTTGTAATGATATCGTATTATTTTGACGTTTAAATTCAAAGTTTCTGAAAGAGTAAAATTCATTCAGTTTTGTACGCGTAGTATATCTATATATATTACTGAGCTCACTGCTCGGCGGACAGGTAGAGAGTACCGATGGCGCATCCACTGCCGCGCATCACGTGGGTTTCTCTCACCTCACGCTACACCTTCTGTGGGCCCAGCGATCTATAATACTTGGTTGCTCGTACAATTTCCTCAGTTCGCCGTCGACCGGTCTCGGGGCTTGTTCCGAGGCAGATCAACAGCAGCTCTCTCTTCTCTTTCTCCTTTCCACCTTTACGATCTAACGCCGAGGTTGAGGTACGACTCTCCCAAGGAATGAGATGTTCCTTTCTCACCTAGTGCAAGCCGGTGGTATCTCAGGTACAGCTGGGGCTGCTTGCTTGTACATCCTAGAAGGAGTTGTACTCAAGACTCAGGTACAGCTGGGCAGAAGTAACACCCTTCGCCTCTCTGTTTCATTTTTTTTCTCTCTTCTCACCTGTCATTGCTCTGGTCTAAGCAGGGGTACAGCCGTGTAAGACCTAGGCAATTAATTTCCTACAAAAGAATGTGAACCAACCCCGTGAAGAAGAGGTACATCTCGACCTTCACGGAGTTGATGCACCAGGTAGATTCTTCAACCCAAGGTACAACTTGGGGGAAGATGAAGCTTGTATTTCTACCCTTAAACTTTCCCTCTCTCTCTCTCTCTCTCTCTTTATGCAACTCGTTATCGTGTCGGGCATGAATACCGTTAGAATCGCGGTATCTAGTCTTTCGATTTTGCTAAATCGACCTAGCGTGCACGACCCTAGTTATCGTCCGTACCGGTATCGAGGGGTAGTTTCTAGAGCCTACCCTCGCGTATAATGAGCGTCGGTCTCGGGTAGAATATTATCAACGCTTTCGGAGAAAATAACGTTTCTCAATCTTTACAGCGTGGCCACAGGGGAGTATGTCGAGCTGTTTAATCGCCAGGACAGCGGCGCAGTCTCTCAATAGCTCTCTTGCGCTTACTCTCTCACTCTCATGCTTTCTCTCTCTCTATAACGTTTGCTTATCTCTTTTCTCTCTTTCTCGCATGATACATCTTTCTGTTCTTACCTTCTAAATCTTTTATTCTTGTATTTCTTTAATTCTTTTACTTATTATTTTATGATTCTTTAGTTCTTTTAAATTCTATTTAGTTAGTTTAGTTATTTTGAATTGTTATTAGCTAGATTAGATTTTGGATTGATTTCTTTTTATATTATTTTGCATTATATCGAGTAATTTATTTTTATTGTGAATTGTTAATTTTCTTTGGTTCATTTTAAATTCATCCTCGTAAATAATTATTTTTGTAATATTTCTTTATTTATTTTAAATATATTTTCTTACGAAGGTTTAAAACGTTGCTTTGTTACTGACTATACCCTACCTATCGATATCACTAAATGCACTAACTAGCTTGCTTAAATTTTGTAATGACGCTTTACGCTATTTTATTAATTAATTTGATAAAAGATAATTTATATTTAAACCCGGACTCCATCCGGCGAGCAAATGCTTTGGCAATAAAAATTAAGATCATTACAACTTAAAATAGATTAATCCTTAATTCGGTCCATATTTGAGAAACTTTGTTATAATTTTCCTGCGTACGAGGGGACACAGCCAGTAAAAGAACTTTTTTACACAGGAATCTTTGAAGCGCTTGGGAGCTATACCGTCATAATACGTTGAATGTCGCGTTATTATTTCTTCATTTTCATTTGATTAGATTGATAAACATACTTTCAGGAATCCCCCTCCATCAATCACATCAGGCTCCTGCGAATTTTAGGTTTCATAAAAATGAACGCAAAATCTGTAAGTGGCGTTTGATTAGTGTCTGTTTAAATGGTCAAAATCCGTTTAGAACGAAATCCTAGCTGATCGGGTTTGTTAGATATCCAAGTTTAACCATAGGGAGTATAGACTTAAGGAGACCAATGTAGTGTGTATGAAATCAACCATTTTCATATCGGAAGTTCATGGATCTGAATCTTCTCGTATAGCGCGCAATGATAGCATATATGTTCATGTAGCATACATGTTCATTTAAAAACTTCATTTAAAAATTTCAGCCATATATGCTATCGTTGCGCGCTATACGAGAAGATTCAGATTTTTTGTGAAAAAATGAGGCTAATCGATTTTTTCCAGATTTTTTTGATTCAGGAGTGTCAATTGCTTGACATAAACTCAAACTAAAAAGTGATTTTTAAAAGCTATTGAAACCATAATTAAAATAATTTCATCTAATTTTGAAAGATCCAGTTGTACAATTATCAGAAAAAATTAGGTTGGACCAAAATTTGTTGTAAAATAATAATTATTAAACATTTTGTGATATTTCTTTAAGAAATAACTTAAAGAACTTAAATAACTAAAGAACTGGAAAAGTTAACTTTATTTTGTGCTGATATAGTTAAAGTAGAGTATCTATTAAACCCGATCAGCTAGGATTTTGTTCTAAACAGATTTTGACACTCTGAACACACACAAATAAAACCGAACTTACAGATTTTGCGTTCATTTTTATGTAACCTAAAACTCCCAGGAGTCTAGGGTGGCAATTCTAATTTTTAAATGGGTGTCTGATTCTTGTCTTTCATTTTTATATGATTAATGAAAACAGATCTTTGCAATAAATTATTGTTTTTACATCTTGAGAAATTGTGTTTCCTTTAATATTGTTACGTCATCGTAACGTAATTTTCAATTGTTAATAATAATGATCGTAATAGTAATAGGAATAACAACGAATAATTGTTATTGACATATTATTAACAATTATTAATTAATGGAAATAGTAATAATAAGAATAATAAAATAATAATTAAATTTAAATAATAATAATTTGTAATAACAACTAATAATAATTATTGTAACAATAATAACAAAATAATAATAATAATAATCAATTGTAATAACAATAACAAAGTAGTAGTAAATGTTACGTTAGAGATAATAACAATTTGTAACAATATAAGTAATTGTAATAATAATAACAAGATAGTAACAAAAGTAACAACAATAATAATTAATAATAACAAGATAATAACATTTTGTAGCAATAAATAATAATAACTAATGATAACAATAATATCAAAATAATAATAATTAATTGTAACATTAATAACAAATAATAATAATTAATTGTAACAAATTAGTAATAAAATGTAACAACAAAATAGTAATTAATAAGAATAAGTTAATAATAATTTGTAACAACAAAATAGCAACAAACAATAGTTAATAATAACAAGATAATAATAAATTGTATCAAAATAATAATTAACAACAAGTTCTAATAATGTAAACAATAATAAGAAATTGTAATAACAAGTTAATAACAAATTGTAATAACTATAAATAATTAAGAAACAACATAAAAATATAATATTAAATAACAAAATTGTAAAAACATATGACTAACAGGATATGAACACGTGCGATCTAGAAACTGAGTAAACACAAGTGTCTACAATAATACTTTTCAAAGACTCTGTGCTAGAAAACCTTTTCCAAAGAGAGCATGCTAAAAGACCAAAGGTGTCTAGTATAAAAAGGGCCACACTATCATCTAAAATTCAGTCTAAAATTGGAAGTCATCAAAAGTAGTCACCCGGACTACAGCCTTAAAAATGTAATCGTCAATAGAAGTCACCGGTATATCAGTCTAATAATTATAATCTTCACATGTGGTTCTCTTTGTATAAAGTGGTCTCGTCCTCAGTAAAGTAGTTGTCCTGATCTTTACGTGAAAATTCTAATTCAACTCATCTTGAAGTCTAATTTGGTGTTAGAAAACATCGTTCGAGTTGTGACAAAAGCTAAAAGAAACATAATACCCATTGAACGAAGATAATTTACGAGTCTCGTAAATCATTAACCTGCAGCCACTTAGAGCCTAATTATCAAACCAGCCCCATTGTACTCCTGCGTCACGAGCTAGGACCACCACCTGCTAAGCGAAGGTAAAGAAAGACAAACCACTAAGACTTATTTTAGAAAGCTTGTGTTCATTCCATGTTTGCATAATTTCGATCTTTTTCAAATATATTGTGTTCAAATATAATTATTTCTTGCCATTTATCCAACCTCGTCCCAACTTTAATTTTTCTAAATTAAAGTTAAATCGAGAAAAAATAGGGAATATAATAAAATAAATAATTTAATATAATTAAATAATTGTTTTTTTGTGCTTAAAAGTGTCAAAAGAAACGAACTGAAAAGCTCATAATATCTTGAAGCCTGTAACGCAACAACGCAAAACTGGTTTTCGCTTCATTACTGTAAATTCTACATCAACTTTAAAAATTGTAAAAAACTTTAATTGTTTAAACTAATTATTGTTAATAAATGATTACAAAAAAATAAGCATAGGATTTATTTAACGTAAACCCGTAGTTTCTTAAAAGTGAAACGAATCCACACTTAAAAATAAATGTCAAGACAAACCAACTTGACTAATTATTGAATTACCTCCCTTTTATTAATTACTTAATAAAACTACCCTCGCCTTAGCTCGGGATGTGACACTGTAAATTTAATTATGGGACAACAATAACTTTACAAGAAAAAAATTAAATGTCCAGCGCGGTGTATCATGACTTGTGCAGTATTCGATTATAGGAGCGCAATTTTTTTTTCAAAGCACTCTTCAGGTAATAATTCGTTATTAAATTCTCTATCGATATCTCAGCCCTGTTTTTGAATTTTTTATTAAACATTTTTAAATAACAGTAAGTTTTAATAAAATCGTAAAATATATTGTTGTCACATTTATTAATTATAAAAATTAATAAAAAAACCTGTTAAAAAATTGCAAATAATCAATTTAATATTTTTTGAACAATTACCCAAGTGCGAAAATCAACGCGGCCCAACATTGGCCCAGTATTGGCAAAGCTGGCATCGAGACTTGGCAGACAATATTGGTCCGACTTTGCGCCGACTCTTGTGGTGTTAACCACGGTTGGATGTCGGCAGCCAGATCTCGGCATACATTAATGGCCCAATATTGGCTGCCAGATCTCGACAGACATTAAAGGCCCATTATTGGCTGCCAGATCTCAGCTAACATTAATGGCCCAATATTGGCTGCCATTGCTCCCCCAATGTTGACAAAATATAAAAAAAAATTTTAATTAAAAAACTTTGTCTCATCTTGCTAAAATTTTTTTTCCGTAACTGCAACATCAGTTTCATCGGAAAGATTGTTCTCCCGAAGATCATTGTTTGTTAGAAATCACAGGAACAAGTTGTCAAATTAATCAATTAAATATTCAATGGGTTTAAATGATGGGATTCTTGTTTCCTAACTCTGAAAATCAACTCAATGCTAGACACGAATAAGACATAATTTTTATAAATAAATTACGTTTGCTTCACATTGATCCAATTCTGAAAATGTTCAAGATTTAAAGTAAAAAATTATAAATATTACTAAAATAATTAAATTAATATTTCATTTTCTATGTTTGTCAGGAAAATGCGAAAAACCTGTTTTTCTGATTAAATTAAAACTTTGCAAATTATATATATTATTGCTCTAACCTAAAATCTTTTAGAGTTATTAAAAAATATTTGAAATAAAGATGTGTCATTATTTTTAAAAATTCTGAATTTAATTTTTTGTTTGAATTATTTCTTCAAACAGTATATACAGTCGAACCTGGATAAGCGAGAGATGAAGGGACCGGTTATTTTTTCTCGCTTATAGAGATTTCTCACTTATCTAGTTTCTCCCTTACAAAAAGTCCATGTGCAATTTTTCTTGCTTATGAAGGTTTTCGATTCAATGCATTATTATACGTTCTGCAAGATTGAATAAATTTATTATTTTATTATACTTTAATTATATTTTAACAAATATTTATGTACATATTTATTTGTAATTGGTTCGATATTAATTTATTTAATTTAAAATGGAATCTAATTATCAGAAAAATGTGCAATATACATTATTTTTGCTTAAAGAAATCTGTAATCTTTGTTTGGTTTGGTATGACATTTCAACACAATTTTAGACAAGTCTCTCTCGCTTACAGAGGTCCGAGAACAATTTCTCCCATTTATAAAGGTCTGGGCGAGAAATAACTCTCGCTTATAGAGGTTTCTCGCTTATTCACATTCGACTGTATTATTAAATTTAATAATATAATGAATAAAAAATTACAAATCCTGTGTTTACATTTCTTGATTTTCCTAACTGTTAAACGAGAAGTTGTAACCACGGGAATATCATAAACGATAATTTTGACAGTTGAACTATATTCAGTCTTGTAAAGGTTACATCTCGCTAAATCTCGCTCGTACGCATCACTACCTTGAAAGAAAAAAATCTGCGCGAGCGAGGGCATTCTCTCATTGAAGACAGTATAGCTGTTATAGTTAAAAGTTTCTCGCAGTTTCAAATGTTACATTTTGGAGACTTCACTGTATGTGTATATCGAATGGAGAGAGAGAGAGAATTTAATTATTTTAAAAAGTCGTTTATGTAAGGAATAAAAATTTTCAATTTCTCAAAGGGCAGGCACATAAATTTTTATTAGCATATTATTAGTTTCTTAATAGCTTTACCGTCATAATACGTTGAATGTCGCGTTATTATTTCTTCATTTTCATTTGATTGGATTGATAAACTGTGTTTACATTTTTCGATTTTCCTAACTGTTAAACGAGAAGTTGTAACCACGGGAATATCATAAACGATAATTTTGACAGTTGAACGATATTCAGTCTTGTAAAGGTTACATCTCGCTAAATCTCGCTCGTACGCATCACTACCTTGAAAGAAAAAAATCTGCGCGAGCGAGGGCATTCTCTCATTGAAGACAGTATAGTTGTTATAGTTAAAAGTTTCTCGCAGTTTCAAATGTTACATTTTGGAGACTTCACTGTATGTGTATATCGAATGGAGAGAGAGAGAGAGAATTTAATTATTTTAAAAAGTATATGTAAGGAATAAAAATTTTCAATTTCTCAAAGGGCACGCACATAAATTTTTATTAGCATATTATTAGTTTCTTAATATCCTTTTTAGTATGGAGTGAAAGGTAAAAAGATGACACTCCCTAAGTGTCACTATTGTACCCAAGGGAATTGTAGCGTTGAAAAGGCGTATTTGTGTGCTTTGTCTGGAAAAATAAGAAGAGAAAATCAGCCAAGTAATGTCAGAAGAGAACTTCTTTTAATCCCAATAGTCTCATATAAATAATGCCTTTTTTAACTTGATACATTTAAAAAAAATGTCTCTTATGTTGAATGTGCGGACAAATATAATTTCTTATTTTTAAAAGTTTAAAATTCATACGGTTCAATGAAAAGATAATTAAATCTGAATATGTGAAATTTCACTTATTATACGTTATAAGTCGTCTTCTCAATCAATAAGTGCATATATATATATATATATATATATATATATATATATATATATATAGTTTCATTTATGCTCTAAATTTAAAGCACTCCTTTTTTAATATTATTTAGAGCATCATAGTTAAAAGGTGTTATGACAAAGAAAAAATTGCAGTTTCTTTAAATATTCAAAAATAAATTTTAATTTGCGATTTAACATAATTTATTCAGAGCATTAATAAAACCTAATTTTTTTAAAACAATTAAACAAATAATATACTTTTTTCATCGAAAGTTATAATACTTGTAACTTGAACTTTAATTAGAATAAATATTTGGTTAATTTTGTTGATATTAATAACGACTATGTATGGGGCAAAATTCCTCAACTGCCCAGGTCAAAAAAAATGTTATTTAAACTTTGCCAAAATGCTACTACCATTAGTGGAATTGTAAATATAAAATATTTTTGAATTTGATAAAATATTTTTTGAGTTACATAGCTTCAAAATTTTGCCTTTTTAAAAAAATGTTCCTTCTCCAGTGTAACATATTAATAAGCAAAATCAATGAAATTTAAAGTATGAATAGTGATCCTTAAAGGGGCCCTCACGAGCAATAAGCTGGTTATAAAAAAGGTGTTTTTTTCAATTTGACCAGAAAATTTAAAGCCAAACTCTCAATTTCAATGTATCTCAAAATCGATGTCCCCCATTCTGCTCCGATCTATCCCAATTGAAAGCTCACCCCACTTCCCATTCTAAATTCGAAGAATGAACCAACTAAGAAACAGAAACGTCAACTGAAAATAGCGAGAGTAAAAAGGATATTTTAAGCAAGCCTAAAAGAGGAAGACCAGTAGGCAGAACGAAATCCAAAAGAATAGTAGCACAAGATATAAAAGAGGAAAGCTCTGTAGCCACAAGATTAAGACCTAGAAAGATAATACAGAATCCAAATATAAGAGATGACACAAGTGACAATTCACATGGAGAAGACTTCACGACCAGCAAAGATTCTAGTGAAGATGAATCAGTTTTCGGGCCAGAAGACATCCCCATTTTTAAAAAAAGACAGTAGAGTACTACCTTCCCTAAGTGAACCAATACTAGAGTCAGTCACTCAATAATCCAGCGACGACATTTTTATCACGAACTCCATTATACCAGAGGAAGAAGAGATAGCAGTCTATATAAGTCCTACTGTAGAAAGTTCAGAAGATGAATATGAAGAAGTTATTACTATGAGCGAAACAACAAACACAAAACAGATTAACAAACCAGATAAGCAAATGATAAACAATGTTAAAGACTATTAAAAGATTTAATTTATCGCTGGCAAACCATCAAACTTATTACCGGGACAACAAAATGTTTGAAGAAAAAGAAGACAAAAACAAAACTTTGCAAAATGTTAACTCAGAAAATATCAATCTAGCAAAAGAAATAGAAGCTGACAGTAAATCTATTGAAGAAATAATTGCAGAACTCTGGAAAATTACCGAACAAATAAAAAATCCATCACCCAATTCTTTCATAGTAACAGAAAATTCAACGGAAATCAACAAGAAAAACGATAAAGATCAAAATCTCGCCAAGAACAAAAAAACAGTAACCTTTGACACTCCTGAATTTAAAAGTAAACCCACTGCTCAATCAACTCCATATATACCAAATCCTATAGTAGAAGATGCAGAGTCAAACACAAAAATAATGGAACAAAGAAAATCAAAAATGGTCCTTAGACAACTGGTTCAAAAAGAACAATTAAGCACAAATAACATTCAATTGCAATCACGAACACAATTAGGATTGGGAATTACTGTACTTTTCATAGATGACAAAAACTTTTAAAAAACAACTAATCATAGAAAAAGAAGAACCAATGATGAAAAGATTAGAAGTAATAAACTATGACAGAAAAGCAATAACAAGCGTTAAAGATAACTATGTACATTTTTTAACCCGAGATGCAGAACAAGCTAGCCAAATAACAAAATTAATGGCAGCCATAGAAGTTATAGATCTGTTTGAAGTAAAAAATAAAAAACCAAGGGTAGGTCAAGTACTATTCACCCATGTGGAAAATACAATGTTTTTTCAGTAATAATATCCAACAAATACGATGACGACATCAATCTAGAAAATTTAAAGGAGATTTTTGAAAATCTAAAGTACATACTTCTTAAAAACAACATTGGACATTTTCGCATAGCTAGATTTGGAGAATTGCTAGACACACTAGGAGAAAACTGGGTATAATAACTTGTCAAAGTATTTTTAATACCAATATAAAAATCAGCCTATGTTATAGAAAAATTACCATTCCTTCAGAAGAACATAGAAAAAAGATAATCTCGGAATATCACTATAGTCTAATAGCCGGACATAAATGTGTAAATAAAACCTATAGAAGAATTAGAGAAAAATTCACAGGTCCACGACGAGATATCACAGAATAAATCAGGAAATGCAGAAGCTGCGCACAAAGAAAAATCATAAGAACAAAAAATAGAGAACCGATGATAATTACCGATACCCCTTTAGAAGTTTTTGATAGAGTATCACTAGACACAGTTAGTAAACTACCGACTACAGTAAACGGTAACTGTCATGTTCTGACAATGCAGGATCAATTAAGCAAATATTGCATATTTGTACCAATCCCTGACATCAGCGCAACTACGATCGCACACGCAATAACTACAAATTTATTTTCAGTTTACGGTGCTCCGAAAACAATTTTAACAGACAGAGGAAGGATGTTTACCAGCAATTTACTACGAAGATTAGCAAAACTGTTTAAAGTTACTCAAGTAACGACAACTATGCAAAATCTAGTGATGATTGGCATAGGCTACTAGCATATGCAAGCTTTGTCTATAATAGATCGGTACATAAATCAACAAGGTTCACTCCGTTTGAATTAGTTTTCGGCAATTTAGATAGAACTCTTACAGCATTCCCACAGAAGACAAACTAAGGAATTATGAAAATTACATACAAAAACTAATAATGAGACTAATAGAAATAAGGAACATTGCAGCAAACAATCTAAATAACGTTAAAGAAATTTCAAAGGTTAGATATGACTCAAAATCAAGACCATTACAAATTAAAATAGAAGTAGTCTAATAGTAGACGTCCAAGAAGAAGGAAGAATAGGCAAATTTGAACCTTATTATCATGTCCCCTATGAAGTAATTTCAATAACAGAAAATAATAATTTAATTATACGTAAGTCATACGTAACAATCCACTATGTTTTTATATTAAAAAAACTACACCTAATATGTAAAGATTCAAAATGAATAATAAAATAAATGAAAAACCACATTGTTTTCAAAATAGAACAATAAATTTATATACTTCTCTTTGGACATTTCAAAAGCAATATCAAAATTACTTTATCATCCACTGTGTTTTTATATTGTGAAAATTACTCCAAATATGTAAAATTCAAAATGTATAATAAAAAAAATTAAAAACTATATTGTTTTCAAAATAGAACAATAAATTTATATACTTCTCTTTGGACATTTCAAAAGCAATATCAAAATTACTTTATCATCCACTGTGTTTTTATATTGAAAAAATTACTCCAAATATGTAAAATTCAAAATGTATAATAAAAAAATTAAAAACTACATTGTTTTTTAAAATAGAACAATAAATTTATTTACTTCTCTTTCAACAACTTAAAAGCAATGTCAAAATTACTCCATCTTCCAGTTTTTTTTATTTAAAAAACCTACCCTTAAATTTACAAATCAAAAGTTTAAAGTAAAAAAATGAAAAACCACATTGTTTTTCAAAATAGAACAATAAATTTATGTACTTCTGTTTCTACAACTCCAAAGCAATGTCAAAATTGCTCCATAAACCTGTCTTTTTAAATTGAAAAACCAACCCTTAAATTTACAAAATGTTCTAAAGTAATTTAATACATGTGACTTTCCACGGTAAAAGGGATCTCAGCTCCCAACAGTGAATTTTGCGTGGAACGCCACATAGAAATAAACTTTAAGATTACTTTAAAGACGTTTCCGATCTCAGAATTATTATTTTTAAAATTTAGAAAGAAAAAGTAACGTAATTTATAATATTTTCCATTAATAAAATAATAAGGGGTATATATCCTAATGTTGAAACATATAATTTTCTGTTTTCAAACAACTTTATAAAATCATTGCAAGTAATTCCTGTTACTAATGAATAAGCAATTCTTTTAAATAATACTAAAAAATTGTAAACAAAATGTGCTAATCAACGCTAAAATTTTCTATCGCTGTAAACTAAGCATAAAAGCAAACTAAGATACTTAAAAATCTTCCTAAAACAAAAAAAGAGGAAACGAATTTTTTAAACAAAAAAGTTTGCCTTTATTTAAAAGATTCATTTTAAATGTCAACATTAAGAAACGAAAATATTTATATTGTAATGAAAAGACTGCCAAGGTATGTCAGCTTAATAAAACGGGGGCAGTAACAACAATTTTGTTGTCACGTCCTATGCATAAAAATTTGTCTCTGATTTTAAATTTAAAAAAAATCAATTAAATAAGCATCCACATATTAATTTTTTTTAATGATATAGAACTAGCAAACAACAAAAAGCAATAACAAAATTTACCGATCATTAAAAATCACTGATATCAGAGATAGATTTTTTAAATTAAAATACATATCTTACAGACATTTATGTAAAAATTATATCAAGAACATATTATTTTATAAAACTCAAAAGAGTTAAATACCACTACAACAAAGATGGATACACCAGGACCACGACACAACCACAAACAGTTTTCTTAGCAGCTGACAAGGGACGTCAGCCTAATAAAAGGGGGTATTTGTTACGTATGACTTCGTAACATTTTTATGTTTTTAGTAAAAACATATTGTATTTAAATGAACTCAATAATAATTTATTCATGTCGATTCATGAGGTAATAGTTAAACTTTTAACACATGATGACACTTTGTAACACACATATTACAACATTCAGTAAGAAATTTTCTATTAAGATCTAATTAATGAAATTAAGATTGTGATACTATAAAATGTGCAGAACTGTGTTAAACATTCTTTAAGAGTTAGTAGAATTTACTTACGATATTTCTCAATGTAAATAAGTGGTTCATCAAAACAACAGAACTTGGGTAATGACATTTAAACAAATCTGCAAGGTAGCAGATAATCATTAAGTAATAACTTAATATCACAATAATAAGTAGGTCCTTCCCACAAAAATGTCGTTTAATAAAACGAATCGACAAAGGGAAATCATGTCAGTTGCCCGTCAATCTTGGCGAAACGAAGTATGTTTGGCCATAGTAGTGGGCGCTAGAGTGAAATACACGCTTTTTTGACAAAATTTTTAAAAACTTTGAATTTTTCGCTGAAAAAAATGTAATGATCAAATCCAATCATGTTCGCTATATTTTTCCGAAAATCTACACACGAAACTACATGAAATAAAACAAACTGCAGGGTAGCTCCATGCCTAAAAAATCAAAGTTGTACCCTAGTTCTTTGATTTTGTTGAAACTTCGAAATTTTAAAGTGGAATACATGGCAGTAAAGAGTCTCAATTCGATTTTCAAAAATTTTGAAAAATTTTGGATTTACGAGGTTTTAAAATTTTTTTTTGAAATTTTGAAAATGGTATATCTCTAAGGAAAATGAATGAAATTTAATGGAATTTTCAGAGAATGCTTATTGTTTACCGACAATTTAAGAAAATATTTTAGAAAAAAATTTTTTTTAAACAAATTATTAAAAAAATAATTTTTAAATAAACAATTTTTTGAAAAGTGCCATTTTTATTTTTTTTTTTATAATGATTAGATTCCCGTCTATTTTACGAGTATTTTCCAAAAAAAAATTGATGGAGGGTCTGAAACTTTAGAAGATATTAAATTTTTTGTCCTTGCGCGCAACCGTAAAAAGCGCATTTTCCGGCTATACTCTACATACAAACAAAACGTCCAAAGACACCTCTAAGTCGTAAATTTAAACCGAATTCGATTTTTCTTTTTATAGAATATCTGGCTATAAATTCGTAAGAATACTGTACAATTTTTAAATTTATATTTGTTTAAACAAATTATTATTATTGTTGTTAATAACTAACTTCTTACATATTGTACCTAGAGAAGTGTATTTTTTTCTAATTTTGCAATTTACCGGACCTAACACAAATACCAATGCAATTTTAAAACAATATTATTGTTTAAGCAAGATTTAAACAAAATATTATTGTTATAATTACTAACTATTTATAGAATACTATACTTAAAAGATACAGTTTTTTCTAACATGCAAATTTATCAAACTTTTTTTATATGCAGATTTACATTAAAAATAAAATTATATTTTAAACAAAAATAAGAATAATAATTTATTTAAAAATTAATTAATTTTTAATTGTTCTTTTAATTTTAATCTAGGTAGCTCAATGCCTAAAAATTCAAGTTGTTTCCTAGTTCTTTGATTGCGAAATTGACACAGAACACATGCAAATGAAAATTGTGAAAACACCCTACTTAAAATAAAATCAGGAATCGTCATGAATGGTTAGAATTTCTGAACATTCCTAAACAGGTTCACTACTTCTGACGTTTTCAAACGTTTCTCACCATTCCTAACCAAATACTTTCCAAGCTCCTCCCACTTTACTCCCACCATTTTCGAAGCTGTGACCATCTCTGAAATTCTTGACTATTTCTGAAATGTGTGAACACATAACCTATAAAAATTTTGGTACATCTTTCTAATTTTAGTAAAGTCTCACGAAAATTTATATATTCTTTTAACTTAACAAAAGCTCTCATTTTTCAAATTGGTATAATTATTGAATTAATTATACAGCAAAAGTAGGTAAATGAATCAAAACATTCGGACCATTCTTTTAACATAATTTAATATATTTATTTAATATATGTATATTTACTTGTAATTATTTAATAAAGTTAATTAATAATAAATTTTGTTTCATAATATTAGTAATTTACTATACCAGTATACTTATTACGAGAAGTATTTGCATTATAATTGAAATACAGTTAAATTTAAATTATTATTAATCATTAATAGAATAATTTATTACTATAATGATTATTAATCATTTAAATTTTTTATAAAAATTTCAATATTGCATTAATAATTCATAATTATTATAAATTATAATGTTAAATTACATTAATATTAAATACTAAATTCATTTTAAATGCAGATATAATGATAATAATTATTATTGATCTGTATTCGTATTACAGTTTATGAAACATATTCCATATTTTAAAGTTAAGACTTAATTTATTATTGAGTCTAATAATAATAAATTAATTAATTAATAATAATTAATTATTAATAATTAATTAATCATTAATAATAATTTTTATTAATTCACATAACTTATTATGACTAAATTGAAATATAATTAATTAATAAAAATTATTTAACAGTTTATTCTGATTTATTGATAATATTGGTAATTAACCCATTAACGCCTGAATGCACTGAATTTTTAATCTGACTTCAATCTTAAATATTTTCTAATAAACATATTATTTTCTCTTCGATAAATATTTTTTTTTGCATTAAAGTGTCCTCTATCCGAATATGATATTAGAAAATTAATAAAAAATTGTTTAATAATATTTTTTGCATATAATTAAAAAATTGCATGATTTTTTAAAGGTTTTTTATTACAAATTCTTAAATTTTTAAGTCAAAAATTTTTTTTTGACATCTAATATTACCATAAATCGTGCACTCGATTGTTATACTTTCAAAAAATATATTGACTTTTTAAATTTAAACATTTGATTTTTCAAAATGGCGCCTAAAATTAAATTTTTTCTGAAAATTTGAAATTTGATGCTCGATAAACATTTTTTTAAACTGTGGCTTGAAAATGTTTACTCGGGGGTTTTCGGGGTTGTTGATTACGAATTTGATATTAGTTTTTCAAAATTCAAAATGGCGGATCCAATATAGCGGACAAAAATTTCAAAAATTGGTTGGATTCTCATACAAATCCGCACACAGGGGTTTTTGGGGTCGCTCATTACGAATTTGATATTAGCTTTTTAGAAATCAAAATGGCGGATCTAATATTAGAAAAAAAATGAAAATTTCACTTACCTTTGAAATACATCTCTAACACCTGGCGGAAGAAAAGAGAATTATAACGAAAAATGTGCGAATTTTTCAAAATGATAAAAACTTTACATGTAAAAGAGTACAGAAAAAATTTAATTAATATCAAACAATTAATTTGTCGTCATTAACATTAAACATTCTTGTAACTAATAAATAGTTATTAATTTTTATTGTTATATTCACTTTTATAATTTTTTCATTATTTTTTTATAATTTAAATATTCTATTAAATAAATATAATAAAATGTAATAATTATTAGCATAATAATTGCATAATATTAGATCCGCCATTTTGATTTTTAAAAAACTAAAATCCTTTTTATAATTAATCAGCGACGCCGAAAAATCCCTGAGTAAGGATTTAAAAAAAAATCCCACAGAATTTTCAAAATTTTGTCTATTTTGAAAAAATAATATCAGATTCACGACGAGCGACCCCAAAAACCTCCGAATACTGATTTATAAAAGAATCCAACCAAATTTTGAAATTTTTGTTTGCCGTATTGAATCCGCCATTTTGAATTTTCGAAAACTAATATCAGATTCGTATTCAGCGACCCCAAAAACCCCTGTGTGCGGATTTGTATGAGAATCCAACCAATTTTTGAAATTTAATATCAAATTTGTAATTAGCGACCCCGAAAACCCCCGAGTAAACATTTTCAAGCCACAGTTTAAAAAAATGTTTATCGAGCATCAAATTTCAAATTTTCAAAAAAATTTAGTTTTTAGGCGCCAATTTGAAAAATCAAATATTTAAATTTAAAAAGTCAATATATTTTTTGAAAGTATAACAATCGAGTGCACGATTTATGGTAATATTAGATGTCAAAAAAAAATTTTTGACTTAAAAATTTAAGAATTTGTAATAAAAAACCTTTAAAAAATCATGCAATTTTTTAATTATATGCAAAAAAAATATTGTTAAACAATTTTTTATTAATTTTCTAATATCATATATACGGATAGAGGACACTTTAATGCAAAAAAAAATATTTATCGAAGAGAAAATAATATGTTTATTAGAAAATATTTAAGATTGAAGTCAGACTAAAAATTCAGTGCATTCAGGCGTTAATGGGTTAAAGTTTACTATTTTACAATTGCTCTTTATGTAGACAATTGAATCCAGAAATATGTAAGTCGGTTCGGTATTCGCGCTTGTTAGGGCAGTTATAGTTTAGGCACTAGGTTAGGTCATGCGTCAGGGTTCGATCCACGTATGGTCAAAACTTTAATTTAATTCCGGTCATTAGTTTCAAGTTGTTCCATATGTAAATAAAATTATATTAATTAAACATATTTTTTTATAATTATTTTGTTGCAACTTTTTACATATGTGACGTGTCGCGACAAAAGGGACCTTAGCTCTGAAAAAATTAATTTCGAGTTATGTATATCATTCAATATTTATTGAGTTGCTCTTTCACATACAAGCGTCAAAAATACTTTTTACTTATAGATTTTTTTGTTATTAATGTTTAAAAATGAACTTGTTGAGTGTTTACACGTGGTTGTTCAGAAAAGCACCCATTCCACTTTCCAATACAACTACACTGGTCATATACATACAATTCGTGCGCTTCGTGTAACGCGGACAAATATCAATGTGTAGTGAGTAGTGGGGCTGAATTCTAGTAGAACTTCTCCACCAATCAGAGACGCTCTACTTCAATCGCCTTTCCTGCAAAATTCACTATTAGGAGCTAAGGTCCCTTTTGTCGCGGCACGTCACATATTGTTTAAATAAATAAAACAGAAGTGGCTAAAAAATATGGTCAAAAATAAGACACAAATGGTCTCAAATAGTCCCCAATTATGGGCGGGGTCAACAAAGAGGAGGGGATAGTAGCAAACTTGTGACCACTTTAAACTTCCTCCTGATCAGTTGTGATAGATTTTTGACGAGATCCATCCAGAATCCTAAGAAAACTGGATGAAAGTGGTCAGGCGGTCTGACCAGTTTTGTGATCATTCCTGATTAATTTTTAGTAGGGCAACTTTATAATCATTTGTTTATCATGGTTATAAATATTAAATAAAAAACAAATTACCTATATTGAAAGCTTTTAAAATTGAAATATTTTGGAGACATTAAAAACAAGAACACTTTATCGAGTTCACAAAATTAAGTGAAATAAACTTTTAGAAAGGAAAGTAACACAATTAATATTAAATATAATTGTTGATAACAACTATTTAAACAATTTTTTAGCTTAGTTTTTTTGGAATAATTTTTTTAGTAATTACAAAAATTTAATTTTTTTTAAAGAAAAATAATATAATATAATTAGGGAAAACTTTACCAACCCTAAGTAAAAGTTAATTAAGTTTTAAATAAATTATTATTCTTATTTTTGTTTAAAATATAATTTTATTGTTAATGTAAATCTGCATATTAAAAAAGTTTAATAAATTTGCATGTTTAGAAAAAACTGTATCTTTTAAGTATACTATTCTGTAAATAGTTGGTAATTAACAATAATAATTTGTTTAAATCTTGCTTAAACAATAATAATTATGTTTTAAATTTGCATTGGTATTTGTGTTAGGTCCGGTAAATTGCAAAATTTACCGGACTGTCAGGATTATAGCCTGACATTCTATAAATAGAAAAATCGAATTTGGTTTAAATTTACGACTTAGAGGTGTCTTTGGACGTTAGTTTGTATGTAGGACAAAAGTTTTTACATCTATTCCCTTTAAATACTTCTCCATGGTATGATTTCGAGATGATCCCAAGTTTTCTGGACCACAAAAGAGCCTTTTCACGACCAACAAGACGCACTATTCCATCCCAAAATAAGTGATTAACAAATCCTTGGAGAATATGTAATTCTGGAATAATACACTTCTCCAATACACAGAGATCACCAGATTCATCAAATAACGATGCATTTACTGTGCTATGATAATTTGGAGCAAGTGTTTTGTTTTTTCACGCGTCACAAAATGCTTTAAATTCATTTTTTAATTGTTCAAATGTTTTCAGTTCTCGTGACTCTAAATATAAATAATCTATTTTTTCCCTTGAAGTCGAATTTTTTTTCGTCCTCACTTGAATTTCTTTAAGTACGCAAACATACGCAACAATATGGACATGGGAACATTGCAGTGGTGGTTTGTTGACCATTTACCATAAAGATTAGCTTGAAGTCAGCAACGAATTTAAACGGGATATTATTTAATTTAGTCAGCTCAAACAAAGATTCCAAGTTTTCATACGTCTCCTTGATTTTTGGAACTAAGCACAAAATTATTAAACGATTAACACTAGTCAGTTTTGCCTTTTCTCCACTTACTGCGCCTTCACAATAACTTCTTCGTTTTTTGACAGGATAATCGGGTTCAACATTTTCGTCCGCTTCATAATCGTCATCAACTTCTTTTTCGGTATTGTAATTGTGTGGAAATAAAGTTAAGCAAATTTTAAAGAAACCTTGCCCACCATCTGCAAGAACTTTAATATGATAATCTCCAATTAAATTACGGTGTTCAATAATTCTTGAAACTATCTTTTCTGCATTGGCATACACAACCGGCCTTTTTTCTTTGATATCTTTTACACCTTCTACGTCAAAGTCCCATAGTTCGTATTGGTATAAATCCGACAATAGTTTAGAGTTCATCGATAGGTGCTCGGCTAATTTTAGAGTTACTGAATGTTTACCAGCAATACACCTCACGAAATTTGCCATCTTCTTTATAAAACTTCAGGACAATCCTGTATTAACTTGAAAATTGCTGAATTTTTCACTTGAGACTTTGATTTGTTTATTTACAGGGTGAAGTGCAATTTTCATAGCAGATCCTTATACATTTGTTAACTCAATATTAATATTTTTTTCATTTTTATCATTATTGCTGGTTCGATCTCTTAACAAACTACATATGATGCGATCTTGTTGTCTTTCGGTCAGTTGCTTTACAATATCAACGACATTTTCACAAACAACATTACTATTCGGCCCTAGAAAGAAAAACAATGTGTGCTTAAGTGACATTTCCTTCGAATAAATTTAATAAATTATTGTCGTTCAAATTATTCTATACATACGTATGTTTCCCTGTTGAAGGGCAGATTTGGTAGAACAGGTGTGTTTTAAACCTCGACCAATTTCCTGCCAACAAACTTTGCACCTCGTTGTTGAATTAGCAGACTTTGTGGTTTCATTGAAAGTTTTTCCAGATTGTTTGGAGTTTGAAGAATCGTTATTTTGGGTTGATAGAACAACACGATTTTCAAATTTTCTTTTATTACCAGCACCTTTTCTCCGTTTAACGTGAACTTTATTTATTTTATTATTTATAAAATCAAATCAATTTGAAATTTTTGTATCTTTTATTTATTTTATGCAATACCTTTATATCGAGCCTTTGTACAAATAAAATCACAACATTGAAGGTTATCAGTTTGTCGAGTCTTCTTTGGCAATTGTGTATCTAAACAATTCGGCATTACTGGTACTGGTCTTTTAAAGTCATCCTTTTCGTAATCATCAAGTGACAAACGACAAGAAACGCAAATGCTCAAAGGAAACTTGGAATTTTATAGATCAAATTTCCCATTCAAATACTTTTTGATCAAATCTACATATTTTTCTGTTATAGCAAACCACTCTAACTTTTTTTCTTTTAGAACAATTTTTTCTCCACAAGGAGCGCAATGTTTTTGGTGGTTTGCCGATATATCATTTTCAGACATTTTTGGTTAATTAAAATATAACCATCACACCAACCAAGTCAAATATAAAATGTCAAATCAATAATAAAACTAAAGTTGCATTTCTTTAAAAAAACGAAAATAAAATTTATAATGTTTCGATTATTTTTGCGATCCCTCGCTTAAACGATCAGCTAGGATTTCAAATAAAACGGATTTGTGATTTTAACGTTACCCCGAACATATTCCTGGGTACAGTTTTACTCGTCATTTTTGCTTGGAATTTCCTAGTTTCAAGACAGCCGTGTTAGATTGATTTATTAGATTGGTTTATTAGATTGGTTTATTGAATTTGTTTATTGAATTGGATTGTATTAGAATGGTGTATTGAATTGGATTGAATTAGATTGACGGATAAATATTGTGATTAATTACAAATATTATGTGGAAATATGGCTTCTAATGTTGAAAATAAGATTGAAGTATCTAAATATGATATATTGGATGATATTCACATTTATAAATTTCAAAAGTTTTTGGAAAGAGAATCAAGATTAATTTTTAGTATGCAAACCACTTTGTTGCAACAACAGTTTGGTAGTTATGATTGTGAAGTATTTACAATAGCATTTGCTACTTATATATTTTGCAATGAATTTCCGAACACTCTTGATTATGTTATTTTGGATGAAAATGTAGTAATTGATATTACTGAAACTCAAATAAGTGAAATGAAAAAAAATATAAATGTAATGTTTAAAGAAGGTCGTTTAATTTCCTTTAAAACGAAAAACACAAATGGCGTTAGGTCTTTCATTATTCAGAAGAATTAGGGACGCCTTCTTGATGAATCTAAAGGTGTTTTATGTAGAAATTTAGAATTTTTACATGAAAATGTTAATCCAAAATTCTTTAGTTCAGTCCTAAAAAGTAAGAAAGAAATAACAGAAAAAGAATTTTTTCTCGTGCTGAATGTAATAAGATTATTGTTTTCAAAAATGGTAATGATATTGCGAGTTCCAAATGTCAAAAGACAAATGAAAGAATAAAATTAAACTATGAAAAGAAAACAGTGAAACACGAATTTTTAATTGAAAATAAAGAAAAATATAGGTACGAGTTATTTGCATGTGTACAAGAATTATCTAACTAAACTAACTAAATTATCACGTCCTGGAACATTTTCAGGAGACTTGTCATCCTGACACCTAGACAGCCTGCACTAGGCAAATCACTAGGTGTCACTAAGTTTATCATTATAGACTTCAAAGAGTCAACATTTATATAGAGTTTAATTTTTGACTAAAATGAGCGTTTAATCGTGCGTGCCCTCAATGCCATACTTTTCATGCAATTTGGACAAAAAATTATGTTCGCATTATGGGCGCAAAGGTGATTCCGACTCCGGCGAGATTTCGGAACCTCGGGGACTCTTCATCTCGCCATCGTCGCAATCACCTATTTTGCGCCCTTGATACGAAAAAAACTATTTTGTTCTACCTGCACGGAAAGTATGTCATTTCGGGCACCTAGAGCGGGCGCAAAGTAACTCATTACCACCCAGGGGTAGGGGAAGCGGGCGCAAAATATTTTGCGCCCGCTTCTCCTACCTTCGAGCAGGCAAAAGAGTATTTTGCGCCCACATGTTAATTATTCGATTTTCTTCATTAAAATGTGATATTTTCTAATTTTTTAAGTTGACTATAAAAATGTAAACATTTTCAACTTGTTTTATTTTGTCTAAAAACATGTGCAATTTTTTTCGATTTTCTCTCAAAATAATTATGACACATTTGGTTTTGTTCACATTTCGGTTATAAAAATTGGCAATTACTATATTTCCAGAATAAATTGTTATCTTATTTTTTTATTAAAACTTGTATCATTATAGACATCAAGGAGTTAACATTTATATAGAGTTTAATTTTTAACTAATATGAGCGTTTAATCGTTCGTGCCCTTAATGACATACTTTCCATGCAGTTTGGACAAAAAATTATGCTAGCATCATGGGCGCAAAGGTGTTTACAACTCTGGCGAAATTTCAGGACCTTGGGGACAATTTCGCGCCCGAGGCGAAGCCGAGGGAGCTAAATTGTGTCCCCTCGGTCCCTTTATTTCGCCATTGTCGCAATCACCTATTTTGCGCCCTTGATACGAAAATAACTATTGTGAATCAAAGGGCATCTGATAGACCCGATATTGTAGCAAGAAATTTTTTTTTAAAAGTAAATCATTTAATAGAGATTATTGTCCGACAAAAGTTGTTTGGTGAAGTTAAATCTTTTGTTTATGTTGTAGAATTTCAAAAAAGAGAATTACCGCATATTCATATGCTGGTTATATTAAAAGAAAACTCTAAAATTTTGTCACCTAAAAGTGTTAATTGTTTTCACTCAGCTGAAATTCCAGATGAGAAAATTAATCCTATATTACATAAAAGAATAATGCAAAATAATATTCATGGTCCTTGTGAAGATTAATGCATAGTTGATAGGAAATGTTCTAAAAAATTTTCGAAAGCTTTTCAAAATAAAACTACAATATAAAATGATTATTATGTTTTACATCAGCGAAGTAAAACGTATAAAGACCTGATGGTTATGTTGTAGATAATTGATATGTTGTTCCTTATTCTTCAATGTTTTCATAAATATTTAACTGTCATATTAATGTTGAAATAGTTTCAAGTATAAATTCTGTAAAATATATATTTATAAAGGTCATCATGCAGCTTCTATTATTAATACGAATGTTGATGGACAAAATAGTATTAATCATAATGAAATACGTCATTATGAAGAGAATAGATATCTTGGTCCAGTTGATGTAGTATGGAATATTATACATGGATAAGGGATACTCTTCAATAGAGATTAAGAAAGCGTTTTGACAATGTAATAGGTAAAATATTTTCTGTTTGTTCTTCTCAATTAGAATTGTTTCATTTAAGATTGTTGTTGCTCACCAGAAAAGGTGCTACTTCGTATGAAGATTTACGAACAGTTAATGAAATAGTTTATAAAACATTCACTTCAGCATGTTTAGCATTAGGTCTGATAGAAGATGATCATTAACGGATAGAATAATTGAATAAGCTGCAGTATAGATGATGCTTTAACTTCTTCGTCGACTATTTGTTAGAATTTTAATTCACTGTCATCCAGTAGAACCGAATGAACTGTAAGATAGATTTAAGATAATCTTGAAAGTTAATTTTTGGAAACTTTGTTTTTTGTTACATATTTTACAAAATTACTTATAAAAAATTTTGTTTACGAGGTTTAGAGCTTTAAACATTTGTTCTTAAAAAGCAATTGAAAATTTTCGTTTAATACTTACGGTATTGGTAAAAAATAACACAATTTTCAACAAATACCTCTGGTGCGTAATGGATCAGTTTGGACGATCTATTAAGAAAAACTTATTATATATAAAATATTAATAAAAATAGTCCTGTTAAGTTTAATTTCTTGTAATTTATATTTGAATGAGTACTAATGATAACCCTTTATTAAAAAATAACTAGAGAATAGATAATTTAAGTAAACGGATTTTGCATTTCGCTACAACTTTTTAAAATTTAAAAACTAAATGTTTAAAGTTCAAATTAAATATGTTCCATTTTCAATATTCTTTGTTAACCAAAATAAAAGAATAAAATTTTTTAAAAGAATAATTTTTTTGTTAATCAAAATTGGCAATATTAAATAATATTTCATGATCTAAATTATAATTTTATTGCTAAATCAATATGCCCCGGCCCGAGGCGAAATTGCTCACCTTGCATTTCTCTAAAAACATTGTTCTAGAAAAAAAGTATAAGTGATATTAAGGCGTGCTTTTGTTAATTAAAAGCTGAGATGTTAGGCCAAGTTTTCCACATAATAAAATTTTTATTAAAGCAAGAATGATGAAGTTATGCAAGAAAAAGTGAAGAGTGATTTAAAAAATCACTTTAACTTTAAAACGCTAAGTGACAGAATAAAAATTCAAGATGGCGGATCCAATATGGAAGAGAAAGTAACAAAAACTGCTTGGATTCACTTTAAATTAGTCCCTTGGAGGTTTTTAGAGTTGGGTAGCTCCATGCCTAAAAAATCAAAGTTGTACCCTAGGTCTTCGATTTTTTTCAAACTTCGAAATTTTGAAGTGGAATACATGCCAGTAAAGAGCCTTAATTCGACTTTCAAAAATGTTTGTACCTAGAGAAGTGTATTTTTTCTAATTTTGCAATTTACTGGACCTAACACAAATACCAATGCAAATTTAAAACATAATTATTATTGTTTAAGCAAGATTTAAACAAATTATTATTGTTAATTACCAACCATTTACAGAATAGTATACTTAAAAGATGCAGTTTTTTCTAAACATGCAAATTTATCAAACTTTTTTTATATGCAGATTTACATTAAAAATAAAATTATATTTTAAGGTGTCTACTCAGTGATCATGACCTAAAGTTTACTTTTTGTCCTCTGTGAGAGATACACCGACCTCCGAGGTCCGAGTTTCTTAGCTCACCTGACTCTGGATATCATAGACGTCGCATTAATGCTCCGGCAATGCTATAACGTCTATGTAACTAACGGAGGCGATTCAGGGCCATCCTGGCCAGATGGTAGTACCCTATGAAGGTCCGATTGTCCCTCGATACGGGACAAACACCCAGTATGAGCGATTGTAAAAACAAGGAAGAGTACCTGCAGAGTAATGCTTCGGCTGAATCTCTCACTGGTTCCGATCATCAAGCGCTTTCGAGCGTGAGGATGATGGCCAGTGGCCCAAGGATGCAGGAGGGCAACAACGCGTTGGCAGTTCCACAGATCATCGTGGAGAAGGTGGAGAGACGAGGGAGTACGAGCAGTGTGACAAGTCAGGCTAGCTGCATTTCTGTCTTCAGTAATGCTTCAGCGAATGACATTGCTAGCTGCAACAAGGACCGAGATGAATGCATAAAGCTGCGGGAGGAAGAGGCGACATGCATTTTAGCAATGGAAGAAGAGGTCAGTAAGACGATAAAGTCCTGCGAAGTCCAGAGAAATGTCAATATGACAATCAAGGATGGACTTAAAAGCACGACATCGCTCATACAGGAGATCAAGATGAAGCACGCAGCGGCTACAAAAAAGGACGAGTGTTTCTACCAGGGACTGACCTGGTCGGAAGAAGTTAGACAAGATCGTAGAGTTTGAAGAGATCGTTGTAACGCAATTGTGTTAAGAAAAGTCGTCTTGGATTCTCAGAAAAGGAAGATAATAAGCGATCCTGAACCTGCGAAGGATCCTAAAATGAAAAAGGAGGAGAGACCTCCTAAAAAGACTAGAGGCAAGGGGATCAAAACGGTTCCAAAGCCAGACCAGGTCAAAAAGGGAAAAGCCACAGTGATCGTTAAAGTGGCAGAAGGAAATACTTTCGCCGAAGTGCTGGCGAAAGTTCGAAAAGAGGCTGACCTGGAGGCCAGTCAGACAAGGGTTGTGGGAGCTTTACCCACTAAAAAGGGAGACCTTCTCATCAAAATTGGAAGGTTTTGTGTCCTGCAGAATTAGCAGGAGAGTGATGGTCACAAGGTGTCACAAGTGCCTTGACTATGGCCATATAGGCAGAGATTGCCAAGGATTAGATAGGTCAGCTGCGTGCTTCAAGTGCGGAGAAGCTGGCCATAAAGCAGCAGATTGTAAGAAGAGCTCATGCTGCTTCTTATGCCAGGCGAAGTTCGGCGAGAAGAAGGACATCCAACACGTCGCCGGATCAGGTCGGTTCAGGGTCTTCAGGACTGCCTTAGAGGAAGCTAAGAAGATTCTGTCAAGAACAAGGAGGAAATAAGGCCAGAACAAGAGCGGCACGGAAGAGTCGCGTATGCGACTAAGTGGGACCATTCATCTACGAAGTCTAAAGCCACTAGGTAGTTCCGTAGGTGAATAATAGGTCTAATATAAATGTGTTTTTAACATGGTATGGTCGATGTGAGTCCTGATGTCTAAACAGAAGGCAATCGACTGAGTCCTGTATGTTTCAATTTGTAATAAATTGTTTCTTTATAAAGATTTTACTGTTTTCATAACCTTTCCAATTGGATTTATTCGGTTGTAAAGTTTATGTTAACTACCCTGCAGAAAGCTAAAAAAATTATATTTTAAACAAAAACAAGAATAATAATTTATTTAAAAATTAATTAACTTTTAATTAAAGTAGGTAATGTTTTCCCTAATTATATTATATTATTTTCCTTTCAAAAAAATTAAATTTTTGTAATTACTAAAAAAATAAAAAAAACTAATCTAAAAAATTGTTTAAATAATTGTTAACAACAATTGTATTTAATATTAATTGTGTTACTTTCCTTTCTAAAAGTTTATTTCACTTAATTTTGTGAACGCAATAAAGTGTTCTTGTTTTTAATGTCTCCAAAATATTTAAATTTCAAAAGCTTTCAATAAATGCAATTTGTTTTTTATTTAATATTTATAACCATGATAAACAAATTATTATAAAGCCGTTTTCACAATTTTCATTTGCATGTGTTCTGTGTCAATTTCTCAATCAAAGAACTAAAAAACAACTTTAATTTTTTGGCATTGAGCTACCTAGATTTAAATTAAAAGAACAATTAAAAGTTAATTAATTTTTAAATAAATTATTATTATTATTTTTGTTTAAAATATAATTTTATTTTTAAAATAAATCTGCATATAAAAAAAGTTTGATAAATTTGCATGTTAGAAAAAACTGCATCTTTTAAGTATAGTATTCTGTAAATGGTTGGTAATTAACAATAATAATTTGTTTAAATCTTGCTTAAACAATAATAATTATGTTTTAAATTTGCATTGGTATTTGTGTTAGGTCCAGTAAATTGCAAAATTAGAAAAAAATACACTTCTCTAGGTACAATATGTAAAAAGTTAGTAATTAACAATAATAATAATAATAATTTGTTTAAACAAATATAAATTTAAAAATTGCACAGTATTCTTACGAATTTATAGCCTGACATTCTATAAAAAGAAAAATCGAATTCGGTTTAAATTTACGACTCAGAGGTGTCTTTAAACGTTAGTTTGTATGTAGAGTATAGCCGGAAAATGCGCTTTTTACGGTTGCGCGCAAGGACAAAAAATTCAATATCTCATAAAGTTTCAGACCCTCCATCAATTTTCTTTTTTGAAAATACTTGTGAAATAAGCGGGAATCTAATCATTATTATTAAAAAAAATAAAAATTGCTCTTTTCAAAAAACTGTTAATTTAAAAATTATTTTGTTAATAATTTGTTTAAAAAAAATTTTTTTTTTAAAATATTTTCCTAAATTGTCTGTAAACAATAAGCATTCCCTGAAAATTTCCTTAAATTTCATTCATTTTCCTTAGAGATATACCATTTTCTAAATTTCAGAAAAAATTTTTAAAACCTCGTAAATCCAGAAATCCGGAGATCTTCCGGAAATTTATTTTTTTTCAGAAATCATACGGAAATCTTCCGCAAAATTTTCGGAAATTTATTTTTATGGCGGAAATTTTCCGGAAATTTATTTTTTTACAGAAATCATAAGGAAATCTTCCGGAAATTTATTTTTTTTGTACGAAAATCGTCAGAAAATTTTCCACAAATATTTTTTTTTTGTACGGAAATTTTCCGGAAATTTATTTTTTTTGCGGAAATCATCCGGAAATTTATTTTTTTTACAGAAATCATGCGGAAATCTTCAGGAACATTTCCGGAAATTTATTTTTTTGTACGGAAATCTTTCGGAATATTTTCGGAAAGTTTATTTTTTTTACGGAAATCTTCCGGAAATTTATTTCTTTTTACGGCAATTATCCGGAAATCCTCCGAAAATTTATTTTTTTTACAAAAATTATATGGAAATCTTCCGGAAATTTATTTTTTTTACGAAAATCATCCGGAAATTTTTTTTACGGAAATAATCCGGAAATCTTCCGGAAAAATTCAAGAAATTTATTTTTTTTACGAAAATCATCTGGAAATCTTCAGGAATATTTCCGGAAATTCATTTTTTTCACGAAAATCATTTGGAAATCTTCCGGAAATTTATTTTTTTACGGAAATCATCCGGAAATCCTCCAGAATTTTATTTTTTTTACGGAAATCATACGGAAATCTTCCGGAAAATTTCCGGAAATTTATTTTTTTTGTACGGAAATCATCCGGAAATTATCCGGAAATCTTTCGGAATATTTTCGGAAAGTGTATTTTTTTACGAAAATCATCCGGAAATTATCCGGAAATCTTTCGGAATATTTTCGGAAAGTTTATTTTTTTACGGACATCTTCTGGCAATTTATTTTGGTACAGAAATCATCCAGAAAATTTCCAGAAATTTATTTTTTTTACGGAAATCATCCGGAAATCTTCCAGAATTTTATTTTTTTACGGAAATCGTACGGAAATCATCCGGAAAATTTCCGGAAAATAATTTTTTTACGGAAATCATTCGAAAATCTTCCGTAAATTAATTTTTTTACGGTAATCATCCGGAAATCTTCCAGAATTTTATTTTTTTTTACGGAAATCATACGGAAATCTTCCGGAAATTAATTTTTTTTACGGAAATCATACGGAAATCATCCGGAAAAATTCCGGAAATTAATTTTTTTACGGAAATCATCCGGAAATCTTCCAGAATTTTATTTTTTTTACGGAAATCGTACGGAAATCATCCGGAAAATTTCCGGAAAATAATTTTTTTACGGAAATCATTCGAAAATCTTCCGTAAATTAATTTTTTCACGGAAATCATCCGGAAATCTTCCAGAACTTTATTTTTATTACGGAAATCATACGGAAATCTTCCAGAATTTTATTTTTTTACGGAAATCATACGGAAATCATCCGGAAAAATTCCGGAAATTTATTTTTTTTGTACGGAAATCATCCGGAAATCTTTCGGAATATTTTCGGAAAGTTAATTTTTTTACGAAAATCATCCGGAAATTATCCGGAAATCTTTCGGAATATTTTCGGAAAGTTTATTTTTTTACGGACATCTTCTGGCAATTTATTTTGGTACAGAAATCATCCGGAAAATTTCCGGAAATTTATTTTTTTTACGGAAATCATCCGAAAATCTTTCGGAATATTTCCGGAAATTTATTTTTTTGTACGGAAATCATCCGGAAATCTTTCGGAATATTTTCGGAAAGTTTATTTTTTTACGAAAATCATCCGGAAATTATACGGAAATCTTTCGGAATATATTCGGAAAGTTTATTTTTTTACGGAAATCATCCGAAAATCTTTCGGAATATTTCCGGAAATTTATTTTTTTGTACGGAAATCATCCGGAAATCTTTCGGAATATTTTCGGAAAGTTTATTTTTTTACGGAAATCATCCGGAAATTATCCGGAAATCTTTCATAATATTTTCGGAAATTTATTTTTTTTATGGAAATCATCCGGAAATTATCCGGAAATCTTTCGGAATATTTTCGGAAAGTTTATTTTTTTACGGAAATCATCCCGAAATAATCCGGAAATCTTTCGGAATATTTTCGGAAAGTTTATTTTTTTACGGAAATCATCCGAAAATCTTTCGGAATATTTCCGGAAATTTATTTTTTTGTACGGAAATCATCCGGAAATCTTTCGGAATATTTTCGGAAAGTTTATTTTTTTACGAAAATCATCCGGAAAATATCCGAAAATCTTTCGGAATATTTCCGGAAATTTATTTTTTTGTACGGAAATCATCCGGAAATCTTTCGGAATATTTTCGGAAAGTTTATTTTTTTACGAAAATCATCCGGAAATTATCCGGAAATCTTTCGGAATATTTTCGGAAAGTTTATTTTTTTACGGAAATCATACGGAAATCTTTAGTAATATTTCCAGAATTTTATTTTTTTTGCGGAAATCTTCCGGAAAATTTCCGGAAATTTATTTTTTTGTACGGAAATCATCCGAAAATCTTTCGGAATATTTTCGGAAAGTTTATTTTTTTACGAAAATCATCCGGAAATCTTTCGGAAAATTTCCGGAAATTTATTTTTTTTACGGAAATCATCCGGAAATTATCCGGAAATCTTTTGGAATATTTTCGCAAAGTTTATTTTTTTAACGGAAATCTTCCGGAAATTTATTTTTTTACGGACATCTTCCGGAAATTTATTTTTTTACGGTAATCATCTAAAAAATTTCCGGAAATTAATTTTTTTCACGGAAATCATTCGGAAATCTTTAGCAATATTTTGGTACAGAAATCATCCGAAAAATTTCCGGAAATTTATTTTTTTTACGGAAATCATTCGGAAATCTTCCGAAAATTAATTTTTTTACGGAAATCATCCGGAAATCTTTAGCAATATTTCCAGAAATTTATTTTTTTTGCAGAAATTTATTTTTTTTATTGAAATCATTCGGAAATCTTCCTGAAAATTTCTGGAAATTTATTTTTATTGCGGAAATCTTTCGGAAATTTTTTTTTTGTTCGGAAATCTTCCGGAAATTTTTTTTACGGAAATCATCCAGAATCTTTCGGCAAAATTAATATATGACCCAATTTTCAAAAATTGGATTTTTTCAGAGCATGGAAAAAATATGACTAACTACTACCTCGAAAATTATTTTTTTTAAAGATTGATAATTTAATCTTCAAATGTTACTTTTGTAAAGTATCTACAAAGTTTTAAAGATTGTTTTTCTTAACCCTCCGTCACATACGTTGGAAAAAATTACGACTTTACTCAGGTTTAGAGGAAATCCCTCACCACATTATAAAATAAGCAACATTACAACATAAACAAAGGAATCAACAAAAATTTAATTTTAACACAAACTTACAAATATGTAGTAAATTATTCTTAGTTATAAAATTAATAAAATTAATTTTCGGTTTCAAAAATAATAATTAATTACACGAATGCACATCTTCCAAGGAATTACACTTTACATGTAAAAATAATGGAACATTAACAAATAAGCAAAAAATCATAAAATAGTTTATTTTAATTATATTTATAATATAATTTTGCTATTAACCAACAGTGGAACAAAAAATGTTTTGAAAACTTGATTTTTTTATTCAACATAACCTCACTTTTTCGAGTTTTTTCTAGCTTTAAAGTTTCATAATTAAATATTAATTATGTCTAAACTAAATGTTTTTTTAGAAATGTGTTGAGGAATAATTTGTCTAAAGGTATTGAAGCTGATTTTTTTTGCAATGAGGAAAACAAAAGTTATTTTAAAAATACTTTAACCATAGAGGGAATTCCTCCCTAGGTGTGTGACGGAGGGTTAACTATTACTTAGAAACAAACAAATAATTTTATGTGATTGGGAATGCGTACGCAATATTTCAGGATTTGTAGTTTGAGGACTTGTCTTAGAAATTCTTAATTTTATTTCTAAGCCTTTTTTCCACTGGCAGGCATAAGAATATGTTAAGTTCTATGTATTTCAGTTCATTCATAGAAATAAACGGAATTGAAAGGAATTTATTGAGTTAAAGAACGTAACGTTAAAACCTTAACGAAAATAAAAAGGCGATTATCAGAGCCCGTTCAAATTTGTTCCCTTTTTAACTACTACCATTCGAAAGAGCGTCAAAAAAGGAGTCAGAAAATATTCCTGTCAGAACATTGAAGGTGGCGGAAAGGGTCAGAAAGTTGAATTGAAGTAGTAATTTCAAGTTTTTCAAAGTTTAACGATCGTTTTACTAGTCTACATTAAAATTTGTTCCCTTTTTAACTACAGTCGAACCTGGATAATTAGTCCCTTGATAAGCGGGAAACCTCTTTAAGTGGAACTTTTTTTTCGGTCCCTGCACAACTAATGCAAAATATTGAAAAAAAACCTCTATAAGTTGTAACGTGGTTTTTCACAAAATCACGTTACTAAAAACAAACCTGGAATCTCGCCGAAACTATTTCCACAAATCAAGTAAATCTTCTATAATTATGGCTTCCACCAGGCTCTCATCTTTTATTAACAACGAAAATTTATAATTAACGTCACAATGTATTTTTTATAAATTTTGTATCACATTTGTAAATTGTCATCGATTGGAGAAATTGAGATAAGTTATGTTTCTTTTGATAATTCTATTGCTGATAATTTCTTTTTATTATAATTTGAGAATTATAAATAAATCACAGCACAGCATTTGAAACGACAATGGAATGGACCATGGAAGCTGTTCATTCATCTTAGTCTCCTGGAGAACAACGACGAGATCCAGGAGGTGTCAAAACAAATCAACAAGTAGCAGACGACAGATTGGAGTCGAGCGGAGTGAAGTTGGTATTGACGGAAGATAGTCGCTGATCGAAAAAGGGACCATCACACCATTCCTAAAGGCCCGTTTACATGAGAGGGGTGCACACATTGTTAACATGGTGTGCCACCCCCTCCCGAGATTAAAAGATTTGGAATGGAGGGTCGTCTAGCATCGTCTTCAGGGTGTACGAGACGTGCACTAGTCACCTCAGGCACGTCTTCCTGGAGAATTTGCGGATGCAGGACGGTGGATAGAGACTGCCAGCGCCGCGGCGGACATTGGTACTATGGAGTTTCCGCCGCGGGCCTCTTCTCCAAGCGAAGTGGGCCGTAATGTTCCAACCTCACCTGTCAACTATCTCGAGTCCAACAGTCTGGTCGAAGCCGCTAACAAAAACGTGTCGTTGTCTTTTGAAATAAAAATAAAAAGTAAAAATGAGTTTCCGAGACGAGGAGAGTCGTCGTCTGGAAGGTTCGTAGAGTTGGTTTTCACCCCCGGATCCCTTGTCGTCGACGGTGCTGTGCTGTGTCGCGTAAATAAAAGACTAAAATAGTAAGAGAATTAGTAGTGTAAACTTAGGTTAGGTTTTGATTATTTTGATATTTTTCTATCGAGTTAAATAAATTTAGAATATGTTTGAAATGGTGAGATTTATTTAAAAGAAAAATTAAGTGACAAATCTCTCGCTCCTTTCTCCTTGAAACCCATGCTTTGAGAAAAGAGTCGAACACGAGGCCGAGCATTTTGAATCATCACCAAACCGGAAGCCACGAGGTCGTCGAAGTTCCGGTAGAACTATTTCTACCTGGCGCCGGGCGAGTTTCGCATTCAGAAAGGAACATCGCCGAAGGGGTTAATTCGCGGAACTAAGAGAATTCCGCGAATTATCGTGAGTGGTTGTTCCGGGGTGGAAAATCGTCAAGTTGTATCTTGGAAAATTTCTCAAGTTCGGCTTGGTCACGTGATCAGCTGACCAAGCCGACGCACTGGAAAATTCTAAGCATTACAAATTGGCGCCCAACACGCGGTAAGGCTAAGGAGTGAGAGAGAAAGCAACAGTACAGTGAGTTTCAAAAGTTTTACCGAAATATTCTAATAAAAGAATACGACACAGTGCAGTGCAGTCGTCGATGGATTAACTTTTTCTCTGGTCTGTAAGTGGGTTTAAAATTTTAATAGAATTGTTCATGAGTGCAAGAAAATCTTTTTTTTTGGAAAATCAACTAAAGAAAATTAATTAACAAAAATACTGAAGTACAGAAATTGTAATAATTGATTTACAAAAAAAATTTTTTTTTTCTAAAATTGAATTAGAAACAGCTCATGAACATTTCTAAGATATTAAATAATAATAAAATTATTTTTGCTTGTGATTGTATGTATTGAAGATTTTTTTTTAAAATTTATTTGAAAATGGCTCTTGCTTATTTCTCTTGAATTATTTTGCAAAATAACCTGAAGTGTTCCCTATCACCCAAATACCCCGCATAATAATTTTACATCGCGATTCTTGACTGTAAAATTTACCAAGATTAAATTCGAGATAGCTCTAGCAGAAGAGATTACGAATCAATTAAAAAATTTTTTTTTTCTCAATTTCAAAAAGAGAAATAAAAATATTTTTTTATTAAAAATTTTTTTTTCCGACAACTTCTCACACAAAAAGACGAGATAGGAAATTACTTCAGTAACAGAATAGAAAATAAAGTAAGACAAAGAAAAGTAAAATAAATTATTATAAAAATTATACCTTAGAAAATCCCTTAAGTTCGATTTGGTCACGGAATCAGCTGACCAAATCGACGCAGCGAAAAATTCTAAGCATCGCAAAATTTTGAAAATTTTTTTTATATACCCACATTGAAAAATGGAGGAAGAAAACTCCACACACACCGAGAAAGGAGGAGAAAAAACACCCACCCAACACACACCCCCCCAAGATATTTTAGAACATGGCGAAAATTCTTCGGAGGACGACCTGAGGGATCATTTCAACAGACTAAGTTTGTCAGAGGTAAAACAACACCTACCAGGCTGGTTGTCACAATGGTCTGAGGAACAACTCAGAGACGTGTGTAAAAATTATGAAATAAATTGGGAGGGAGACAAAGAAATGATGTGTGATAGACTAAACCGGTATGTAGCGCGAAGGGGAGGGGATTCTTCAGTACCGTGGGGACCAGAAGACGAAATACCCGAACAAGAAATCCCCACCACTAGTAATACCCCCACCCAAATAGATCAAGGGTACCATCAAAACACAGGCGCATCACCCACAAGTGCTAACCTGCACCAAAGCTCCTCAAGTGCAGAAAGGAGCTGGACAGGTAGCTACATGGACAAAACACAAGAAAGTGGAGGGCAGTCGAATCATAGAAGAGGAGATTATCCTCAACAACATCCAATAGACTCAACATTTGTGAATACACGACCTAGGGGAGGGGGTAGACAGTTTAGACAAGAGACACCCCCAACCCCAGAATTAGTTCAACAAATAACAGAAATAGTCGCGGAACAGTTAGGATTCAGACTTACCCCCACTCCAGAGAGAAACATCTCTTCAACGTGTCCCACCTGTCACTCTACAACATACAATACCTCAGACAGAAATAGACTACTGTATACAAACCCTCACAATAGACAAGCGCACACATTCGACGAAGCATACACACTACCTCCACCGAATACCAGAGCGACACTTCCCAAAATGACAACTTCAACGACAGCTGACACACGAATACAGCAAGACAGAGTCACAGGAGGCCGAAATTACATGTCACAACAAAACCCGACAATACATAGAGGTTGCCAAGAGGGGTACGCGCAAAACACACTTGACCCCTTACACCGAAACTCACAGCAATGGGGCGCAGAAACACTTAGACCCCAAAACTGTGAGTATGAGAATAGACAACCTTATGATTATCGGCACCCTGCAGGCGGTTTTCTTCCCCCCACAAACCCGACTACAGTAAGGGAAAGAAAATCACAATATGACTATGACTTGCAAGGGTGGGGAAACGCGTACGGAAGACCCTACCCAGACCTAGACCCGCGAACAACTTGGGGAAGATATCAGGGACCAGGGGCGTATCAGACACACGCGAGAGAACAAATGTTACCCCCACCAATGATGGAACCTGAAAATAGAATACGAGAAAACCCATGGTTCGACAATAACAGACCAGACTATCGCGTATCGAACGAATTCGGTAGACCAAGCGGCTGGGGAAACAATAGAACTTACGATTACGCCCAACCGGTAGGAATAGCACTTACAGAACAAAACAGAAGACCGCGAGACGTGACTAGAATAGTGGAAGGATGGAAAATCAGCTTCGACGGAACAAAGGGAGCCAGTGTCGACAACTTCCTTTGGAGAGTCGAAGAGGGTCAAGCAGCATCCTTCCTAACCGACGAGGAAATGCTAGTGGCGATGCCCTTTTTATTAAAAGGCATCGCCTGGCTTTGGTTCCGCGCAAATAGAAAAATGTGGACGCGTTGGAGCCAATGCAGATTAGCTTTCCGGTCACGATTTGGGGATGCATTCTTCCAAGAAAAACTGGAAGAACAAGTCCTTGCTCGTCGACAAGGGGCAGAAGAAAGCGCTGCAGACTACATAACGTGTATGTATGGTCTGTACGAGCTTTCCGAACGCCCAATAGACATGACGACGCAATTAAATCGTGTCTATTCGAATCTTCGTCCAGAATTCAGAAGAGCAATTCGAAGATTCGATTTCGCGGATTACCAAGGTTTAGGGTGGCTAGCTAGCGAATTCGAACGAGCATCTACAAGTTTTGGGGAGGAAATACCCACGCCTCCTCCCGAAAAATCCTTAATACCCGAATATGCGTACCAAGGAAAATCGGGAAATTCGAATAAACCTCCCCAAAACCAGGTACAACAGAAAAATTCAAAAGGTCTTGAAAACGAAGACCAATTGAAAAAACTGACGAATAGGTTAGAGACAACAATTGCGGCTTTAGAGACAGCTAAGAAAGACAGCAAGAGCAAAACTAACCCGCAAGACAAAACTAACCATAACAAAACAGGGGGGCAAAACGAACCTAAGAAAAACCCCTCAAACAAAACGAAAAACGCGCAGGGAAAGAAATTCGAAACTTCAAAAAGCGAACCCCAAAACGTCGCGGAAGAAGGGGCCGAAAACACTGAAGTAAAAATTTGCTACAACTGTCGCGAACCCGGTCACTATCAGATGGGTTGTGTGAAGCCTAGGCGTAAAGATTATTGCAGACGCTGCGGAAACGAAGGCACAACCACCAAGGATTGTTGTCCGGAAAACTCAAAAGGGGAGGGAAAGTAGGGGTCCAAATCTCTCCCACAATAGGAAATGTGACCCAAACAGACGAAAAAACGACGTTTTCTACAAAGACAGGGACGGAACCTAGGACGTCCGAACAGACTGAAACGTCGGAGGGCCTAAGTCGAGTCGAACCACAGTCGACTTGTTCCCAACAATCAACAGAAACCGGTGTCACAAAAGAAAAAGAATCGACCCAAGACACTTCTCCAAACAAGACCGAAGACACTCAAGAAGGCAAGACAGAGACACAAGACAAAACCTTGCCCAAAACAAGCGTCGACGGTAAGACTGGAGAAGACCCGTGGAAAGCGAATCAGTTAATATTGGCTTTACTCAAAACGAAAGAAAAGCCAAAAATATTACCTGATTCTGAAGCCCACTTTCCACTGCGATTAAGGATAAACGAACCCCCAGACGAGGACAAAGGGTTTACGATTCGAGTTTTTACAAAAGCTCGAATCGGACACACCAATAACGTTCAAGCCTTAATCGACAGTGGAGCTTCTCGCACCGTAATGGGAGAAATCGGCTTGGGGATCGCCAGCCAGTTCCAAGCTACGCTGTACGAAGTTTCCAATAAAAACGTCGTAACAGCTGATGGATCTGTCAGGCCGATCCAAGCCGTATGTATGTTACCCATTGAGGTAGACGGTGTTTCCCGAATGATGAAAATCCATATAGTCCCGGGAATGGGAGAACAAGTCTTTTTTGGCATGGACTTCATTCATACTTTTGGGGTAATACACAATGGGCGAGATAGAACATGGTATTTTGCGGATTACCCGGACGTAATCCACTCATATACCGAAGAAGGAATAGAGACAAAGGGACAGACAAACGCACAAGACTCTATTTCACTCTGCGGACTAACACAACTGACAGACCAAGAACGAGAACAGTTAAATACCTTAGTCCAAAGAATAATTAAACCCATTCCAGATAGTTTGCCCTCGACGAATCAAACTTCACACAAAATCGATGTCCGAGGAAATCCTCCAGTAAAACAGCGGTATTATAGGGTCTCCCCACGAGTCGCACAAGCAATGCATGAAGAAGCAAAAAGACTCTGGAAGGAGGGGATAATAGAACCGTCAGATAGTAGTTGGTCAAGTCCGGTAGTAATGGCTCGGAAGACAGACGGAACTTACAGATTTTGCATAGACTACCGGAGATTAAACAAACTAACACGGGTTAGTGCGTACCCCCTCCCCAAAATGGACATGATCCTCGAGAAGTTACGATCCGCGAAATATATAACGACAATTGATCTGAAATGGGGTTATCACCAAATACCGATGGATAAGGACAGTAAACTATACACTGCCTTTACAATTCCTGAAATGGGACTGTTCCAGTTTACCAGGATGCCATTTGGTTTGTCGGGAGCACCCGCGACTTTCCAAAGGCTGGTAGACTCGCTTATCCGCGATATGGAACCTCACGTCTACGCATACCTGGATGACATAGTAATTGTCAACGAAACATTCGAGGAACACCTCGAATGGGTTGAAAAAGTCATCCATGTATTGCAGGACGCGGGACTCACCATAAATCCCTTAAAATCAGAATTCGGTAGGAAACAAGTTCGGTATCTCGGATTTCTGGTTAACGAGAGAGGGTTAAAAATCGATCCGGAGAAAGTCGAGCCGATTAAGTCATACGCTGAACCCAAAAACGTAAAACAGTTGAGGCGGTTCTTAGGGATGATGTCGTGGTACCGCCATTTTATTCCACACCTCGCGACCATAGCTGAACCTCTCAACCGTCTACTAAGATCAAATACGAAATGGGGATGGGGAAATGAACAAAAGAAAGCTTTCGACGATCTTATCGATCAGATTACAACCGCCCCAATTCTCGCTTATCCAGATTTTGAGATCCCTTTCGATTTGCACACAGACGCAAGCGACTACGGATTAGGCGCCGTCCTTACGCAGAAGCAAGACGGCAAAGACCGAGTGATCGCTTACGCAAGTAGAACGATGACAAGCGCCGAAAGAAAGTACTCAGTCACGGAGAGAGAATGTGTCGCAGTGATTTGGGCGGTGAAAAAGAAATTTCGTCACTATCTAGAAGGCTTCCACTTTACGGTCATAACTGACCATAGCTCTCTGCGTTGGTTACATAACCTTCACAACCCAACGGGTCGACTGGCCAGATGGGCGCTGGACCTCCTCGAATACGACTTCGACGTAGTACATCGCAAGGGAGCCGAGCATGTTGTTCCAGATGCTCTCTCGCGAATGTACGAAGAGGAGGAAGCAGTGCCCTTAGCCGCCATAGACCCCGTGGAAGATGAATGGTATAACAAACGCAGAGACGACGTAAGGGAAGCCCCAAAGAAATTCCATGGCTGGAAAGTGGCGGACAACATGCTATACCACTACCGCCCAAATCCACTGATCGACTCAGTACTTGAAGACCTCGACGCTTGGAAATTGGTAGTTCCAAAAGAACGTAGGCAAGAGATATTTGATGAGGTCCACCTCGATTCACAGGCGGCCCATCTAGGAATCGACAAAACATACCGGAGAGCCGCGATTCGTTATTACTGGCCGGGAATGTACAAAGACTTTACCGAATGGGTGCGAACGTGCGACACATGTCAGAAAATAAAAGTTAGTCAAAAAGCACCAGTAGGGCTCATGGGTCGTAGAATAGTACAGCAGCCATGGTCAGTCGTAGCAACCGACGTAATGGGTCCGTGGCCGAAAACAGCGCTAGGCTTTGAATATCTCGTAATTTTTGAAGATCTATTCACGAAATGGATAGAACTAGCGCCGATGAGAAAAGCCAACGCTGAGTCAATCATAAAAGTTTTTGAGGACAATATCTTAGACCGTTGGGGAACACCGGAGGTCTTAGTGTCGGATAACGGCACAGAGTACGTCAACCAAGCGTTTCAAGGGTTGACGGAAGTCTACGGAATCCGACACTCATTCACCCCGGTGTACCACCCCCAATCGGACCCGGTAGAAAGAGTAAATAGAGTCCTCAAAACCATGATCTCCGCGTATATCGAGAAAAATCATCGAAAATGGGACGTGTATCTCAAGGATTTCAGGTTTGCCTATAATACGGCTGTGCATAGTAGCACTGGTGTGACTCCGGCATTCCTGAATCTCGGTAGAGAACCACGCCCATTTAACAATATGCGTAACCGCGTAAAAGACGAGGTCGAAATTCTTCCCCCCGACAGAGAAGAATGGAGACTTAGAATGATTCGACTGAAAGAACTTCAAGACTTAGTCACCCTACACCACGAAAACGCGTTCGACAAACAGAAAATCCATTACGACAAACGAAGACGACACGCGTTGTTCAAAGTAGGAGATAGGGTAATGAAAAAAGGAGAAGTCGTTTCAAATAAAGCGAAAGGTATCACGCGAAGCTTTGGTGGGAAAAATCAAGGTCCTTTTATTGTTACGAAAGTTATCGGTCCCTCCGTTTACGAGCTAGGTACTGAAAATGGGCAACTGATAGGTAGGTTCCCGATTAAACTCCTCATCCCATATCGTCAACCTAGGGAAGGGGAAGAAGTAGATGAGTAGGTTCCTCATCCAACACCTACCATCTCCCACCACCTAAAGAGCCGAATGCATGCCGATACAAAAATTATTATCAGAAAGGAGTCACAAATAATTGTTCATTCCACAGCCGAAGAAGAATGGTGCCTTGAGCGCCTCCAAAAACTTCGTCTTCTCAGAAGAAAACAGGAGGAAACGAAAAGAGAGATAGACGAACTGCTGGCCGAAGACCAAAGAAACACAAGAGACGACAGGAGAACAACAACAAGGGCTCCTCGATTCCCGGATTATCAATGGCCCGAAAACAGGCAGTATCAAGGACCAAGGAACGACCGACCAAGGCAGGATGAAAACGAATGGCAAAGGCAACTGTCCTCAACTCGAAGAGACGACTACAAGAACGCCAATGTGACAGAAACCACTCGAGAGACCCAGAGGGACAGTCCCTCTAACCCAAAAACAACAACCGACCGTCAGGAAGCCCAGGGGGGAGAAATCCCAAAGTCACTTCCCCGCTGGGCTCGAAAGGAAATAGAACGTCTTCGTAAGTACGAAGAGGCGACAGAAGCTGGACGACGAGAGGCTCGAGAAGATAGAGAACGGAACCTCCAAAAACAACGAGAAACCGAACAGCGACAGCGAGCGGAGGAAGATCGTCGACGAGTGCAAGAGTCAAACAACCCAGTGCGGAAAATAGGATCTAACCCACAAACGGCGGCACTGGGTAACGAATTTCAACGAGAAGGTAGAGGAGCGAGACCAAAAGCCCCCGCCTTATCGAACTCAGAAAAGAAAAGAGCCAAGGCCGAACGAAAGGCTCGAATAGATCGGGAAGTTCAGGAGGCACTCCAACGACGACAAGAATTCTTAATTCGATGCGCCATCGAGAAGGGGAAGGAAGAAACAGGTCGAAAATTAGAAGAAGTCGCAGAAGCCCGAGCTCTGACAAGTGAACAAGACCAAACCAAACCCCAAAGGAAGGAGGTGACCGTAGCCCAAGTGTCGGAATCGATCGACAAAAAGAACTACTCTCCCACAAGCTCAAGCACCTCTAGCGAAAGCAGCAGCGCCTCAGACCCAACAGAGCAAGTAGACGAACTGGAGAAAGATTATTAACCGCCGCCAATTCGCCCCAAAGCCTGCAAACGTTGCGGAAAGAGAGGACATTGGGAGCGAATGTGCCCTAATAGAAATCCTTATTATTAAACGAAAAAGGGGGGGGAATAAGAGACTTCCCCTTCCTCTTATTTTTTTGTGTTTTCTTTGTCTTATTTTCTTTATAAGTTCAGATTAGCTTAGTTGGTAGTTGGGGAAAAATAAAATTTTTAGTTTTTTTTTGTGAAAAAGTTATTGTTTGTGTGATTCTTTTTCTTTGTTTGATTAATCCGTTCGGAAACAGAACTGATTAAATCTGATTAGCCAAAATTAGGCTTATAGTATCCCGAACATCAACAAAAATTAATATACAATTATTATTAGATTAATCATCGATCTCATCAGTCCAAAAAAAAAAAAGGAAACTTGTTCAATTTGTGATGATATAAGTATTATTGAATAAAAGTTGGAGTTAAATAGAAGGGTGACTTAATTATCCTATGGAACAAACGATCCCATCCTTACTTAATATGTTATATTAATTACCGAAGTTAATTGACAAAAACTAAGAGTTATCTCGGATAAAACGTCCTAATTATTAACGGTAATTTCCTCCTAAGAATTAAGAATCGAAAGAATAAAGTGAGAGGAAGAACATTTCGGGGTAATATTGGGAGAACTTAGCGAACCGGGAAAGCAAGAGCCATTGTCAGTGACCAGGGGAAGGGTATTGGGGAGGATAAATATCTCGAAAAGTTATTCGGAACCGCGAAATTAGATAAAAAGTGGGAAATATGTTTCGTTTAGGTCCGGGGGAGTTGTAACGTGGTTTTTCACAAAATCACGTTACTAAAAACAAACCTGGAATCTCGCCGAAACTATTTCCACAAATCAAGTAAATCTTCTATAATTATGGCTTCCACCAGGCTCTCATCTTTTATTAACAACGAAAATTTATAATTAACGTCACAATGTATTTTTTATAAATTTTGTATCACATTTGTAAATTGTCATCGATTGGAGAAATTGAGATAAGTTATGTTTCTTTTGATAATTCTATTGCTGATAATTTCTTTTTATTATAATTTGAGAATTATAAATAAATCACAGCACAGCATTTGAAACGACAATGGAATGGACCATGGAAGCTGTTCACTCATCTTAGTCTCCTGGAGAACAACGACGAGATCCAGGAGGTGTCAAAACAAATCAACAAGTAGCAGACGACAGATTGGAGTCGAGCGGAGTGAAGTTGGTATTGACGGAAGATAGTCGCTGATCGAAAAAGGGACCATCACACCATTCCTAAAGGCCCGTTTACATGAGAGGGGTGCACACATTGTTAACATGGTGTGCCACCCCCTCCCGAGATTAAAAGATTTGGAATGGAGGGTCGTCTAGCATCGTCTTCAGGGTGTACGAGACGTGCACTAGTCACCTCAGGCACGTCTTCCTGGAGAATTTGCGGATGCAGGACGGTGGATAGAGACTGCCAGCGCCGCGGCGGACATTGGTACTATGGAGTTTCCGCCGCGGGCCTCTTCTCCAAGCGAAGTGGGCCGTAATGTTCCAACCTCACCTGTCAACTATCTCGAGTCCAACAGTCTGGTCGAAGCCGCTAACAAAAACGTGTCGTTGTCTTTTGAAATAAAAATAAAAAGTAAAAATGAGTTTCCGAGACGAGGAGAGTCGTCGTCTGGAAGGTTCGTAGAGTTGGTTTTCACCCCCGGATCCCTTGTCGTCGACGGTGCTGTGCTGTGTCGCGTAAATAAAAGACTAAAATAGTAAGAGAATTAGTAGTGTAAACTTAGGTTAGGTTTTGATTATTTTGATATTTTTCTATCGAGTTAAATAAATTTAGAATATGTTTGAAATGGTGAGATTTATTTAAAAGAAAAATTAAGTGACAAATCTCTCGCTCCTTTCTCCTTGAAACCCATGCTTTGAGAAAAGAGTCGAACACGAGGCCGAGCATTTTGAATCATCACCAAACCGGAAGCCACGAGGTCGTCGAAGTTCCGGTAGAACTATTTCTACCTGGCGCCGGGCGAGTTTCGCATTCAGAAAGGAACATCGCCGAAGGGGTTAATTCGCGGAACTAAGAGAATTCCGCGAATTATCGTGAGTGGTTGTTCCGGGGTGGAAAATCGTCAAGTTGTATCTTGGAAAATTTCTCAAGTTCGGCTTGGTCACGTGATCAGCTGACCAAGCCGACGCACTGGAAAATTCTAAGCATTACAAAGTGGAACTGATTTTTTGAGAAGAGACCTCTATAAGTGGAACTTTTTCTTAAATTTACCTCTATAAGTGGAACGCTCCCTCCATAAGTGGAACTTTTCTTAAATTTACCTCTATAAGTGTAACCCTCCCTCTATAAGTGGAACTTTTCTTAAATTTACCTCTATAAGTGGAACCCTCCCTCTATAAGTGGAACTTTTCTTAAATTTACCTCTATAAGTGAAACCCTCCCTCTATAAGTGGAACTTTTCTTAAATTTACCTCTATAAGTGGAACGCTCCCTCTATACAAAATATGCATGTGAAAAAGTGTAAAATGAATAAATCTCTTTAAGTGGAACTTTGACTAAAAAAACCTCTATTAGTGGAACAAAAACTTCGGTCCCTTCAGGTTCCACTTATCCAGGTTCGACTGTACTACCATTCTGTCTACAAATTTTGATAGAGCATTGTTTTTGACCAGTATTGGCTGCAGACAGAACAAGCAGCCCAGCCTTTATTTGAGTCTAAATAATAACCATTACAGTAGAGACAAGGTGTACGAACCACTTTACCATCGCTAATTCATGATTTTTATTCAGTCTTGATTTAACCCTTTGCCGTGCATAAGCTTTCCCCACCTTAGAAAAAATCAGTTTGACAGTGGAATCACGTGGATAATATCAAGGCCGAAAATTAGTTTCATTTTGAGGTTATGTTTACATAGGATATGTAGATTTGATAAAAGGCTTTAATAATCAAATATACCTGTGTTTAAAAAGTAATAAATTGCAAATACACTTCCACTTTATACAAAAAAACAGATTTTTAGGTATTAAATATTATTTTAAATATAATTTATTTTAAAATATAAATGAATTCATTTTTTAATTAGGTACGTTCCTGCAAATTCAGAACACTTACATTCTCACACATAACTAATTTATCAACACAAGCATACCGCCTTTTCTCATTGGTTGTTCCCCCAGAAAAGACTCTAACCCTCGGAGAACACATAAGGTCATTTTGACCCCACGATTTTTTGCGAAAAGCTTTTTATCTATTGTTTAATATTTTTCATTAGGGTTTTAAAGTACACAGACTTATTTTACAGAGTTTAAATTATATTTTTAAAAAAATTTTAGATTAATCAGATAAACAGTTTAAAATTGGTTGAGCATTGAAAAATGATCTAAAAAAGAGGTGTGTTCTCCGAAGGCTAAACGACATTTCGTAACACAAGAACGGCAAAGGGTTAAGTAGTTTTCTTAACTTCTCTTATTTCTTTTGCTTAATTTGTGAATCCCGTCTTGCCCCACTTTCCCCTACCATATCTTGCCCTTACATTCGAAATTGAAGAAAAAGATTATAATTACTACAATTTACGATTTAACAAAAAAAAATTCGTCTCGGTGCAGTATTTTGTAAAAAATAATCGCGATTGTTTATCTCGTTTGTTAAATAAGGTTTGTTCCCCCTTTTGCCCCACCTTTTCATACTTGCGTAAATATAATGAAGAAGTTAAATTTAAAAAAATATTTGTGACCATTTTTGAAATTATTATTCACATTTAATTAAATCCTTTGAATATAAGGCAGATGGAGGTAAACTGGTAAAGGTTCCCTTTTTACATTAATTTTGCCAGAGAATTATTTTATTAACGATTGAAACTGGAGTAATTTGATGTTGAGTCATTTCGTTAGTTCAGCCGCAGCCACTACCAAAAATTGATGCCACCTCCTTGATCACTGACACATAGATCAACTTGTCTGTATGCTCACCGTCATATTGTCTCTCACTTTAGCCAAAAGTGCAATTTTTTAACTCTGTTTTTGAATACTTATTTCAAAAATTACGTGCAAATTTCGAAAATATATTTAACCTTTTTCAAAAATTTTTGTTTTTATTGTTTTTTATCATTTTTTGAGAATTAACAGCCACATTTGCGTCCGCCAACTTGAACAAAAATTATTCGCCTCAGGTTTTTGTTGTTGAGGATCAATGGACACAATATTTTTACCATTTAAAAGTATTCCCTTTTTTTACCGGTGAAAATATAATGGAGAAGGAATTTTGTTTTCAAAACATCGTGTTGTTTTAGAAAACATTGTTTCTAACTTTTTTCAAGTTTGTTATAAAAAAATTGTAACCTCAGTATCCGATTTTCTGATGTAATGGTAATGGTGAAACGCGTTTTATCTCAAGATTTAATAGATTACAATTGTGTAAAATAAACACACACACATACATCTGGACATTTGCTCAGAATTTCTATATCTACATGATATTTAGTACTTTTGTTAATAAATTATTCTTATTATTTTATATTTTATTTATTTAAAAAGTATATTATTGACAATAAGAATAAGAACGAAAGCAGAATTGTCGACAACTTCTAAATAGACTTTTTATTCAAAAATGTATTGGGAGAAACTCACCGGCAAGTGTATATTGAAATGTAAAAATGATAATTGAGAACAATTGTTGAACAATACAAAATTAAATAAAGAAACATGTTGAATTAGAGTAGATGAAATAATTAAATTTATTCGAGAAGCAGTCGAGGAAACACTATTTTATAATAACACAGCATATGTGTGAAGATTTTGTAAGATTAATTTTTCAAAACTTAATGCTTTGTAAATTAATTAGAATCTAATTAATACAAATATAATTTAAAGAACATCAATTCCTTCTTGTGGATTCATAAACACCATTCACCATGCTGGACAAGATCTTCCCTAATATTTTAACTTTATCTCTGGATTCTTGTCTTGCAATCTTGTTTTTTAAATATCGAATATATCTTCCTCCTCTTCTCTTCCACTTGCGACATAAAAAATTTATTCAATTAAAATCATTTTCTAATTTTTATTATAAATATTCAAAATACAAAATACCTTGATAGTCATATAATTGCAATATTGTCTAGTAAGCTTACTGGAAGATAGTTTTAAATTTGAAGATAAACTTTTTATGATAAATTAATATATATTTATTTTATACTAAAATATTTTACTATAAACTTACTGCAATTTTCCAGTAAGCTTGCCGTATGCTTGCGACAAGCTGACTTCAAGATTACGTGCTATCTGGGATAGGTTTTTTTATTGTTATAGAAAGAAATAGATTAATATTGCTTTTTTTAAGAAAGAATTGATGAAAGAATAATTTAGTAGTTACCTCCTTGAGATGAAGACTGTTGTTGAGGAGGATCTTGATTATGAAGAGGGGGTTGTTGTTGAAAATAAGGCTGTTGTCCATTTTGACGGAGTTGTTGACGATAACGTTGATTTGGAATTTGCTGTTGAATTGGCTGGTGTACATTGTTTTGAAGTGGCAAAGGAATTTGATTTTGAGGTTGAATCGGAAGTTGAATCGGAATCTGCTGTCGAATTGGCTGGTGTTCGTTGTTTTGAGGTGGCAAAGGAATTTGATTTTGAGGTTGAATCGGAATCTGCTACTGAATTGGCTGATTTTTATTGTTCGGAGGTGGCAAGGGAATCAAGTTTGGAGGTTGATTCGGAATCGGTGGATGATTTGAAATCGGTGGTTGAATCGGAATCTGCTGTCGAATTGGCTGGTGTTCATTGATTTGAGGTGGCAAAGGAATCTGATTATGAGGTTGAATCGAAATCTGCTGTCGAATTGGCTGGTGTTAATTGTTTTGAGGTGGCAAAGGAATTTGATCTTGAGATTGAATCGGAATCTGCTGCTGAATTGGCTGATTTTCATTGTTCGGAGGTGGAAAGGGAATCAAGTTTGGAGGTTGATTCGGAATCGGTGGTTGAATCGGAATCACAGGTCGAAAGGGAATCGCAGATTGAAACAGAATTGGAGGATGAATCAGAACTGGAGTTGAAATAGGAATATACATTCTTGTACTTTGAGGAAAAGGAGGTTCATCTATCAAGTCAATGACGGCAATATTATCGTTCTTTATCTGCAAAGAATTAAAATTATATTGTATTCAAGGACACAAAAAACAAGGTAATTTACTTTTTACTTTAATTTAATATTGTAAATTTTAAATCAATTTAATATTTTAATTTTAAATTATTTAATATTTTTAATTTAATTGAAAATTTTATTTCTGTATTTTGATTTTTAGTTTAATTTTTAATTTAATTTGCAATTTAATTTATACTTTACTTTTTATTTTATTCATTAATTTATTTTTTAATTTATTTTAAGATTTTATAATTTTAATTTAATTTAATATTTTAATGTTTAGATTAATTTTTAATTTAATGAAATTTCTAATTTAATTTTTAATTTAACGTTTAATTTAAATTTCAGGTTTATTTTTATTTTAATTTTTTAATTAATTTTAGTTATATTATTTATTAGTTTTTTATCTTAACTTTTAATTTGTTGTTTAATTTCTTTTTAATTTCAATTTTTAATTTAATTTGCAATTTATTTTTTAACATAATTTTTATTTTAAATTTTAATTTAATATTTTAATTTTTATGGTAATTTTTAATTGAATTTAATATCTCAATTTCTAATTCAATAATATTCCTAATTTAATTTGTAATTTACCGTTTAATTTAAATTTTAGTTTTTTTTATTTTAATTTTTAAATTAATTTTAAATTTATGTTATTTATTCGTTATTTATCTTAACTTTTAATTTGTTTGTGAATTTATTTTTAATTTCAATTTTCAATTTAATTTTTAATATAATTTTTATTTTAATTTATGTCTACTTTACTTTTTATTTTAAATATTAATTTATTTTTTAATTTATTTTAATATTTAATTTTATAATTTTATTTTTTAGTTTAATTTTTAATTAAATTTAATATTTTAATATTGAGGTTAATTTTTAATTGAATTTAATATTTTAATTTTTAATGTTATATTTTAATTTTTAGGTTAATTTTTAAATTAATTTTTAATTTATATTATTTATTATTTTTTCATCTTAATTTTTAATTTGTTATTTATTTGTTTTTAATTTTAATTTAATTTGTAATTTAATTTTTAACATAATTAATTAATAATGTTTTATTTTAATAAATGTAATTACCTCCTGCTTTAACTGCAACCGAGAAAATTTATGAGGCAAATCCCTCTCGTATTAAAAATTCCCAAATTCAAGATCAAGCATTTTCGTCATACTGAAATGTATTAATATATAATAACTTCAATTTTCAAATAGGTTAATAAATAAAATAATAGGTAATTTAATAGGTTGTTTAATATATTTTTAGGTAGGGGAGACCGGGGCTAAACCGGACAAGTCAAATATTTCCGAAACCGTGAAGAATTTCAAATCGTGTGAATAACCTATTAACGCGCAATTTGGTGATGCATATGCTGCATGAGGTTTTAGGGACGTGTCATTTTTCTTGTAATAATAGTTGCCGTTAATATGTGAAAATGTCATTTCTTGAGGTAAAAGTAAAAATTTTTTTTCTTATTTTTTTGGGTTTTTATCGTTAAAATTAAAGTGCAAATATCATACGGCAATTTTTCTTTTAGCTTAAGGTGTACTGAGTTTAGTAGAAAAAGAGTTTAATGAAAAACGTTAAGAAGAAAAAATATATTTCAGTTTAATTATTAGATGACGGTGTGGGGCTGAATCGGACATCGTGATTAAAAACAACCAAATTTTTGAATTCTTTAATTTATTTTATATTAATTAACTATTTTATATTATATTCTTTGCTTAGAACCACTTTATAAATAAATAAATAAGGAATTTATTTTAAAACTCGAATTCGAAAGCGAGTTGCTACAAACAGACAAGCCTGAAAACTGTAATTCATTTTATATTATATTAATTACCGAGTTTACATATTATATTATATTCTTTGTTTAGAACTATCTACAAATAAATGAAACAAGAATTGATTTGACTTTTTTACCAAAAAAAAAGAAAATTTGTATCTCATTTTTTAATTAATTGGCCGTGTCCGATTTAGCCCCATGGGGTGTCCGGTTTAGCCCCACCAATTTTCTGATTTTCGTTTTTGAGGTAGTCACCTTCGAAGCAATATATCTCTAAAGCTATTGTACTTTTTTTTAAATCGAACAAGTGCGATTTGTAGGTGAAAGTACAAGTTTCAAAACGGTATAGGGGAGGGTAGGCTACATTGAACCGGGTATTTTCTAAAGTCCAAGAACTAATTAAATTTTACAAATTTTGATCAGGTTTTTGTATCAACATTAAGCTGAAGTACTCCTTTAGTTAATATACACGTTACAAACACAAATTATTATGATTAAATAATTAAATCTAATTTTTTTCTAACAAGTTACACTTTTCTTATTTTGAAGAATATGTGTCTACATTGAACCACCTTTAATAAAACACTACAATTTACTTCAAAAATAATATTTCCACTTACACATTGTAAAAAATATTATTTTTCACTCAAAAAATAGAAAATTGTTGTTAAAGAGTTATTATTTGTTAATATAGGAGATTAATATATTTTGATGTCAGGTTAGGTAGGTAAAGTGACAGTTTGAGTTTATCTCGTTCACAATTGTGATGAAAGCATGTCTTCTAGTATTTTTCTTACTAATTAGTAGAGCAGACAACTTTACCACTCTTAAAATTGAAAATTCTTTGCTTTTTCGGGTGGTTCAATGATGCCGCACTCACTGCATTCACATGACATTCACAACAAAAATTGTTTATAATAAATTTATGTAAGGCTTAAAATTCTTTATCACATCGGAATATTGAAGTTGACACCCTAAGCGACATAAATCACAAGTTTACTAATTTTTAAAACTTCCTATTTCAATAAAAAAAATTCATTATATTTCCACAAAATTTTTTGTTTTGTACGTGAAACACAGTTTTTTTCGTTTTTCTTTGTAAATAATAAACCTACGTGCTCGAAATTTTTGGACGTAGTCGCTTTCGGTAATACTAATTTATATATTAAGTAAGAAAAAATCCCACTCAATCATTTCTTAGAAAATTAAATTGGTTCACTGTTGACGCTGGTTCAATGTAGCCTACTCTCCCCTATTACACTTTAGCAAAAAGTATGTTTTTGTATGAGTTTTTTGGTCAAAGACCAAATCCGTCCGGTTTAGCCCCGGTCTCCCCTATATAAACGAATTTATTACCTCTTCTTCAGAATTATAAGTATCCATATTCTTATCCACTATATATCTACTATCCGTATGTATCCAATAAACTTTTTTTGATCGCCGCAGATGGTTGACCAATTCATTAAAGAATACGTTCAATAAATATATGTTTCTATGGTAACGCATACCATTTTTTTTTCTTTAGAAAATATTGTTTAATAAATTGAAAATGTGCAGGTTTTTTTCATGATTTGTAATAAAATAGTATTTGAAAGTAAAAAGTTTGAAAAAAATTATGTTTAACAAATAAATTTCGTTTTTTATATGCATTGTTATAAAAAATTCCATTTAACTGATCTAAATTAAGCAATTTTTTGTTCATTTTTATTTATTAAAAATATTAGAAAATTGTTAATTGTTGGAAAATTACAATTAAGAAATAGAAAATAATATAACTATTTTATGCATAATTTTTATTTCTTAATAGAAATGCTGTTCCAAAGTATTTACTTTGGAAAAAAATTACATATTTCTATTTCTTAATATTTTTGTGGAAAATTCTCTATTTTCATAAGGAAATAATTTGCATCATTTCTATTTTTAATTACAATTTTGCTTTAATAAATTCAAAAAATTTTTAAAATAAAGAAAAAATGTTTACGTATTCTATTGGCCAATTATTTTTCCACAGGAATTAAGATTTTTAAATATTTGAAATTCAAACCTTTTTAAAATTATTCAATTATTTATGTACAATAGTAAGTAATTTATTAAATAATCGAATGTTTCTTAAAATTTAATTCTTATAATTTTTCTTTAATTAATTCGATTAAAATTGTACCAGAAATAATTTAAATTTTGCGATGAGCTTTATTATTATTTAAAATAATTGAATTTATAAAAAAAATTTATTATTTATTAAATTAATTGAATTATTGCTATGAAATTTGTAAAAAAATTTAATAATAGAATACCTGTGTAATTTTTATTATTTATGAAAATAATTAAATGTTTGAGTACTATTTAAATTTCATTAAATAATTTCTATGACAATGAAAAATTTCCATATTAGTACAATTGCTAACAATAGGTACAGTATCACACCAACCTTGTCTTCCGACATTGTCGCGGTAATGGCTGCAACAATATATAAATATAGCGCCAATACTGTAGTGCCAGTAAAGGATGTCCAGTACTGATCTAATGTTAGCACAGTACTGACAGGAAAGAATTAAAATTACTTTGTGAGCAAACTTAATTTTACTGACAAAATTTATTATTATAATTATTATTTTTTTAATAAAAGTTAATTATTTATTCTTAAAAAAAACATATAACTTTCAGAAAATTTTCAGTGCAATATGAGCTCTTAATTTAAATTAGTAGAATTTTCATTAATTCCATTACTACATTTAGTTTCAACTAATAAATCAGTTAATTTTTATAAAATTATTGATTCAATTAGTAAATATGCTGGTAGACAAGAAAAAACTCACATAACCTTCAAGTTTAATTGATAACTTATTAAATTTAATGAGGAATGTAATATTTTTATACAATAAATTGAATCAGTAGGGGAGAGGGCCGCAAGATGGACACTTCTTCGATTGATGGCTCTAAAATCCAAACCGAATAAGATATGTTAAAATGTATTATACTAAATGAAAGTACAATTTATTAGGTAACTTATGGTCACTAAGATAAAATTTTATTTTAAACTTAAACATTCGTTATAGCATTTTTTCTAATTGTTAAAATTTTTGACAAAAAAAATTTTTCGACTTCGATTTTTTGACATATCTTTATGTTATTTGATCTCAGGAGTTAAAAAATGTCATTCCGTATGTGTGTGTAATCATCACATTTTCATAAATAGGGGAGACCGGGGCGTAATGGATTACTTTTCCCTTTTTGTTGCTTAACTTCGTCATTCTTGCTTTAATAAAATTTCATCACGTTGAACACTTAGCCTAACATCTCAGCTTTCAATTAAAGAAAAGTGCGACCTAATATCACTTATACTTTTTTTTCTAGAACAAAGTTTTTGGAGAAATGCAAGGTGAGAAATTTTGCCTTAGATCATCAAATATTATTACGGTATTGACATTTTTGGTTTCTATTGTATATTTATGACAAAAAATTTATTAAAAATGGAAAATATTTCATTTAAACTTTAAACATTTTCATGCAATTTTCAAATTTTAAAAAGTTGTAGCGAAATGCAAAATCCATTTACTTAAAAAAATCTATTCTCCAGTTATTTTTTATCAAGGGTTAAAATTGGATATCATTTTATTCATATTTTCAATAAAACAGGTTTTACTTAATAAAATATGCGAGCCAATACGCCCCGGCCAAAGTGATCCATTACGCCTTGGTGTCCCCTATCTCCAAATCATGAAGAGCTTTTAAACTAAATTTTTTTTAAATTGTAGGTCTTATCTGCGGACATAAAATGAGAGTACTTTGAGACAGATGAATAAAGTTCAACTATATATTTTTTTGATTTTTAATTTTTCAAAAAAACGTTTTTTGACCATAACATAAAAAAAATGTTATGACACCTATAAATGTTTTTCTCTAATTTTGTAGTTTTTTTAGACGCATCTTTTTATTGAAAAAATTAATTGCATTTTTCATTAAATAATAATTGTTAATTAATAATAAACTATATAAATAATTTTACAGTGGAAAAATTTTATTGCATATACTATGCATTAATTAATCAAAAAAATTTTGTTTTTCGTAAGAAAAGATACACCTGGAAAATTTTTGACAAAGCTGGGAAAACCCGTATAGTTTGTTAAAAGAAAATAATAATTGACACCCTGATTAACTTTTGCCTTTACAATGCTCAAAACATCCCTAATAGTTAAACCTATAGAATTAAAATAACAAAACTTTTTACTCTCTAAGTTTTTCCCCAGTAGCATAATTTAATAATCCTATCACTGGTATTCTTGAATTGCTGTAGTATTAATTTTATTATAAGAATCTCCATTTTTAATAATTGAAAAATAATTTTAATGCTATGAATTAATATTTTTTAATAGGGGAGAGTGGGGCAAACCGGACCCCCTCAATATTTCCGAAATGGCGAAATTGTCAAAAGTGATATTTAGAAATTTGAAACAACCATGTGTAGTATACCTTATTTTTTCAATTTGCCATTTTTTACTTTTGTTTGTGCAACACTGGGAGCAAAAGTTTTTTTTAGTTTTTTTCTACACTTTTACGAATTTTTTCTTAAGGAAATTCTGAGGAAATCGTGTAATATTTCCAAATATTAGGTTTTGGGTTTTGAAGGTACACATCTCAGGAATATTTACCACCAAAAAGTTTGATGAATTTGCAAAGCGTTTCTTTTTGACAAACAATTATTCTCAAAATGGGCCTGTGGGGCAAACCGGACTGTTTTCGGTGGGGCAAACCATATTTTATTAAATAAAATGTTTCTTTCATTAAAATATTTACTTACAATGAAAAATAATTGTCTTCCAATGAGAATTGGACCCTTTAATATTGTTTCTCTGATAATGACAAACATTTTTATTTATTTATTTAAAAAAATCTTTATTTAATTAAAATTCAATCCCGAATTATTATTTTCATTACTACAACCATTGTTTACATGATTCTTTATGTTTTTAGGGTTCCGTACACCTTCGGTGTACCGACGGAACCCTATTGCTAAGACTCTTGTGTCCGTAGCCAAATCGTGCCCCCCCCCCTAGCGGCTAAACTATTTGACCTAGAGAGCTCAAATTTAGTACAGATACGTATTTTCACTCGTAGATTACAGGAAAAATATAGAGAATGTGATTAGAGGTGATGACCATAGCGTTGTCCAGGAAATAACAAGATTTTTGGCCAAAAATGCACAAAAAGTGACCATTCCCCCCCATTAACTTCTAAACTATTCAACATGGAGGGCTAAAATTTGGCGTACTGGTGTATTTTAACGCGAATATTACAGGAAAAATATAGAGAACTTGGTATGTCATAATGGCCATAGCGTTGTCAAGGAAAAACTAAAAAATTTGAAAAAAAAAAATTTTCTTTCTAATTTTCACATTTTTTGACCTAATGATCTGAAATTTGGTTTACTCGCACTTGTCCAGTTTTTTTATTATTGTAGATTATGTAAATGCAAAATTATAAATAAAAAACCAAACGGTCCGGTTTGCCCCATGAGGGGTCCGGTTTACCCCAGGGGGTGGGGGAAACCGGACCGTTTGCAAAATTTTTAAAGTTTACACAGCAACTAAACAGTAAAAGATGAAGTATAGGTGTCTCTGGGAAAAAGTTGCACAATTAAATGAAATGAAATCAAAAAAAAAATGAAATCGGTTGATTCGTTTAGTCACAAGAGTTAAAAAACCGTTAGGGGGTCCGGTTTGCCCCACTCTCCCCTACATACTGCAATAGGAGTAGTGATTAAAAATACATGTAAAACATAAAGGGGCAAATTCTGGCATTTTTTATAGTATTCTTGAAGTGATGCTTAGTGATCACTAAAAAAAATAAATAAGCCGGATCTTTCTAAATTCCTAACTTTTTCAATTGCTTTTCAAATAAATTTATATACTATTTTTATAAATTTTTATTTACATCTTGATTTAAAAATTCTTTTTCTTGTTGATATTATAAATTATAAAACATGAGAAAGTGTTCTAGAACTTATTATGAGAAGACTCCAATTTAGAGAATGAAATCACGATCAAATTTAAGCTTTTCATAGTGTACATCATAGATTCGTTATGAGATTCCTAGTACACGGAGAGAAAAACCAAGCTTTTGCAGTATGAATAGCTATACTTATTTCGCAAAAGAATTTTCATGCGCCATATTATTCTTCCAACAACACTATCAACGATTATTCGACAAAATTTAAGATATTTGATGCATGTCTTCCTGGTGCAGTAAATTGAAAGTGATGAGATCAAGAACTTCCAAGTATGATGATGTAGTAGAAACTGAGGTTTTGAAATGGTTCAGTCACATCTGATCAATGAATATTCCGATTATTGGTCCAGTAATGAAACAAAAAGCTTATGTAATTGCTGAGACCAAAGGGATACAAGATTTAATAGATTTAAAAGGTTGACTTTCTATCTTTTAATGAAGATATATCTCAATTGATCAATAATAAGTTAAATAAAGTAAAAGTTATTGTATTGTTATTGTGAGTACGAATTTAGTTTTCTTACCTTTGTATTGATATTCATGATTTTCGCTGACAGAATTATCCAGTAAATTGATTATCTTTAAAAAAAACAAAAAGTGTGACGTACGTAATTTCTATCAGAAGAAATAAGTTCATAATTTATTCAAAACAAAATAACATTAATTATATTAAAAATCACTCTAAATTAGTTACATAAATAAATAAAGTGAATTTATTAATACACAAATTCGTTTCAAGTTTAATGATATTTTGAAATAATTTGAATATTTTTCACACATATTGTCATGACTATTTTCTGTTTCTCTCATTTTACTTAATTTATATGCTTATTAATTTTTTATATAACATTAAGATATTCTCAGTCATCAATCAATTAACATTTAATTTTACACTCATACATCCCGCTGAACTTGAAATATTAATTTTTTCATAATTTAATTAAAAGCATAGCAAAGCTTTTACTTACGCCTCGCTCTACAATGACATTCACTTTATAAAATTTCACTATACGCACTACTAAATCATTGCCAAAAATTATTCGACCCATACACAAACGCAATATGAAGCTGGAGTCTGCAACATTTTCAAAAATAATCATAAAAAGTAATCCTAAAATTTATTTTATTTTGGCTTCAAATTTACATTATTATTGAGTAATTTTCTATAAAGTTTCAACTAATTTTTAAAAATTTACGTAACTAAAAATTATTAGTAAATGTAACTAGAAAAACAGTTATTTTTTAATTTTTTCTTTTTAAAAACATTGCATACCTCAGTCTCTTAACACAATTAATAGTTATTTATTAATCAAGGGCGTATCAAGGGCGCAAAATAGGTGATTGCGACGATGGCGAAATGAAGGGACCGAGGGGACACAATTTCGCGCCCGAGGCCATTTTGCCATCGTCGCAGTCACCTATTTTGCGCCCTTGATACGCCCTTGATTTTTTGTCCAAACTGCACGGAAAGTATATCATTGAGGGCACGAGTAGTGAATTCTTTTTAATGATTTTTTCGATTTACCTAGTCTTGTCCTCGCTACAATTATTTTTTGTGTCCGCTATTTTACATGAAAAAATAAAGTAACGCAAAATTTTCTTTACTTTATGACCCTTAAAACGAAAGAAGCGGTCGGAAAATAATTTGCGCCCGCTTCCCCTACCCCTAGGTGGTAATAAGTCACTTTGCGCCTGCTCTAAGTGCCCGAAATGACATACTTTCCGTGCAGGTAGGACAAACAGAATATTTTCTTCTTTTATAATTTACAATGTCTCTAATTTTACATTATTTTCACTAACAAACCACTTACTCTTTACAGTTAACTCTTTCAAAAATTCCCTCGCCCAACACTTCCATAGATATTCTTTAATTTTTTGAAAATTTCGCTATACCATTTACTATTACCATGTAAAGGTTGGTCGTTGGAATAGAAAATAATGATTGCCCAAGGTGAAAATGACCCTGTAAACATATTTAGATTTAGATTGTTGTAAATGGGAGCGAGTGAAATATTTTATATATTAGAATACTCAATTCCTCAAACAACAAATGTCAATCTTTGTTAATGAGACTTAAGGACTTTCCTGTTATCTCCTTCAGTCATTTAATCGGACTAACTTACCAACTCACATAGTAGGTACCATTATCAGAATACAAGGCACTATTTTTTCCACGCAGATCAAAAAATTTGCACAAACAATCAATAACAACCTTTAGTGTCAAATCTTCTTTCTAACATTTCATACATGATAACACTACCTTTTTAACATTTTTATCACCTATAATCTAATATTTTTATCAAAACTGTACAAGATCAAAGTGAAACTAGCATGTTTCATATCAATATAAGTACTACTAATCAATAGTATGATAACTGGATTTCATCGAAGAATTATGATAAGATATATTTCAATATTATTCTGTTCCACTTCGAAGCAACTCTGGACTTACAGCATATTAGTATTAAAAAGTGATTTTCTTTCTTGATTGATTGGCAATATATGTACAGATGAAACATAAACGTCTTAACTAACGTCAGAAAATCCGTTAAATTGTAGTTCTTTTGAATATTCAATTTTATTCAATCTTGGTAAGTGCCAATGATTAATTAATTTAAGTTGTTTTCTTTTAGATATTAACTGTGATTCCTGTTTCAGCTCAGCTACGAAACTAAGTTCATCAGTTGTCGAATTTTATGTTATACCCAGAGACTATGAACTATCGATCATTCAATTTCTTGTGTAGGTTATCCAAACTATTAGTTGATGACACAGTCAACTTAAGATTAACGGACATCTACTTGAAGATTCGAAGACTTGCTTAAGATGTTCATTGAATCAAATTCTTCACTAGACTCTTAGCTTTCACAAATAAATTAGTGCTAAAAACATGTTGTCAATGTTGAAATCACCTCTTAAGATAACTGCTGCCTGTAGAAGTGTTGATTTTTCATTATCAGCTAGTTGATTTAATCATCTTGTCTCTAGAAATGTAGCAGATGGCGTTCCATACGTCACAGTTTTTAATTGAAAGATTTTGACAGGTTGATCAGAACTGAATCGTTTCAAAATGTTTTATGGTACATATTTTTAAACTTCACCATAGCGAAAGAACACTGTCGAGGAATCTCAAATGATGATCTAAATAAATCCACCTATTTTTTTAACAGCGTCAATCAAGCCATATGATTGACCTGATGATACACGCTTTGTATTCTGACGAAAATGCTGGTCACAAGCCTCCTCTTTTAAAATTGGCATTTATTTAATAATTGGTTTGACGAAAATGGTTGATTTTTTATATGACAATACATATGCTTGTTAAAATTGGAACACATCCCTGTAAAAAAAAAGTATTGGGAGGTACGGGATACCGCATTGCAAGTGCCTATCTGCCAATGCGGTATTCGCGAAATAGCGCATTGGTTGTCGTGGTGAATGCGGTATTCAAGGGGTCCCAATGTGGTGTAAGTTTTAAGCTTTAAAAAAAACATTTTTAACATTTTGCCAGTAGAGGGCAGAAGCAAGCAGGGAGCGTAAAGGATCAGCTGTCAAAATGATTCGCATTACATTGCTATGGTAATTCCAATGCTGCAACCGTGTTTCTGTATGGATTAACAAAATCTTTTCAATTCAGATAATTAAAAACATTTTTGACCAATGGACGTTGTCAGATTTTGTAAAAAGTGCTTGTGTGCAGAGAAACACTAGTTCGAAAACGGTTGTTTACTAATTTCACGTAATTTCAAACAGTCAGTGTCATCGTTTTTCTTTGGCGATAACTGTAAGTCGCACATAACCTTCAAAATTTTAGAGACCGTCGAACGCTCTTAACATTTTTTTTATTGATTGAAATACATTATCAACTTTTAGTTAATATTATTTTTCATTATTTTCAAAATTACCATTTGAATAGAAAGAATCCGCTTTAGGTAAAAAATAGAGCGCCGCTGCACTGCGCGAACTGTATACCGATTATGCGCCGCATTGAAAAAAGCCTATGCCGCATTGGACTTACATTTAACATTTGATCTTACCTTATTTTCTTTAAACTTTATTTTCACACTCACTATTAGTATTTTTTCATTCCTTTAATTCGTATTTTGATCCACTGACACTAATTATTTACTCCTGTCACGTATTTTCTTTTTTTTTAAGCTTAAAACTTGCACCGCATTGGGACCCCTTGAATATCGCATTCACCACGAAACCCAATGCGCTATTTCGCGAATACCGCATTGGCAGGTAGGCACTTGCAATGCGGTATCCCGTACCTCCCAATACTTTTTTTTTACAGGGATAAGTGTAATTTTTTGGAATTTTAAGAATCTTTCTAATTACATAATTTCTAAGATAACAATTAATTCCTTCTATCTTGATTATTGATTGTTTTCTACATTTGACATATTATTATTATTATTTACATGTAAAAGGTATGATGTCGCATACTACGCTCTGTGTATTTCTAACGACAACCAGTGTGTATTTATATCTTCTATAGTAGATATAAATACACACTGGTTGTCGTTAGAAATACACATATTATTATAATAATAATTGGCAACGATCTAGTCTTAAATTAAAGCAGTAAAGATAAATAATTTCTATGACTATCAGAAGGTCAGTATCCTATATCTTACAACACTTTAAAACAAAATTATCCACTAAAGGTCTAAGCACAATTTGAATCTTGTATGGGATATGTAACATATACATACATTTTGAAGTTAGGTCATCAACTTTGGTTTTGATACTGACATTCATGCAGCATGTACTGACTCACAACACACCTTAAATCCCGTAAGATTGTACGACAGCATTTAAGTGAAACGTTTTTCTGTGTAAGCGTAACACGACACGAATTACAAATTTGCATTTGTGTCGTGCCTTGGCACGGCACGAATTACCAAGCAAACTTTGTGTCGTGTCAAGGCACGGCACGAATTACCAAGCGAACTTTGTGTCGTGTCAATGCACGACACAGGCACGACACGAATTTTCGTGTTTTTTCGTGTTCGTATAAGACCCTGGTTTAAGGTATGCTAAACTGAGAATTGTTTCACTCGCGCTATTATTTCACGCAAAAAATGCAATAATGAGAAGATTTTAGAAGATGAATGATAATAATGGAAAAATGAAATGTTCATTACTTTACGCAAAAGAGTGTACTTACGCGAAGATCATTGATAATAATGGAATAACCTCACTGTTTACTGATCAGTTATCAGAATAATTATAAATATTTTCTGAGATAGTGTTTTGGTAGCGAGGGCTTCGCCCCTCGATGTGCTGTACCCTTTTAGGCCACACTAAAAAATTTTGAATTATTTCAAAATTTGAAAAAAAAATCATATGGCACACGTGTGTAAGCCAAAGGTTAAAATGACAGTCAAAAATGTCATATTTTTAAATCTACACGTCAGTAGAGGGACCCTATTAGGGCCCTTAAAGGGGTCGTTTCCTTACATCAAAATTTAGGTCAAATTTAAACAATTTTTCAACTTGTTGGTTCATTTAATATATCTTCCAAAATATTTTAATATAAATTTTTAATATATTGAATATATCTGTAATGTATCTTTTAACTTATTTTTCAATAGGTCAAATTTGACTAAAATTTTAACCCAGGGTAACAATCTTTCAGAAGGTTAATAAAGTGCTTTTTTGTTCTGTATTTTAAAAATATGTCAAAGTTGTCCTATATTTAGACCTATGGTAACGATTCTATACAGAGGATTTTTGGTCTTCTTTTTGACCTATAGATTAAATAAATCTTTTTTTATAATATAGAAAAATATAATAAATAATATATAAAAATTATAACGTTTTACAAAACTGAATACTGTAAATACTTTTTACAAAAAATTATAAAAAAATTATTACCACACTGAGAGAAATGGATGGTAAGACTTTTATGTTAAAAAGTATATGTTACTCGGTACCATCATTATGTTACTCAGTACCATCAAAGATTTTATAAAAATATTGTTATGTTACCAACTACAATCAAGATGTTATTTAGTATAATCTAGATATCTGTCCGTATTTGTACCATCAAATATGGTACCTGATACTATCTGTATAGTACCCCGTCACCCCTATTTCTCTCAGTACAGTAAAAATTATAAAAAAAGTTTTTTAAATAGATAAAATGTGACATTTAAAAATTGACAAATGTTATCATCTTTTTTGTTTAGTGCATTCTTTTGCGAATTAATATGAATTATTGCCGATAAATCGTTAAAATTATATATATTCATATATTTTTCAACTTTTTAATACATTTCTAGTTTGCGAAGAGAACGACTGTGCCGTTGAAAAGTAAAAAAGTTAAATATTAATTTATTCGTTTCTTAACCTGACTTGGACTGATTTACAAATTCATTTGTACTACTTTTATTTAACATTTGATAATATATGTAATCATAAAAATAAACAAAATTTAATGTATGGATATAAAGGTTGAAGTAAAATAAGAAATATAATCAAAGTTTACATTGATTGATTGTAATATTTGATTAAATATTATGTGGACGTCCACATGAAAAGGGCTCATTTATCGGTTAATTTAAGTGTTTGATTTCATTGGTTTTTTTGAAAAAATAAAATGGTCCCCACATAGCACAGTAATTTTATGAATAACAGTTAGATAATTGTGTAGTGTGTTGATGAGGGTTATTTGACGAGAAAAATATATTTACCCGAATTGGAAATAGTAAAAAATTCCCTTTCAGATTAATGTATTTTTTTAAATTAAAAATTTTATCTAATGAAGGTAGACATAAATTTTTGCCTTATATCTACCTTTGTTGGATCAAATTTTTAATTTCGAAAAATATAGAAATTGAGTTAAACAATTTAACACGATAAATCTTTAATTCTTATATTGCTTTAGCATCTATGAAAATGTACGTAAAAATGCATTACTTACCTATTATTTACATCATGACATGTAAATAATTGTTAGGGGAAGAGGTTCGGTTGTGGGCATGGTTCGGTTGTGGACACCCACGCAGAACTATTATCAGAAATGAGATTTGTCTAATCTGGCAAATATCACGTATATATTATGACATAACGTAGTTTTCTATGTCAATACAAAAATGATTAGACAACTCCGCTTTTTACTATACATAAATTAATTTTTCGACACGTTGAATATAACAAAAATGTATTTTTAAACATTGTTAAATGTTCAACAAATCGAAATGAATTAATTAAAATGATAAGTTCAAAGCGTATTTACACAGCAAATGTGTTATATTTTATAATCCAATACCAAGCATTACAAAAATGGCCACAAGTAAAATTTTTTTCATGATGTTTTAAAATGATCGTCAAGTTTGGTTGTGGGCATCTAAATTGATTCGGTTGTGGACACCACTCTTATTTTTGATAAATCGTGAAATATCGTTGTCAATATAATCATAAGTAATTCCTTACAACATTTAATAGTGTTTTATGAATTTTAAGAGTTTCGTGGTCCAGCACGAAAATTACACGAAAAAAATTAGTCGTTGAAGTTTTCAGCTACCACTCAAAGACTCTCGGATATGAAAAAATTCTTTATAAACTTATAGAAATACTCTATGATTCTAGCAGAAATTCTCTAAAAAAAGTCGAGGACTTTTTATAAACCTAGTAGCGGAAAAAAGTCGTGGAATTATTGTAACACTTTGATAGAAAGTTTCGTCGACGAGTCGAGGAAAACGGTGGGCAGAAAAGATGTGCATACTCTCAGGCGATAAACGCGACCTGCAGTCATTTTAACACCGTTCATTTACAAACTCTTCTGTACAGTGTTTGTGTATTATATTGGAGGATTAAAATCTTTTTGTAAATATAAAATATAATTATGTTTTAATCGTTAAATAAGTTTTTACAATAATGAACAGAAAATAATTTTATTGACTTAATTATTATTTTAATTAAATATTATCATTTTTCTATTCATCTTATAAATTGAAAATAATTGTAAAATAGTCTTTAACGTACACTGAAATACTCTTTAAAATTCTAAAGTATGTTGAAGAGAAATATTTGAGATTTTTAATTTTCAAAATATTGAATTTTTTCTCGCAAGCGGTAAAGAAAGATTCCATTTAGTATATAAGGACGATAAAAAAGTAAATTCATATAGCGTGCGAAACAACGAAAGTGTAGGATAATATGCGTATTGGTGTTAGCTATTTAGTTTTAGGTAGGTGATTAGTGATTAAATAGTGTCAAATTACACGTGATGAGTGTCGTGATTATGTATAAATGTAGGATTGTAATTAAATATAAGGCATAAAAGGAATGAAATATATAAGAACTGAAAGAATTTTTTTTTTACTGGTCCGCAGAATTTTTCATTTTCCGCGACTATCGTTGAAAGTTTAGAATACTGTAGAAGAAAATCCGGACACGTCTTTTTTCCTCGACTGTCGCCGAATCGTTCACGCTGGCTGTGTCTTCATTTTCCTCGACTGTCGCTGAATCGTTCGCGCTAGCTGTGTTTTCATTTTCCTCGACTGTCGCTGAATCGATCGCGCTGGCTGTGTTTTCATTTTCCTCAATTGTCGCTGAAAGTTTCAAATCCTTTTTCTAAATTCTCTTCGAATGTAGCACATTTTTTCTTCGATTTCAATATGATTATTAAAACAGAGTGATTTTAAAAATTTAAATACTTTCGACTATATCCGAGAGTCTTCTACAAAGTCGAGGAAAATTTCAGCAACTAATTTTTTCCGTGTAATATACTGAGACTTTGATGTTCGTATGTCGTTCGCAGTTATAGTAATTGTAGTAACTGGGCAGTTCAGGTTCAGTGTGAGAAATCTTATATGCCCTTACATGGGGAGCATTTATTGGCAAAATTAGAAGAAATCATCCTTATGTAATTAATGAATGGTTACTTAAGAGTGCCCACAACCGAACCAAAATTTTTTTTGTTAGAAAAATGACCAATTTATTGAATTTTTAATAAAAATTTTCTAGTCAACGGAATCAATCTATTTTCTTCACGAGTAGTTAGCTAAGGTCCCTACCTTTAAATACATATACATATGTTTGCTTAATATCTACAAGGAAACAAATTATGAGTCAAAAACGAAACTATGCCCACAACTGAACCTATTCCCCTATATTTTAACAATGAAGTGTATGTCTAATAAGGTACTTTTTTAGTTTATATACACTTGAAACAATTTAATTGAATTATTAAAATAATCGAGTATTTTTTTAAGAAAGAAATGTTTCTTGTGCCGAGTAATTATTAGCATTGGATAAAGTTCTTTAACTAAAAAGTGATAATTTTTATTTTGATAATTATTATTTTAGCCGAAATATTAAAATTCATTAATGCTCAAAAAATGTTTATTGTTATAAACTTAAATCATTTTATTCATTTGCGATAATTTTTTTGTCCAACGCCTTCGGGGAAATGGAGTCATTGTGCACTAGGCACCAGTGGAGAAATGTACCTCATATCTCCACTGGCCGTTTGTCCAGTGGAGAAATGAGCGGTGAAAAGAGTAAAGGCACATTATGTGTGGTTATTTCGGTTCCATATCACTATAAATAAATCATAAAAATCTATTCTAATTTGCTTTAACTTTGTTAAATTTTGTCCTAAATAAGTAATTTATAACTAAAAATTAAAATTTTGAAAAATTAATTGTATTATTAATATGTTAAGTTCTGACAATAAATGAATAAAATTATTATAATTAGTATGAAAAATTAATAGAAAGTGTTTTTCAGTTGTTGGACAAAGTAATATGTGCAATTCGTGGCGAACAGCGATTTTCGCTCGCTTGATTGCTGCTCTCGAGCAGCAAACTTCAAGCTCGCGAGAAATCGCCCTTGTTCTCCACTCGTTGCACAATATACTATTAATGAATGAAAAGACCGTGTTCGTGATCTAAAAAGTTATTTCTGTTCAAATATATATGAAACTTAAATCAGAGTTTTTGAAAACTAACAATTAAGTCTAGAATGGCATGAGAGCGGGAGTTCAATTCCACCGCCCGTATAAAATTTAATTCGAAGTTTTAAATAAACATTACTTAAAAAAATATATGACTTATTTAAATGATAAAAAGTTTATACCTTAACATTTTTTCAATGTAGTTGAATTACACATTTTCTTGGATCAAGAACATATGTTCTCCTGTCCTATTTACTATACCAATACAATCAATTTCTTTATCCAATACCATAATTAACTCATTATGTAATCTTGATATTCACTTGAACAATGTGAAAATTTCTTGATTCACTTAAATTTTTAATTTTTATACAGGTGGTTTTCAAATAACTGTCATGTTTTAAAAAAGTCGTTTGCCTGTTAAAATAGTGAACTAAACTTTACGTTTTATTATATATTTCAGTACACTTTTGCTATTGAGGTATATGTTTAAAAGGAAACTACAAGATCTTCAGTATTTTTAAATCAGGTAAGATGAAGAACGCTAAAGTGAAATGTCGCATACTAGAATCGATTAAATATAATAATGATTTGTTAATGAACTGAATATTAATTATTTTTAAGAACAAACTTTCACTCAGTGGTTTATAATGTAATTGTCAAAAAAATAATAATTTCAGTCGTTATTTAACTTTGGAGACATGCAAAAATGACAGTTATTTGAAAATCAAATATACACATTGACACATACATCACTCAAATCCCAAGTTGCAAGTAATATTAAAATATTTACGCTTGATAATATTGTTACTTGTTAATATTATTTTAATATCACAATAACATTACAGTATTAGTTTAATAATATACAGTTATATAAAATAAAGAAACATATTGCACTGAAATGTATGTATTATATGCTGGTGAAGCAGAAGAAGTTTCTTCTTTTTCATTATAAAATATACATTTTCTTGTAATGTTTAAATTATTGTGTTAATATTACAGTCACATCCCGCTAATATTACAATCAGGCGAACATTTTAATATGATGTCATTAATACATGCTACTTGGCATTATACATGACATTCATACATGTTATTTATTATTTTATTAATAAAGAAGATTTCTTTTAACCCTCTGTCTACTCATGTGACCGTTATCGACACTGTTGAAAAAGGGTTAACTACAAATAACGCCTTTACACTTCAATTGTAATTGACATTCCATATAACTTTTTATATGTTTACGTAATTAAAAAATTTTAATTTTATCAATCGTATCACAATTTAATTTATTATTAATTTACATTAATAAATTGTCATTGATTATATATATATATATATATATAACCGACAGATTAGCTCGGTCGGATAAATGCCTCGCTTGGCGGACGTTCTAGGACCAAGGGTACTTGGTTCGCGCCCATTTGGCTTAGATTTTTCCGGCATGTGAGATAATCTGAGCGGGAGGTTTGACGTCGAGGTATAATTATGTGCACTGTCGATTATTGTCCGGTACACACCATTAGAACTCGACTGTCGATAAACCGGTTGTACTCAGGAGAAGGTTTTCTACAGTTTCCCTCTCCTCTGGCGAGAAAACCCATTAGACGGGTAGTCCAGGCTAATGCGAGTATTCCTAATTTCGAAAAGACGTTCTGTAGGCGCAAACTTAGTATTAAGAATTATTGTATATAAGAAACATTTGTAAAGCATGAAATTGTAAGAAACACTTGTATAGCCAAGTATGTAAGGCTGAAGACAGGTGTATAAACCAATAAATAAATATATTAATTATATATTATAATTATATTATATTTATAATTTATATATTTATAATTTTGCTTTTTAAATTTGAGAATATAAATCACAATTAAAGTTACGTATGAAAGTAAAAGATTTAATAACATGTGAAGAATTCGAAGATCTTTACTTTTTAACTTTCTACAAATTCTAAAGAAAGAAAATATGCATGGAACATGTTATTTTATCCACTCCTTTCATTAAAGAAAAAGGTTTACCATTTTTCTAATATAATCCGATTTACATTTTAATTTCATATTCAAAATATTTATAGTTTTATATTACTTGAAAATGATATTAATAAGGAATAAATTAACAGTAATTAATATTATGTATTTAGCCAATCAATGTTGAATTTAGTATCTGTATAGTAAAGTAATACATTTTGAATATCAAATTAAAAAAACGTAGCTGTATACAGCTGATATATTTAACTACAATACGATTTTACATATTACATGCAATTAAAAGTAAAAAAATTTAAATTAAGTTTTAGTAAGTTGAAGAATCAATTAAAATTATATCACTAAGGAAGGTTAAACATTCATTACAAAACCATTAAATTAAATAAATTAATCTTAAACATGTGGCTAATAAACTTTTATTGCATGTAAAATCACGTAGCTTTTAGAAGCTTCATTTATTGTACTTTTTATTACTTTCAATTCTTTGGAAACTGAATTAGTAATTACTGCTTAAAGATATTAAAATAAAGATAAATATTTAAAATATATATGAGGCATTCCATTTTAAAACGACCCCCTTTATAAACAATTGCCATTGTAAGGCAATTTTTAAATAAATATTTCTTCTATGTTTTGGATTCAAACTTTATTTACTATTAGTGTTTTCAAAAGAAAAATTTCTTAACTTTACAATAGTATAAAATTCTTCTTAAAAAATAATATTCTTTATGAAAAAAAACTAAGTTTGAAAGATAACCTTTTAAATATCTCAAAACACGTTACATCCGATTTTCTTGAAAGTTATGTCAAAATAAAGCTTAAATATTCTAGTTTCATTTTCTGCCAACATTATAATGGACAATTCAGGGAATTTTATAAAATTAATTTATTTCTATAAGAATTTCAAAGGTTCAAATTTTATAATGTATTTACTGAGCGGAATTTGCTTTTTATGTTTTGCACAGTTTAACCTCTGATATCTTTGTACAATTTAATTAATTTCTTAAATTCCCCTGAATTGTCCATTTTAATGTTGACAGGAAATGAAACTAGAATATTTAAGCTTTATTTTGACATAACTTTCAAGAAAATCGGATATAATGTGTTTTGAGATATTTAAAAGGTTATCTTTCAAACTTAGTTTTTTTCATAAAGAATATTATTTTTTAAGAAGAATTTTATACTATTGTAAAGTTAAGAAATTTTTCTTTTGAAAACACTAATAGTAAATAAAGTTTGAATCCAAAACATAGGAGAAATAATTATTTGAAAATTGCCTTACAATAGCAATTGTTTATAAAGGGGGTCGTTTTTGAAATGGAATGCCTCATATGTATATGTATGATATAATTATCTATTTATCAATAATTTTTGGATTATTGTTGTGAATCATCCATTCTCGAATTTCACATATGCATAACATGCATTTAAATTCTACATCTGGACGTGACCATTCCTCAATACTTTTTCTTGGACCAGGAATGCAGTTTATATGTGCATATCTTCTGCAAAATTTACACATAACAAGATTGCTTCGTTTATCAATAAAGCAATATAAGCAAATTTCCTTCATACTTTTAGAATTCTGTAAAAGGGTTCTTGCTATTGTTATTCTGTAGGCATTAGGATTAAAATTTATATCCATTTGAATTCCATTGCCAAGACAGAACATATAATAAAGTACAAACACACCACAATTATAGTCATCTACTTTAACAGGTCTTGGTTCCTTGTAATGACGTATTTTCCATTTTTTATTACCAATATTATGTAACGTAGTTTCTTTGTTACATACTTTTGACAACCTTTTCAATTTCTGAACTACAGCCTCTTCGTCCTTTTCTAAAGGTATCCCGTATGGATCAAAAAGTGTAACAGTTTCTTCAGAAATATTCAACATTACAAGAAGATAGTGACTACTTCTCAAAAAAAGAATTAGTACAATGTTTTTTAATACATATTCTGTATAGAAAATGCTGTTACACTTTATTTTTTCAATTTGTTTCACACCTTTTTCCTTTTTAAGTCTATCATAAACATTATCAGCGTAATCTCCGAACATCGATATTCCTTTCATTATATTAATGTATGAAACAGTATGCCAAGTTTCCAATTGCGTAAGAGAAAATGCATCTATAATGTACGCATCTAGCCACTTAGAACGTTCATCATTCAATAAAGGATTCAAAGTTTTAAACATCGTTTGATATATATATATGGGGCAAAATTCCTCAATTGTCCTAACTTAAAATTGAAAGTCTTCAAATCGGGTTGATTTTTGCACAAACTTTAGTACTATAGGGGAGTACTTTATCCACAAAATATTAAAATATTTTATTAAAAATTGTAGAGGGGGGAGGGGGTTAAAGTTTTTGGTAACGTGTTAACAGTGGATTCTTATAGCTAATGTAGCTAAAAAACAGTAGAGTGGACAAAATTTTGCCCTATATGTTTTCGAAAGGTTTTTTCCTCCTCTTTCGAATTGTGTAAAAAAAAAATTTTTTTATTAACAATTTAAGTTAATTTTTTCAAAATTAAAAATATTTTTGACTTTTTTTTGAAAATCGGCATTTTTTTTTCTTTTTTTTTTGCCTTAAAATAAAGCTTATTATATGTACTTTCCATACCCCTTTGGTAAAAAATGCCGTTTTTTTTTGTTTTCGAATTATTAATTAATTAATTAATAAAAATTTGTTAAAAATTATTAAAAAATGAAATACTTTTTAAGCAAATAAACTTTTTTTAATTATGAGCTTATCATCGTAAAGCTGCTTAAATTCCGCATCCAACGAGTATAAATACATCTATTTTTATAAATAATTGTTTAATAAACAAATAATTGAAAATTTATTTATTAATTTTTTGAAAAAAAAACAATTTCTTTCTTCATTTTTGCTTTAAAATACAGATCAATATGTGTACATTCAATACCGGTTTAGGAAAAAATGACGCTTGATTAGTTTTCAAATAATTAATCATTTAATTAGTTAATTAACTCATTAATAGTAGTAAAAAATTACTAAAAAATTAAATATTTTTCAAGAAAATAAACTTTTCTTAATTACGAGTTTGTCATCGGAAAGCTTACCAAATTCTGCATCCAACAATCATAAACTCAACTGTTTTTTATAAATAATTATTAATTAAATAAATAATTTATTATTTATTTATTAATTTTTTGAAAAAGGGATATTTTTTTATTTTTCCTTTAAAATAAGGCTTAATATATTTACTTTCGATACCCGATTAGGAAAAGTTACAATATTTTTTGTTTTCGTATTATTTATTAATTAATTAATAAAAATTAGTAAAAAAAATTAATATTTAAAAAAAAACTTTACTTAATTTTGAGCTTTCCAACGTAAAGCTTAACAAATTCCGCATCCAACATGTCTATTTTTTATTAATTAATTAATAAATAATACGAAAACAAAAAATATTGTAACTTTTCCTAATCGGGTATCGAAAGTAAATATATTAAGCCTTATTTTAAAGGAAAAATAAAAAAATATCCCTTTTTCAAAAAATTAATAAATAAATAATAAATTATTATTTAATTAATAATTATTTATAAAAAACAGTTGAGTTTATGATTGTTGGATGCAGAATTTGGTAAGCTTTCCGATGACAAACTCGTAATTAAGAAAAGTTTATTTTCTTGAAAAATATTTAATTTTTTAGTAATTTTTTACTACTATTAATGAGTTAATTAACTAATTAAATGATTAATTATTTGAAAACTAATCAAGCGTCATTTTTTCCTAAACCGGTATTGAATGTACACATATTGATCTGTATTTTAAAGCAAAAATGAAAGAAAGAAATTGTTTTTTTTTTTCAAAAAATTAATAAATAAATTTTCAATTATTTGTTTATTAAACAATTATTTATAAAAATAGATGTATTTATACTCGTTGGATGCGGAATTTAAGCAGCTTTACGATGATAAGCTCATAATTAAAAAAAGTTTATTTGCTTAAAAAGTATTTCATTTTTTAATAATTTTTAACAAATTTTTATTAATTAATTAATTAATAATTCGAAAACAAAAAAAAACGGCATTTTTTACCAAAGGGGTATGGAAAGTACATATAATAAGCTTTATTTTAAGGCAAAAAAAAAAGAAAAAAAAAATGCCGATTTTCAAAAAAAAGTCAAAAATATTTTTAATTTTGAAAAAATTAACTTAAATTGTTAATAAAAAAATTTTTTTTTTACACCATTCGAAAGAGGAGGAAAAAACCTTTCGAAAACATATAGGGCAAAATTTTGTCCACTCTACTGTTTTTTAGCTACATTAGCTATAAGAATCCACTGTTAACACTTTACCAAAAACTTTAACCCCCTCCCCCCTCTACAATTTTTAATAAAATATTTTAATATTTTGTGGATAAAGTACTCCCCTATAGTACTAAAGTTTGTGCAAAAATCAACCCGATTTGAAGACTTTCAATTTTAAGTTAGGACAATTGAGGAATTTTGCCCCATATATATATATATATATATATATTTACATCATATGAAAATGGTACTTCAGATTCCGCTGAAAAACGACATACTGCCATGTCCACTTCAATATTTTCCATGTAATATTTATAATCATCAAATAATCCATTTGCCATTGCCTCTGTGTGAAAAGAAGAGTCACTTTGATCTAAAATTGTTGTTGTTGCATCTGACCAAGTTCTTTTACATTTTTCATCTTCAACAACATGTATTGTTTTTTCAATACATAACTTCTTAGAAGTTTGCATAGTTGAATGACTCAAAAGACTATTATTATCTGTTGAAAAATGGTTGATATCACTTTCATATTTTCTTTTTAATGACTGCGTCTTTTCTTGACTCTTTAATTCTTCTTTTTGTAAATTGTTGTGATTCTTTCTAGTTTTAGGACTTTAGGTAATACTTTTGAATTATTCTTCTCTGTTTTTAAACATTTTGTTCGTGGCTTCCTTTTCTTTTTATTCTGCGCAATGGTTATATAATCTGATACACACCTTTTTAAGTTTTTACATTCAAAATGGGTAGATTTGTTTTTTGGACGTTTTTTCTTTCCCTTTTTCCACACTTCTTGTAAGTTTGGGTCATTGGGTCTTGGAATAAGTGATTCTTGTTTAGGAAATTCAGGTTTTGCATTCTTTTTTCCTTTATAATTTATTCCAGCTCGAATCGTAGTTGTTAACGATTAGGAGTACTGTTTCAGTTGCCTAACTAAACGTCCTGATGGTGTATCCTTTTTTCTTTTTAAAAGAGTATACTTTATAGTATGCAAATGTGCTTCGACATGTTGATTGTGAACGTGCGATATGTCAGGATTTTTTTTTACTTAGTATAATCGCTGACCATATTGGAGCAAAAGGCATAAAATGATCAACAATATACTTCGCTAGTTTCATCGATTGAAGTTAATTTTTTTTCTTCTTTATTAATTGAAGAAACTACAAATTCAGTTTTTATTTCTTCAAAAATATTTGTGAAATATTCGTGGAAAGGAGATTTTTTGTATATTGGCATTTTATCATCTTTTTCATTCAAAAATTTATCTTGTAGTTTTTGTCTTTCGTCCTCTTCTTTTTCTTTTTCATCTTCTTCATTTTCCACTTTATTATCTTCTTTTGTAGAGTTTGACAATTTATCAAATCCTTCGAAACGCATTTCAATTAACTCCTTCCTTGCTTTCTCAGCTTCATTCTCATAATTACATAAAAGTATTGTAATCATTTTTCTAAAGACATTTTCTAATTCTTTTAATGTTTTACATTGGGTCATAAATGCCATACAGACCAATATTAATGACAATCCAATGTACTCAGGTTCCTTTTCATTCAATCGATCATATACCCTTTTTAAAAAGTGAACAATGTAAGTCAGTATTATTACCCAATCTTTAGGAAATGCAGTTCCGTTGACGACACAATCATAACATTTTCTTAAATAATCATGTACATCTGTTGAATTCCACTCTTTTATAAACGAATGTATAAATACCCAACTCCAATTTATTATAACAATTGAAAAGTAAGGCCACATTCTAGTTACATTTTCAGCAAAATATCTCAACCGTTTTAAATTTACACTGATGTTTACTGTATTATGAGTTACTGTCAACAACTCTATGACGGGTAATACTACTTTACAAATGTAAGTAACAAATGCATGGTAGTAAAAACGCTTTGCCTCACAATACGTTGGCTGACCACAAGCGTTTCCAGTGGAATCTGCTCTTAATATTTTTCCAGGTCCTATTATTAGCAATTTATCTTCATTGTACATTGCTATCGACATTGGTAACTCTATGGTTCTCAGATATGGATCTCTTGTTTTATTTTCTTCGATCCACAGTTGATTAAGATCTTGCAATTCCATGGATGTTAATGTTAAATCGTATTCTGAGGTTCTTCTGATCTTGCTTTCTGATATACATTTAAGCTTCTTACTTTCTGCATATTTCCAGAGCTAGCCGTGTATTTATCAATGGTGTTAATAACGTTTAATTGATACAAACGAGGTTGAATATTTTTCAATTCTTTTGCCGTAATTTCAATCCTTCGTTTTGTCTAATTTGATAATTTGCATCAGCTTTTCGACAATGGTCCTTATCACTGTGATTTGTACTACTAATGAAAATTGTTGTTTCTAGAGGCCATTCAGCAACAATATCAAATTTAAATTTTTGTCGACAATCTTGTGCTCTGCATGTAGCACATAATACATGATTTCCTTTATTTTTTCTTAATCCCACGTGAAAATGTTCTTGGGAATCGGTCCCGGGAAATTACCGAGAGTCACTACCGGGAAATTCCCGGTACTTACTCCCGAGAAATTCCCGGTAAAATCTTTTGACATTTGTCTCCATATTTCTCAGAGAATTTAACCTCAAGAATAAAAATATACCACTATAAAATCTTCAGGATCGTATTCGTGATGACTTTTTGTTTATTATAATAATCACGTTAAGCATACAAATTGAAAGTCTACTATCAACATATTAAACGGATTTCGACACCTAAGTGAGAAAAATTAATGGACATCATAACAAAAGGGTTTAAGCACCAATTTTTTAAATTAGGATTTTCCCATTTAAGAAATAAGTAACTATTTACACGTGTCCATTAAAAATTTTCTATTTTATTGAGTTTTTAAACAGTTTTCAATGAAAATTAAAATTATAAAATAACCTTAATTTTTAATAAAATTGTAATAGCAAAAATTGTTTTAACTTTGAATTATTGTTATTATTTACATGAATAACAATTCAATTTGAGAATTTGTGTATTGCTTGATTTCAAAACAATCACTTAATAAATAATTTTTTGTTGAGATAAAACTCTTTAAAAATTTACTTTTATCCATTTACTTTTTTAATCCTATAAAATGAAAAAGGGTATATTCTTTAAAATAAAAAATATTAAATTAAAATTAAATTCGTTAAATCGTTTATTTTTATCAATGAACCCAGCTTAAAATCCGCGTACAGGATCCTTAAAGGATCCTCTTGGGATCCTGTACAGGTCCTGCGCAGGATCCCATACAAGATCCTGTACTGGTCCTGTAGAGGATCCCGTACGGGATTTTGGAACATGGTTCCTGTGCAGGTTCTGATGCAGGAACCTTAGTTATCAAAGATTTCTGTAAAGGTTCCTGTACAGGAACACTTGCAGGATCCTGTACAGGAAATTTAAAAAAAAATTTTTTGTTAAGCAACATTTGACATACATAGACTTCATATTTTAAAATGTTAGGCTCGTATATCAATGTTGGACAGAAAAATGTATTGCGCATTCGAGAAACTCATAGAAAACTACTGCGCAGGAGTTAAAAATATAAATAAATTAACTGAGGAAACCGTGTAGGATCCTTTAAGGAATCCTCACAGGATCGTTTACACTTAAGTATCTCTAGTTTACAAAACTACAAAGGTTCCTGTACAGGAACCTTTACAAAGTTTCCTGTACAGGATCCTGCAAGTGTTCCTGTACAGAAACCTTTACAGAAATCTTTGATAACTAAGGTTCCTGCATCAGAACCTGCACAGGAACCCTGTCCCAAAATCCCGTACGGGATCCTGCGCAGGACCTGTACAGGATCCCAAGAGGATCCTTCAAGGATCCTGTACGGGGATTTTAAGCTGGAAAAATTTTTCTTCTAGATTAAGCAATACACAAATTCTCGAATTGAATTCACGGTAAATCGTTAGGTATTAAAATTACACTAAAAAGGATTACAATAAACCAATTTAGTGTTATTTTAATACCTAACGATTTACCGTGTTGTTATTCATGTAAATAATAACAATAATTCAAAGTTAAAACAATTTTTGCTATTACAATTTTATTAAAAATTAAGGTTATTTTATAATTTTAATTTTCATTGAAAACTGTTTAAAAACTCAATAAAATAGAAAATTTTTAATGGACACGTGTAAATAGTTACTTATTTCTTAAATGGGAAAATCCTAATTTAAAAAATTGGTGCTTAAACCCTTTTGTTATGATGTCCATTAATTTTTCTCACTTAGGTGTCGAAATCCGTTTAATATGTTGATAGTAGACTTTCAATTTGTATGCTTAACGTGATTATTATAATAAACAAAAAGTCATCACGAATACGATCCTGAAGATTTTATAGTGGTATATTTTTATTCTTGAGGTTAAATTCTCTGAGAAATATGGAGACAAATGTCAAAAGATTTTACCGGGAATTTCTCGGGAGTAAGTACCGGGAATTTCCCGGTAGTGACTCTCGGTAATTTCCCGGGACCGATTCCCAAGAACATTTTCACGTGGGATTAAGAAAAAATAAAGGAAATCATGTATTATGTGCTACATGCAGAGCACAAGATTGTCGACAAAAATTTAAATTTGATATTGTTGCTGAATGGCCTCTAGAAACAACAATTTTCATTAGTAGTACAAATCACAGTGATAAGGACCATTGTCGAAAAGCTGATGCAAATTATCAAATTAGACAAAACGAAGGATTGAAATTACGGCAAAAGAATTGAAAAATATTCAACCTCGTTTGTATCAATTAAACGTTATTAACACCATTGATAAATACACGGCTAGCTCTGGAAATATGCAGAAAGTAAGAAGCTTAAATGTATATCAGAAAGCAAGATCAGAAGAACCTCAGAATACGATTTAACATTAACATCCATGGAATTGCAAGATCTTAATCAACTGTGGATCGAAGAAAATAAAACAAGAGATCCATATCTGAGAACCATAGAGTTACCAATGTCGATAGCAATGTACAATGAAGATAAATTGCTAATAATAGGACCTGGAAAAATATTAAGAGCAGATTCCACTGGAAACGCTTGTGGTCAGCCAACGTATTGTGAGGCAAAGCGTTTTTACTACCATGCATTTGTTACTTACATTTGTAAAGTAGTATTACCCGTCATAGAGTTGTTGACAGTAACTCATAATACAGTAAACATCAGTGTAAATTTAAAACGGTTGAGATATTTTGCTGAAAATGTAACTAGAATGTGGCCTTACTTTTCAATTGTTATAATAAATTGGAGTTGGGTATTTATACATTCGTTTATAAAAGAGTGGAATTCAACAGATGTACATGATTATTTAAGAAAATGTTATGATTCTTAAATGGGAAAATCCAAATTTAAAAAATTGGTGCTTAAACCATTTTGTTATGATGTCCATTAATTTTTCTTACTTAGGTGTCGAAATCGTTGAATATGTTGATAGTAGACTTTCAATTTGTATGCCTAACGTGACTATTATAATAAACAAAAAGTCATCACGAATACGATCCTGAAGATTTTATAGTGGTATATTTTTATTCTTGATGTTAAATTCTCTGAGAAATATGGAGACAAATGTCAAAAGATTTTACCGGGAATTTCTCGGGAGTAAGTACCGAGAATTTCCCGGTAGTGATTCTTGGTAATTTCCCGGGACCGATTCCCGATAACATTTTCACGTGGGATGTGCCAAAAGTCATTCTGCATTTTATCTTTCTTGAATTTGGAAGAGTATCCCTTAATAGAAGACGTAAATTTTCGGGATCCACATCATTTGAACCAGGTATATCCTTATTACAAGGATAATTTTCTGATGATGAAGTGTTACTAAATCTTGTGCGTACACTACTATCACTGTAATTACACAGTAAAAACAAAGTCTTCCTTTAATCTCAAGATTTGCCTTCTTTCTAGATGTAAATGAAAGTAGACCAAATGCGATTAATTTCAGTATGGGAAATAAACTTTAAAACAATCTAAGCACAATTCTGGAAATAAGCAGCTACGTGTGCTGAAAAGTAACTATTAGACGACAGATAGGCTGAATTTTAACTGTTGATTGAGCTGATTATTTCATGAATCTCTATATGGGCTGAAATTCAGTCTCAAAATCGTTTTCAAATAAACTATAGTCGTACCTGAATTCATAAAATATATATTATACTTATACTATCAACACTATCATTTTCCTCGTTATAAGACTCATCTTCAAAATCTTCATGCGAATGAGAAAAGCTTTTATTTTCCTTTGAAATGTTAACATTTAGTTAACGAAGAACAAAAGTTCTTCGTAATTATTTTTTTCAATTTTTAATTCTCTATTCTTTGTTTTACTCTGTTTCTCATTAACATTTTTATCATTACAATTTATTTTTTTTATTTTCTCTTCATTTTTCGAACTTTCATCGTTGCACATTAAATTTTCAATTTTTTGTTTTATTGCTGGTTTCTTTTTTATTTTACTGTTATCTTGATTCAACTTTTTATCTGTATTTTTAATTTCACTTTTCTTTGTTCCTTTATATTCAGCATTAACCCCTTGACAGTCCATGGCCCATATGTGGCCACAAAAAGTCGTGCCACCTTTACGTCTGTGGCCATATACGTCCATCTCAAAAATAAATTACTAAACATAATTCGATTTGAATGACCAAGTGCATACTAAAGTTTTTGGGGTCGCTGAATCCGAATTTTAAATCAGATTTTCAAAATTCAAAATGGTGGACCTAAAATGGCGACTATGAAGATTTAAAAATTTATCAAATACGCTTGAAACTCGTTACCTGGGTGTTTTCGAGGTCACTGATTACGAATATGATGACAGATTTACAAAATTAAAATGGTGAATCCAATATGGCGGATAATTTCAAGATTCATGCAATTTGATCGAATTTTAGGTCCGCCATTTTGGATTTCAAAATCTGACATTAGATTCGTAATCAGCGACCCCAAAAACCCCCGAGTAACAAGTTTTAAACAAATCAGTTGAATTTTTTATTTTATCAACTGCCATATTAGATCCACCATTTTGAATTTTAAAAATCTGACATTAGATTCGTAATCAGAGACTCCGAAAACCACCGAGTAACAAGTTTCAAGCAAATCTGATAAAATTTAAAATTTTTGAATTCGCTATTTTGGGTCCGCCATTTTGGATCCGCCATTTTAAATTTTGAAAAACTGACTTCAAATTCGAATTTCGCGACTCCAAAAACCTTAATTACAATAAAATCACATTTTTTAGAAACTTCTTTTCTTGGACCGTTTTTCGACCACAAGCGATTTTTAGCTGGACTGCCAAGGGGTTAATTTTGTTCTCTTCATTTTTTTATCATCCATTTCTTTTTGATCTTTTACATTACATTCATTTTTACATTCAAATTTCTCTTTTACTTTTCGATCTCTTTTCTGTTCTATTTCAGTTGTGATATCAACACCTGCAGTGACTAATTTTCTTTCTTTTTCACATGCGTCATTCCTTGCAACATTTTTTAAATTTAAACCTTCTTGATCAATTTGGAGATGGATTGGATATTCTTCCTCTTTAGTTATAAGTTTTTGGATGATTTCTAAATTTATACTTTTACTTTCACAGCTTTCAATATTGGAAACACTTACCTTATTCGTATCTAATGAATTATCAGCACATTCCTCTTTACGCAAGAGGCTGTTGACCTCTTCTTTAATGTTATTAACATTATCATCCCCCATATTCTTTTAAAGCTCACTACCTCTTTCCTTAAAAAAGGCCTCTTCTTTCTCTGACAAACCTATTAAAAAGGATGTACAAATTTATAAACGTTTAACTAAAATTAAACTTTTTACATATTCTAATTTAAAATAAATATTTAATCCAAGTGAAATATGATACCATGAGTGCCAAACACGTGTTATTAATAGGTTAGGATTCATATTTGTATGCTTTTCTCCTTTTTTATCACCATTTTATTTTAAATATTTGTATTTCTAATTTTCGGTGTAATATATACTTGAAATCAGGGACTTTCACGAAAAACTCATGTCATGCTCGTGTCGTACCTAGGCACGACACGAAGTTCGCTTCGTGATTCGTGCCGTGCCAAGGCACGACACGGGCACGACACAAATTTTCGTGTTCGTGTAAGTCCCTGCTTGAAGATTTTCTTACCTATAGGTCAAGAATTGACCTGTAGTTTCTCCCCTCAGAATTTAGGTCAATTCAGTATTTGGTGGAAGTAAATATGTTATTGATCAAATCAAATATTTTACTTATCCGAAGTACCAAAAAGGATTGAATCAAGAATATTATGTTCTTAAGCGAAATAGTAAAGTATTGTCTGGAGAAATCGTTTTTCTTAAATCAAATCATTTCATTCATTTAATTTGAAATTTTTTTTTACTTAACACAATGCCGGTGTTTTTGATCCCAGAAAATATTTCTCTTCAAATGGATGTGCAACTTAAATAGCAGTTTTTGAAAACTGTCTATTGAGGCTTGGATGGCATAGTGGTAACGGTACAGCTTCTGATGCGTGCAACCCGGGTTCAATTCGTCCGACCGTGGAAAATTTTCTTTCAAGGTATATTTGTTGTATTTGTGTTAAGTATTAATTAAATGTAAATATATATGTAAAATAACAATTATTTAATTATTCAAATAAAATATTTAAATGTTAATTAATTAAATAATAAAAATGTTTGACCTAAGTATTAGAAATGATTAAATGGGTTAAGGGGGGGGGGGGGGGAATTCAAGTAAATAATTTACTTGAATTGAGAAAATATTTTTTTGCTTGAAATCTATAATTTTCTTAAATCAAGAAAACATTTTCTTGATTTGATACACAAATGTTCTTGAATTAATATAATCTGCATTTCTTTCATGTAACTTAATTTCTTGACTGAATTCCATATTTTCTTGAATCAAGAACATATACTCTTCTACCAAGTATACTATGCCAAGAAAATCATTTTCTTGATCCAATCGCATAATTAGATTGACCCTATGCAATCCCGACATTTACTTGAACCAATTGAGGGCTCGGATCAAAGAATCGACGCTTGTAAACGCACAAAACATTGCGAAGCGTCGGTTCTTCGATCCGAGCCCTCAATTCAAATTTTCTTGATTCAATTACATTTTTTTTTCAGTGTAGGTATAAAGAAGTATCTGTAAGTTCACCATAACATCATAATTATGTCCATGAAGTAAAATTCTTTTTAAGTGCTTTCTTTTAATATCGCCTGATATAATTTACTCTAACTTTATTGCTATGCATTCATATTAATAATAGAACGTCCAACGTCCTTCCGGGAGGACCAAAAAGACTCAGGTGAGTCCGTCCGAAATCGCTAAATAAAACTAACATGGATTGACATAAACAAAAAGTAATATAAATCGTTGGAAAGGTGATGAAACAAGCTTTCAGCGCATGTAAATGTCGAGCTTGTAAGTTCAAACCGAAGAGCAGGGTAGCTTAAAGAAGTTGAATTTTCCAAAAATTCATATAATTTTTAGTCACAAAATGATGAAACCCGGTCCGGCCGGCAGGACGCTTTTCGCTTTGTTTAAAAGGCTACCAAGCCTACACGGAGAGAAATATGTTGGGAATATTGCATGGAGTAAAGGTTAGGAATATAGCATAAACACTTACTAGCGAAAAGTATAGGTGGCCGCCTAAATATTAGGCGGACTCGACTGATATTCAGGCGGACCTCTTATAGTTTTCGCTAGTAAGTGTTTATGCTATATTCCTAACCTCTACTCCATGCAATATTCCCAACAGATTTTTCTCCGTGTAGGCATATAAATTTAGAAACTTGATATTTACATCATTGGAAAGCTTGTTTCATTATCTTTCCAATGTTATATTCGTTTTTGTATTTATCTGCTTCCATATTCATTTTATAAAGCAAATTTGAAGAGAGTTTTTATTCAATTGACCGCAATTTTGCTGATTAACATTAGAAATGAAATTTTTTAAAATTAAACAAATAGGTTTCATTCTTTGGACGTTTCTGAAGAAAAAGAGACTGGATCAGCCAAAATATATTGCTTTTTGTGGATTTTACATTAAATTTACGAAAAAATGTTTTTTTTTTACTTTTTAGAAACAGCAAGTTTGAGAACTTTAAAAAATGGTTTAATATTATTATTTTAAAAAGTTAAATTTATGGATTTTTTTTATCTTTTCGTCTACTTTAATCCCAAGGAGTTCCGGAAAAAAAATTGAATTCCCTTTTTTTAAAAGCCTTATTTTCGGAACATCCTTCTGGCAGCACGGGCGCTTGAACGTTCTACATTAACCCTTCAAGGACGGGAAGGACAGATTTTTTATCGAAGATTTAAGGTCGTGGTTATATAACAAGTAAAATAATAATAATAATAATATAATATATAATAATAATAATAATAATAATTATATAATAATAATAATAAGTATATAACAAGTAAGTCTTATATTCACGTATGACAAAAATTTGTCAGGCACCATTCCTTAAGTATTTTTTTGCCCTCTTTCAGAATCCGTCATTGAAACTGCAAAAAAACTAAGTTAAAAAAAGTTGTCGCCATTTGTTTACACAAAAACACGAAATTTTAAAAGTTTTTTGTCAAAAAATTTTTTTTTCATAGACTTAATGTTAAAATATAAGCTGCTTACCTAAAAATATCGCGTCTGCAGTACCCAAGCTTTACCAATGTGAAACGCGTTTAAAAAAATTTTAAGATGGCGGTTTTAAAATGGCGGTAGAAGAAATTTTTTCAAATAATAATATAATTTTATTTTCCAAAAACAAAAAAATTTTTTAATTTTTTTGATACTTATTATCCAAATGTTTTTGGGTCGCTGATTACGAATATGATGTCAGTTTTAAAAAATTCAAAATGGCGGATCCAATATGGCGGAGAAAATTTTTGAAAATTTGTCGTAGTCACTTAAAACTTGTCACTCGGGGGTTTTTGGGGCCTCTGATTACGAATATGATTTCATTTTTAAAAAATTTAAAATGGCGTATCCAATATGGCGGACAAAATTTTTGAAAATTTGTCGTAGGCACTTAAAATTCATCACTCGAGGGTTTTTGGGGTCGCTGATTACGAATCTGATGTCAGTTTTTAAAAATTCAATTTGGCGGATCCAATATGGATCCAATATCCAACCCCCTAACTTTTGAAAATAAAAATTAAAATAAATATAAGAAATAATTAGGGGGTTGGCGCGCGAAGCGCCCAGGAGGGCGAGGCCCCCTAGTTTTAATTTTTATTCTCAAATTATATTCTCTTAATATGAATGCCTAGTAATAAGTTAGAGTAAGTTATAGTAAATTAACCCGTAGCTTAAAACTGCCCTTAAAATTGACCTACATTTTGAGGGCAGCGGAAATTGTTTATCAAATTTTGACGCTTAGTTCAAAACTGCCCTCAAAATTGACTTCAATTTTGAGGGTACTTAAATTTTGTAGTACCATAACTATTTGAGGGGCAAGATCTGACCTGTAGGTAAAACACAGATCAAATTTTGACGTAATGTGATGGCTCACATTAAGGCCCCTTTTGAAAGCCGTAGTTCAAAAAATAGGCAAAATTAAACTTGTATTTTGACATAATGTAAGGACCTACACGGGGACCACTTTTTGAGATATTGGTCAAAAATAGGTCAAATGAAACATGGATTTTGATGTAATGTTATTTATTCTCTTTTTGACCTATAGGTAAAAAATAGGTCTATTTTAACATAACTTTTGACTTATGTTTTTGACCTATAGGTCAAAAAATAGGTCAATTTTGACATAAGTTTTGACGGACCCTTTGTGATAGGGTGCCCTTACAGAATCTTGAAACAGCGGCGGCGGCGTTGGCGGCGATATCTTTTTATAAGATATATATGTCGTAGGCAAATAGAAAAATCCGTCATTTAGCTAAACGCCTAGGCAGTTAGCTAAACGGCGCCGAATAGACAAACGAGCATCATTATTACTGTCATTCGTCTATTCGCCTGAAAGAATTAGGCAATTAGCTAACTGGCTAGGCATTTAGCTATTCGACAAACGCAGTTTAGGCCAATAGAACAAACTGATTTATTGAAATAATATTTTCATTTATTGAAATATTGGAACGTCTTGTTTGCAGTATTTTCCGTTAAATATGAGCTATAAATTGTAAACAGAAGATTGAAAGAATATAAATTTAATATTTTAATAAATGTTACAAAAATACACATCGTGATAAATTGTAAACAACAATCTAAACAAAATAAATTTAATAGCTTAATTAAATGTTAGAGAGGAACATGTAAGAACGAAATTTTATTTAGTATAATAATACTTCTCTTACTCTCTACATCAAAATTTAAGTTTGATAATTTTATCATGAGTGTAAACGAAATTGAATTTGAGGAAAAAATAAAATTGTTTTATAGTAAACAGAAAAGTAATAGAACTGTTTGGGACAAAAACGCGAACAAGAAGTTATAAAAGTGCTATCGGAATTTGAATGTGCAAAGTCAAAGAGAACGTGTTTCTATTATCATTGTTCTATTACTTTTCTGTTTACTATAAAACAATTTCATTTTTTCCTCAAATTCAGTTTCGTTTACACTCATGATAAAATTATCAAACTTAAATTTTGATGTAGAGAGTAAGAGAAGTATTATTATACTAAATAAAATTTCGTTCTTACATATTCCTCTCTAACATTTAGTTAAGCTATTAAATTTATTTTGTTTAGATTATTGTTTACAATTTATCACGATGTGTATTTTTGTAACATTTATTAAAATATTAAATTTATTTTCTTTCAATCTTCTGTTTACAATTTATAGCTCATTTTTCTATTTGCCTACGACATATATATATAAATCATTTCAATGGCAATTAATGAACATCTTTGACAATATTTTGACTCTGATATACAATAAATATATCCATCCTCTATATTATAATCATTTTACGTTTGATTATGGTATCAGAAATCGCATCTCATTTACTTTTTATTTAAGTAACTACATACTAATCTAGAAGGCCGAATCGAAAAAGTATAATTAGATGATTAAACAAACTTACATGTGAAGTTAAATTATGATTATACAAATCGTTTAGTTTGAATAGATCATTTATAACTTTAAAGCTATTGACGAGGTTGTACAAGGTAACACAAGATAATACTAGTAAATTTCCTTTTGATTCTTTGAAATTGTGGTGCTAAACAGTGGAATGCAGTGGTACTACATAAGGACCCTGTAAAAAAAAAGTATTGGGAGGTACGGGATACCGCATTGCAAGTGCCTACCTGCCAATGCGGTATTCGCGAAATAGCGCATTGGGTGTCGTGGTGAATGCGGTATTCAAGGGGTCCCAATGCGGTGCAAGTTTTAAGCTTAAAAAAAAAAGAAAATACGTGACAGGAGTAAATAATTAGTGTCAGTGGATCAAAATACGAATTAAAGGAATGAAAAAATACTAATAGTGAGTGTGAAAATAAAGTTTAAAGAAAATAAGGTAAGATCAACTGTTAAATGTAAGTCCAATGCGGCATAGGCTTTTTTCAATGCGGCGCATAATCGGTATACAGTTCGCGCAGTGCAGCGGCGCTCTCTTCTTTACCTAAAGCGGATTCTTTCTATTCAAATGGTAATTTTGAAAATAATGAAAAATAATATTAACTAAAAGTTGATAATGTATTTCAATCAATAAAAAAATGTTAAGAGCGTTCGACGGTCTCTAAAATTTTGTAGGTTATGTGCGACTTACAGTTATCGCCAAAGAAAAACGATGACACTGACTGTTTGAAATTACGTGAAATTAGTAAACAACCGTTTTCGAACTAGTGTTTCTCTGCACACAAGCACTTTTTACAAGATCTGACAACGTCCATTTGTCAAAAATGTTTTTAATTATCTGAATTGAAAAGATTTTGTTAATCCATACAGAAACACGGTTGCAGCATTGGAATTACAAAAGTAATGTAATGACAGGCGGCAAGGCGTGTGTTACTGCCATTTTGCCAGTAGAGGGCAGAAGCAAAGCATGGAGCGTAAAGGATCAGCTGTCAAAATGATTCGCATTACATTACTTTTGTAATTCCAATGCTGCAACCGTGTTTCTGTATGGATTAACAAAATCTTTTCAATTCAAATAATTAAAAACATTTTTGACCAATGGACGTTGTCAGATTTTGTAAAAAGTGCTTGTGTGCAGAGAAACACTAGTTCGAAAACGGTTGTTTACTAATTTCACGTAATTTCAAACAGTCAGTGTCATCGTTTTTCTTTGGCGATAACTGTAAGTCGCAAATAACCTACAAATTTTAGAGACCGTCGAACACTCTTAACATTTTTTTATTGATTGAAATACATTATCAACTTTTAGTTAATATTATTTTTCATTATTTTCAAAATTACCATTTAAATAGAAAGAATCCGCTTTAGGTAAAGAAGAGAGCGCCGCTGCACTGCGCGAACTGTATACCGATTATGCGCCGCATTGAAAAAAGCCTATGCCGCATTGGACTTACATTTAACAGTTGATCTTACCTTATTTTCTTTAAACTTTATTTTCACACTCACTATTAGTATTTTTTCATTCCTTTCATTCGTATTTTGATCCACTGACATTAATTATTTACTCCTGTCACGTATTTTCTTTTTTTTTTTGAAGCTTAAAACTTGCACCGCATTGGGACCCCTTGAATACCGCATTCACCACGACACCCAATGCGCTATTTCGCGAATACCGCATTGACAGGTAGGCACTTGCAATGCGGTATCCCGTACCTCCCAATACTTTTTTTTACAGGGGAGCTATTTTGAAGAAACGATTCGTATTAATATGATTAAACTTTACTAGTAAGTTCGTTTAATTCCTTTAGCAATATAATTAGAGTATAGAAACAACATATCAATAATTGCGTTATTAATATCGAAAAAATTCCATTTAAATATTCTTACATTGTGAAACATTTTACTTAAAATGAAAACAAACTTACTTTTAATTTAACCTTAAATTTAAAACAAAATTATCCATTAAAGGTCTAAGCACAATTAGAGTCTTGTACGGGATATGTAACATTTACATACGTTTTGAGGTTAAGCTCAGTTGTGCTTAAGCCTTAAAGCTGATAACGTCAAGCTGTTTTACTGACAGTATGTACAATTTTTGTTGGGCCAAATTCTGTGCCATGGTTTGATCTGACGTTTTGGAAAACTGTATAAAACAGAGAGTCGATTAAAATTTCTTAATTGACCAAACTTGGGTCGATCGAAATTCATATCTAGAGAGTCAAAAGAAAGGAAGGATAGATAGGGATACTGCCCTTCCTTAACTTTGGGTGGAAGTTGAGGTCTATAGATTGGTACTGTCGTAATAAAGTATTACAAGATCAAATTTTGGCTAACATTATTTTAAACGACATCAAATCAAAACTCAAGTTGTAATTGTAAAACAATATGTAAATAACCATAATCTCGTTAGAGACAAAAACATGTGGATAAATTTCTACTTGAAATTTTCCACATACTCAGTTAACAAAATATTCTAAGTAGAAAATACTAAAATCTCATCATAAACTACGTCACGCTATTCTGCACTATTTTTAAATCCCTCCCTTACGTCATAAATTTTACATGCATTGGCGACATTTTTTCTATGGAACATATAAATTATATTACCAGTTATTGATGAAATAGATTACATTTGAAAAAAATTTAGAAAAAGTGTTCAAAACGTTCCACGACAATCGAGGAAAATGAAAACTCTATTACTTGCGCTCCCGTCACCAATTGAGCGATAGTCGAGGAAAATAAAATCTATATTTCTCGCGCTCCTGTGACCGATTTAGCGACAGTCGCGGAAAATGAAGAATCAACTTGCCACAATCTTGATACTAACACTAATACGCATTATAATAATAATTCAGCAACTTATTTCTGTCTTCTAGGTTACGAAAAAATCCTCGACTTCTTTCGAAAATTTCTTTGAAAATCGAAGAGTAGGGTAAATTGAAGTGCTTACAGAACATTTTGGGTTAATTTATTCAATTTTGCAACTATGGGGTTTTCTTCAGCATTTATTCTAGAGTAATTTCCAGTAGGAGAGACAGTTAAATTGTTTACAGTAACTTTGAAACTTTACATTTCGTTGGAATATGCAGTGTGGGACAAAATAAAAAAAATCTCTTTAAACTGCCAATTACAAAAAGGTACCCCATTTGGCCCCACTCTTCCCTATATATAAAACGCCTTAAATATTTGATTATATCCGAGAATCTTTGATTAGTCGCTTTGCATAAAGCACTAGAATAACTGTTAACTAAATTTGTTGATATTTTGAAAATAAAATTGAAATTTTTATCTCAGCAATACTTTGGTTCTTATTAAAATCTTATTATAATTCTTTTCATAAATGTACAATTATATAAAAATTATCACTGGTGAAATGTTAAATGCAATTAGTAAAGCTATTTAATTTAATAATTAAAAATTTAGATTAATTTACTTTATTTCAATTTTTTTTTTCTTAGGGAATTTGGGAAATCTGCCTACAGATACCTTAGATTCCGCACTCCAAGGTTATGTGGGGTTGGTATAATAAAACAAATCAAAATAAAGGAAAACTAAAGAAAAAATAAATAATATAGTAAATTTAGAATACTGGCGACCTACTGCCAGCCCGACCCACTAAAACCTGTAACCCTTCTTTTGGAGCCCTTTACCCTCCCTCGGAACTGTCGTAAGACTTTAGCCTTCGAGGGTGGCGCTCCAACTCTGTCGCTGCTGCGACTTTGTTTTTTACCTGCGGTTCTCCTGCGTCAATAGTTAAAAAATTTAAAACCATTTCAATATAAAAGCGGAATAACATTTTAAATTATAATATGCTTTGAAATATAAAAAAAATATAATAAATTAACCTTCGCGCTACTTTCGAAAAATAAAAAAAATAAATTCTTTTACATTTCTTCTTCTTCTTAATTTATAGCAATTAAAAAACCATGTACTAGAATACTGAAAATTGCTTGGATCTTTTTCTTGTATATTACAAAAAATAAAATAATGAAATCTATTTATGTTTTAATTTATTTAAATGAACCTTTAAGCACTACTCGAATTAAAAAATTACTTAGAATCATATTTTTTAATTATTGAAAAACACACGAAATAATATTAGCGAGACGAATTTCATAGAATTTTTTATACACTTCTAGGATAGATCGAAAATATCAAGAAATACAGAAAACATTCAATATTTATTGGAATATATACAAAATGTATTAAATAATCGAACCTGAGCAATGTGTCATCGATTAAATTTCTCAAAATTATGTTTTTTACATTTTGTTATTATTTTAGTTGAATAAACAACACAGAAAATTACATATTACATAAAATATTAAAATTATATAGATTATAATACATATTATTATAGTTCTATAATAAAAAAATATATTTTAATACATATTTTACCTTCTTTACTAAATTTACATCAACCCGATAATTTTTTAAATCAATGTGTGGAGTTTCTTCTACATGAATAGCAATTAATGATGCCATTAAAGACGTCGTTTCTTTTGCAATCATGTTTTAGATTTGTAGTTTCAACAGTCAAATACAATAGCTTCAGAAATATTTAAATATTAAATTTTCATTCATTTTAAATGTTTACTTCTGAAAGCATCTGTTTTTTATAAAACTTCAAACCTTACAAAAACAAAGGTTAAAATAAAAATTAAAAATGCAATGAACACACTGTGCCAACTTTACAGCAATGTGTATAACGAAGATGATAAAAACTTTACAAACCAAAAAAATTTAATTTCAACCAGAATTTATTTAGAATTTATTGTGAAAATATAGCTATAGGAATTCGATAGTAATTCCGCACGTAAAGTTTAATATAAATTATTTAAAATTTTTTAAATTTAATAAATTTTTTTTTATAATAACTAGAGACCACTTTTCTGAATGAATTTCGCATAATATTTACGCGATTTCCAAACAAATTTTTTTGAAAAAACTTTGCTAGGAATTCGAATATTGTACAAAATTTGTACATGATCAGAATTTATTTTTAATAAATGTACAGCAAAAATTACGTACGAAATTGCTATCAAAATTCCTAACGAAATTTTGAAAAAAATTGCGGTTGATGTAATAAATATTAGTTCTACCAAGATACAATGTATGCCAATTTAATCCCTACTGTTCTGAATAATACAAATTAAAAAAGGAAAATACATGTGAAAGTATAATAGCAAAGACGATTTAAATAGATGAATGAACATTTGATTGATGAGTACAGTGGTGCCAGACGGCGGACGCAAACGGCCCCCACTCTCGCGGCAAACTTACTCCTTCCATATGACCACTCACACAAACGCACGCCACGTTTTAGCTCTCGTCGGTGAGACTTATTTTCGTTTTTCTCGATTTACACTGATCGCGCGAGAGACTATGCGTACGTTTACCTACAGTAGGCTAAGAATGCGGCGCGAAATTTTAAATTCGCATAAAATAAAAAAGAGTTACTTATTAATTAAATATGTGACGTGCCGCGACAAAAGGGACCTTAGCTCCCAATAGTGAATTTTGCAGGAAAGGCGATTGAAGTAGAGCGTCTCTGATTGGTGGAGACGTTCTACTAGAATTCAGCCCCACTACTCACTACACATTGATATTTGTCCGCGTTACACGAAGCGCACGAATTGTATGTATATGACCAGTGTAGTTGTATTGGAAAGTAGAATGGGTGCTTTTCTGAACAACCACGTGTAAACACTCAACAAGCTCATTTTTAAACATTAATAACAAAAAAATCTATAAGTAAAAAGTATTTTTGACGCTTGTATGTGAAAGAGCAACTCAATAAATATTGAATGATATACATAACTCGAAATTAATTTTTTCAGAGCTAAGGTCCCTTTTGTCGCGGCACGTCACATATGTGTTTTTTATGGTCGGTAAATTTAAAAAATTTATATAATTCATTTATTTAATAATGTATTATTAAATAATTGTATTTATGGTTTTTTTTCCTTATTCTCATTAAAAGTAATAAATAATTAAAATCAGTTAACTTGATTTTAACGATATTTTCACAATTCTTATTTCACTTGTACACTAAAAATACAAATTACACAGTTTTATGATAAATTCGTTTTAATAAAACTCTTTAATATTAATAAATGTTAATTTATTAATAATATTAATAAATGCCAATATAAATTATATTTATATTGCAATTAAAAATAATTATTATTTTAATTGAATAAAAGCAATTAATTTAGAAAAAAATTAATTGACAATTCATCATTAATTTATAATTTATAATTATTATTAAAACTGAAAAAATAGTACAAAATATTTATTATGCATTATTAAACTCGTTTCCTCACCACCAAGAGGTAGAGTTTACGGCGCGTTTTTATCCTTTTAAGGACTAAGGAAACTTGAAAACATATTTTTTTTAAATTACATAGATATTTAAATATATACCATTATTAATGAAATCAAACTAAAGTTTAAAAATTTGATTAAAATGACACTCAGTCCTTAAAAAAGTTTTCTCTTTCAAGCGAAACAACTCTTTTAAAAGGAGTATAGCAGGAACATAGCTGTGAAAGAGCACATTTCAAACGATGTCTTGAATTAATATAGCGTAAATACCAGCTATTAATATTGAACTTAAAGAAAATCTTAGTTAGAAAAAATAACTAAAATCAAGACACTGTTTTTCCTGTGGTCGTGGTTTCCCCAATCACTACAAAAGCGTGCTACACTGAAAAATATTTTAGTCGAAGACAGATTTTCTGAACGTTAAAAATAATGTTTTTGTCTCTAAAGTACGAAATACATTCTTAATATTAAAATACAAAATTTTAAAGTAAACTGTAAAAAAAACTATTAAATGTCTTTAAAATTACAGGCGTCTTCATATAAAGCACTTGCTTTGGTAGTGCCTAGGCCTATTCCACCCAAAAAATTTAAATTAAATAAAATATTTAAAATGATAAACAGTAGTTTTCAAACAAGCATGCAATAAAATTTTTGTATAATGTAAAATTAAATAAGTTATTTTAAATAAACTTATAACATTTCAACAAATAGTAATATATATTTTTATAGTCAGTCTTAAGTCAAGTAATTAAATAAACTTGTAATTTTTTAACAAATTTGTAATAAAAAGTTTCTTATAATTTAGAAACAAAGAAGCAAATGATTTCAAATTAAATAACTTAAAAATTAAAAAAGCTTTTTAATATAAAATTGAATAAATTATTGAAAATAAAACAATTTTTAAACCATTTTCGGCCGTTTGTTTTGGCTTTGGATGTCTAACAAAGTTAGATGAAGAAAAAACCTAATAACTATTCCTCCGTAGCCGCGAATAACTGGACTTTTTCTTGTCGAGCAATGACTGTTTTTAAATTTATAAATGTCTTGTTTCTTTAATGCCAAATGAGTCTTCGATACCTCCATTGTTCTTGCTGTTTCATTCCGAGATTTCAATGCAGATCGAATAACTAAAATGGAATTGAGAGTCGCGTTCCCTAGACGATTGCGCTTGGTTGTTTTCGCATCTTTTAACATGGAGAAAGACCTTTCAGCTTCAGCATTTGAGTGAGGAAGCGTCCGAACTAAACTCAAAACAGTTGTCAAATTTGGGAATTTAATTTTGCCATCAGCCGTCAAAGAAAGGCAAATTTTTACACACATATCATCAAAAGATAACCTAGCTAAATCTTCTTTTTCCTCTAAAGAAAGTTCATACAAAGCATTCCACTCCATGTATAATTCATTCATGTCTAACTGAATTTTTAGATCTGTACAAACTTTTAAAACTTTTGCAAACGTTTTCCCTCTGTCACTATGAAGTGACTCTTGTGCCCTGAAAACTGACACGCAAGAAAGAAACGTATCTTCAAAAGGCAGTCGCTTTTTAATTTCGTAACTTGCAGTTACATAAAAATCTAAAACTTTCGCATAAAACTTATTCATCTGTGCCTCTTGCACTACTCCATTTGCAATTTGTAAATTTAAAAACTCGCGCGTCTCAGCACCTATGTCAATACTTTCGACTGCCCTTTGATTGCAAGACTTTTCAAACTTTGTACCCCTCGCTGTCTGAAAGAATAGAACATCAGTTTGAAGAAATCCCCTTTTTAAATACTTTTCTAATACCCAGAATAAAAGACCGGCTGATTGAGGTTGCAGTTCTTGAGTCATTGTTTCGCGCTTTTGAAAAGTAGCATTATACACATTGAAAATATTTAACGAGAACTTCAAGAACAGAAAATAAACCAAAGTCAGCGGATCTTGAATCAGTTCTCTCAAACTTTTGGCTTTCTGAGTATTATCTTCTAACTCTACAACCATCAAAAAATTAACAATCAGATCCCAATTTTTTACAATAACTACAATACACTGATGTCGAACAAGCCACCGAGTATCTGAATGACTGGGGATTTTTTGAAACTTTTCTCCTAATTCTTCTACAATTTCTCGATAAATCGCTGTTCTTTTTGAACTCGTGTTCAGAAAGGCTGGTAGCGCTAAAAGTAATTTATCAACAACAGGAATCTTAGAACTTGCATGTTGAGCAACAAGGTTAACTGAATGGTCAACGCAAGGAAGAAATTTAGAAGAAGGACTTCTTTCTTTTAATCTACTTTGAAATGAATTATATTGACCCGTCATGACTGATGCGTTGTCAGTTGCTAAACCCACAATATTTTTTAGAGGGATTTCTTTTTGTCCCAAAGCTTTTTCAAAAGTAGAAACCATAGCTAAAGAAGAGCAATTAGATGCATCTAAATGAATTTGTTGCAGTAACTCTACTCTAAATTTAAATGTGAACGGTTCTACATATCGAACTAAGATTGGTAACCACTTTTCATGGCTTATATCACTAGCCTCGTCTACATACACTGAAAAGGGAGTCTTTTTTAATACCTCAGAAATTCGATTTTCTTCAACTGTGGAAAGAACGTTGTTTGCGATCGCTGTCATTTTTGTCCGACCTAATTTAACTGACTGTAAAACAATTGGATCTATGTCCTTAAAAAGTTGAATTATTTCCGAAGACACATTAAATGGAATATTATGCTCTACAAATAGAGCTGTGATTCTAATTTCAGACATTTTTACTTTTTCATCAAAAGTCAAGGAGGTAGAAGAATTTTCAATGGCGCTACTTTCTGACATATGCGAATTTTCATTTATTACTAAATCTGAATTATTCTGATCAGTTACTGCAACATTTTCATCAACCTCACAATGATTAGTTAGAGTTGCCGACTCATTTTCATTTAAATCAATGCCGAAATATTTCGATTTTTGAAATAATTTCAAACCTTTTTGATGAGAGAAAGAAGATTCATGTCTTATAATTTGTGATTTTCCACAAATCATTGTCTTATTACAAACTTTACACTGAAATTTTGTTTCATCGGCTACTCTAATTAACCATTCTCGCCATGAAGGAAATTCGTCAAACCAAGATTCCTGAAAACACGTAGGTGGTTTCTTGATTTTTTTTGGCGGCTCTTCTTCATTTTGCGGCAAAGTGTCACGATCTGTGACGCCGCGCGTCTCATTAAAATCCATATTTTAATGTGGAAAATTAGCGATAACAATTGGAAATATATTTAAAAACTCACCTAAAAAAAGACAACACTACATGGAATGACCTGCTGAATTTCTAAGAAACCAGGAAAAATGGCAGCTCTACACAACACTAGTCTTCACGCATACAAAAACACTATCAAATCAGAAATTATCACGACAAATTTTACACCCAATAACACTAAAAAATTCTAGAAGAATTTTAGAACGAATAAACGTTTAAAATATCAATTCTGTCAACAGCGAAATATCAATTTTCAATAGCGATCGCGTTCCGTCTGTTTCTTTCTCAAAGGCAAAAACAAACGCCGGCCGGCGGTCCGTGCAAATCATATGAGTGCAAATATAGGTGCATGCATACTCGTAGAGTAGAATTTCTATAATGCGTAGCTTTGGCAATAAATTTTTCCCATTTTTAGAATTATATACTATAAATATGAGTTTAAAAAAAATTTACAATAATAATAATAGTAATATTAAAATTAATCAAAATAAGAATGGTATTTCTAGCAATTAAAAAATAACTATTGTTTAAATAAACCAAAAAATTCTTTTTTGTCATGACTATCTTTTCCCAATTAATTTAACTAGACAATAAAATTTTAAAAAATTACTCAAAAAATTTTTATAAAAAAAATTTTGTGAAAAACATTATGAATTATTAATTTACTTATTTTAAAATTAATTGCTTTTATTTTATTAAAATATATTTGTATTTATCATTACGATATTAATATAGTAAATAATAAAAGGAGTTTAATAATGCATAATAAATATTTTGTACTATTTTTTCAGTTTTAATAATAATTATAAATTAATGATGAATTGTCAATTAATTTTTTTCTAAATTAATTGCTTTTATTCAATTAAAATAATAATTATTTTTAATTGCAATATAAATATAATTTATATTGGCATTTATTAATATTATTAATAAATTGACATTTATTAATATTAAAGAGTTTTATTAAAACGAATTTATCATAAAACTGTGTAATTTGTATTTTTAGTGTACAAGTGAAATAAGAATTGTGAAAATATCGTTAAAATCAAGTTAACTGATTTTAATTATTTATTACTTTTAATGAGAATAAGGAAAAAAACCATAAATACAATTATTTAATAATACATTATTAAATAAATGAATTATATAAATTTTTTAAATTTACCGACCATAAAAAACACATATTTAATTAATAAGTAACTCTTTTTTATTTTATGCGAATTTAAAATTTCGCGCCGCATTCTTAGCCTACTGTCGGTAAACGTACGCATAGTCTCTCGCGCGATCAGTGTAAATGCTACGCAACAAGCCATGTAACCAACAAAAAAAAAAGAAAATAAGTCTCACCGACGAGAGCTAAAACGTGGCGTGCGTTTGTGTGAGTGGTCATATGGAAGGAGTAAGTTTGCCGCGAGAGTGGGGACCGTTTGCGTCCGCCATCTGGCACCACTGGATGAGTATAGTACCCATACA